>WNGS01165503.1:27307383-27331193 GCA_020271785.1 Procambarus virginalis | reverse complement strand
TTACACCAACTCTCATAGAAGAACCTGTTCCCTCACACTATTATTTTATCTTAACACTTTCGCGCTTAGCGGACGCCCTTAGCGTCCAATCTTTTAAGTCCTGGATACTTTGCCAACGCACGCGCGAGTCCAACAATAAATATTTGTATAAATCCCATTTTCTATCGATTGTGTTGGGGAGTTTAGAAATGTTCACCATGAAATTTACGTTTTTTCTAATAACCGAAGAGCTTATTAAAGAAAACGGCATGGCAGTGATTCATCTTGGTATAACAATTGTATGGCGCCGATATGCCGCCGCGGGTAACACTTCAGCCACTTCCAACCGTCTTGTGGTTGGTTGCGACATTGATTCTATATTTATATGCATATGTCCGTATAGCGAATTTTATTGCGGTTCCAATGATACCATAATCAATGATGTAGGATAAATGTGGTCATCGCAATCATTAAGAGAGTGGAAACATTTGTTGCTGATTGGCGCTCTCGCCAAACAGTTTGGCGAGAGCTTCTGTTTCTGTTTGAACTGTTTCAAACAGTTTCTGTTTGGCAGTATTTTATATGTATGTTCTTATAGAGAATTCTATTGCGAACACAGTGATACCAAATTTAAATACGTAGGTCTACAAATAGTGTCAGGACAGTAAAATGAGTATACACTTTTCGCCCGTACCGCTTAAGCGCGCGAGACGCCGAAAGCACTTGGGTAAGTTTTTTTACCCTTCGCCGAAAGCGCTAAAGTGTTAATTCACACAGCACGAGGATCACCGATTCAATGTTGCAGCAAATGAATGTGAAAGAAATTGTACTGATAAGGGTACATAACAGACATCAACATCAATAAAACAGGGTGTACAATGTATACAGGAAAATTTACACTATGATCAAGGCAATTTGGATCTGATGTACATTTCCTTAGTTCACTCTGTATCAGTTACAAATTATGGAAGACTAAATCTTATAACTTTCCCTACCCCCGCCCCTCCCTCCAAAAACATAGTTGTAGATTTAAGGATTAAACTGGGTAGACTCTGTTTCAATGTACAGTATGTGACCTACAGCTTGTCATATCCAAAACAACAGTCACATTGACAAGTGATATGAATCTATGTAAATGTTTGTTTGAAAGGTGGGCATATCGTTTGTTAAATACAGTATGTGTCAAAATTAGGTTATTCAACTGGCACACCATTGTGTAATCTAATAAGTGAAGCCACAAATAAAAACAAAACTCCAGGCCATCTGTGTAGTCTTAAGCATACTAGAATTAGCTGTTACAAGAATATTTAGTTTCATTCTCGGAATGGTTTCATAAGGCATCTTTTTGTTTATTTTTGTAACAAAATCTGTTATACCACAAATAATTTAGAAATTGCTAAATGTTTTACTGAAGGATTAAATGATTGCATTCAATAGAACATGCATTTATGGACTTAAAAGTCTAAAATAAATGTTTTGAGCAGTCAAAATGACAATAAGGAAGTATACTCATAAAACAAAAGAATAGTCAGCCAATTTAGTGCTCTGACCGACAACCATGAAGTTATTAGTCTTGGACCCTTATACTCACACTGTCTGCCACATGCTTGTACACCAGCCCATCACCACCAACGTAAAACGTGGAGAAGCCATCGTACCAACTCTCCATCTGATTCACTATCCCCTTCCAATCCCACAGCTTAAACTTCCAAAACTGAAACATTGCCTGAAGAAAAAATTATTAATATTGTTATAAATAAATAAATCAATATATTAGGTCAAGTTTTATCAAATACTTCAATCGCTGGTGATTTTATTTTCGCGACTTAACCATTTAATAGTAGAGGAGAGGTAGATTATCAGCCTAAAAGATAGATAAGATAATGAGCTGCTAAAGAAACCTCAAGACATATTTCAGACAATGGTGCGAGATCTTGCACAGGAAGTGGAAGCACATCAGGAGAAGGTAGAGTTAAGAGCAAATTCTATTCAGGATACACCTTGTGTCCAAATTCAGCACTCAAATTAAAAAACAAGAAGCATTCCAACAAAATTAAAGAATCTGTGCACATCACCTCACTACAAGCTAATACAAGTCAGTGTGATAAATGGCTTCATAAATAAATATAATAAATAAATGTTTATTCAGGTAAAAGTACATACATACAAGATGAGTTACAAATAGAATGTTGGATTTCTAGATAGAGCTAGTACATACTATGCCTAAAGCCACTAAGTTTAACGTAAGACCCCTAAGCCCTCGGGTGAAGGGTAAAGTATGGTCAACACCGTATGCCCCTACACACACAAAATCACACTAATGTGATATACATCTGAGAAAATCCACTGGGGCAAAATTGCCCTAGTGGATTTTCTCTTTGATGTACAGTATATCACGTGAATGTGATTTTGTGTATATTTTACACATTCCTATCAATTGAACAGTTAAGATAAAAATTGGATAGGCTACTTATCATTGAGATAACACCATATATATGAATGTATGATAAGTTGGAAGATAAAAAAAAAAAAAAGTACCTACAACTATCACTACCAAACTGCACAGCAGCCACCACCTTGCACGTACCTTCAATCCTGATAGGCCTACGATTCGCCATCGAACTCTCACAGTGCCATCTTCTGGGTGCTTTGTGATCTTAAGTATTTCAAATCGGACATGAGCAAACTTGAAGTGCCCAACTGTTCTGAGCAAAGCCACTTGCCTCACGTATGACATTAAACCACTGAAAATAAAAACATTACTATACAATCCTTATTTACCCAGTTCCACTTCATATATTAAAAGCACTTGCTTACAAACGGGTAAGTTTAGCACCATTCTGCGCGTCTCAATGAACCATAATACTGTAATGCTGCTAATGGTTACACATGTGATCATTTCCTAATGTATTTGACTGATTTATGGCTAACTTTGCAAATAAACTTTTATTTAAAGTTAAGATCTAATATTAGCATTTCCAAGCAAATAATTCAGTCTATCTGTACTGTACTTACACTGTTTTGACTCCACGAATTCTGTTATCAAAGACAATATTCTGGGAATAGATGGTGTAGTCCAAAGGTTGAAGAAACAGCTTCGGCAACTAAAAAATAAAATTTATGAAATTGTGCAACATGTTTTATGATAAAAGCAGCAATTATATTTAGTATGCATCAACTGAAGCATTCCTTTGATAACATTAGGAATAAAAACTCTTCACTCACACTGAATAAGGCTCTCCGTGATCAACAGTATACAGAAGCGCTTGCTCTATTAGTCAAGTGACAATTAGAAAAGCTATATTTTAACTCTACTGTCAGTACCAGTATTTCATTTCAACATCTTTTTTTGTCCCGAGAACAAACGACATCATAACAAATCAGTAACGTACAGAGCTACAATAAACAATGTATAGTACTTTATTCAGATGGATCATCGGAGATTCAAACTCGGGCCTCAAAATTACGACTGCGTTACCAACCAGGTCATAGATGCTTACAATAAGGAATGTACAGTATATCCATTACAGTTTTCTCCGGATCAATGCCTGCCTACCACATATTTAATAGTACTGTATCTCTTGTTCATAAATTGTATATACAGTGCTAGTACTGTATTTTTCTTTCGTTACTTTATTTATGATGAAATAACTTTGTTAGGCTAATGCAGAGGTGAAAAAATAATGGTATGATCACTGGTGTGAGGGAGAAGCACGCAGCACACACCATAGCAATACTTACAGTCTCTGCGAGCTTGTCAAAAACGTGTGAAAGATGCGCTGGACTTGGCTTGCCTGATGGATCTAAATTTTCTGGCTTCCCTTGGTTTGGTGATGGAATGTTGCACTGTAATTGTCCCTCACCTTCCGACACGCTTTTAATGAACGTGGACATATCACATGCGCTTCTTTCTGCTCTGGGGCCTTCTGTATTGTAGGTGTTATTTGCACAAGTCGAGTGTACGTCATTACCAAGCTCGGGGTCTGATGGCGATATTGTGTCTAAAACTTGACTTTCTATCTGGCTATAGGAAACTGAATAAAGAATGTCATTCCCTTGGTGGTATGTACCCAGAGGGTACCAGAGAGCATCTGGGGGAAGTCGGAATGTTCTGACATTTGCGTTGCTGTCATGGCAAACAATTTCTGCAGAGGGATGCATCTGAAACAGACACATCCACACATCAGATAAAAGTGTTAAAAAGAGACTACCTATAGCTTATGTAAATTGATGATGACATACTTAAAAAAATCAAGCTTAGCAAAGTGAAAGGATAATTAAGACTTTAAATTTGTGAATATTTTGCAGAATGAGCAAGATAGTAAAACTTGCTTTTGTGCCCATGCACAGGTAGAAATTCACTAATCAAGCTGTGTAACTAAACACACTGTACTTAATATCAGCTGGTAAATGTAATATCAATACATCATTCTACAGCAAGTCTACAAATTACAACAAAATTATAAAAACTATTTTTAAAAAATCATTTTTAGATCTAAAGCCATATTTCCTCTGAAAACTCTCATGACAAGAATACAGGAAACATGCAAGGTGGCTCCTATATAGTATACAGTATACTCAACCAAACACCAAACGTGGATAATCCAAGCCAATCGGTCTCCTCCCTCACCCTGCCAAGTATTTACTCCCTCACCGCTCGATGGTCAACAGAGGTTAAGCAGTCCCTTACCGTAAGATCCTTCCGCAACTGAAATGTCATTAATACCTCAGCACTCTCACAGGTGTGGTGGGATGGGCAGGTAATGAAGCCTATTGGGTCATAGCAGTGGAGATGCCTTCCAACTGGGCTGCTCCTCTCTATCATGCCCGTCACATCACTGCTCATAGCCTCCGCCTGGAAAGATTCACCAACCATTATAACAAACTCTTGGCATGGAAAGTAATACCTCTAAGTTACTTGACATCCACTAAATTGGATGTAAAAAAAAAATAAACTAACTCCAGTCATAAACTAATTAATCTAGCTGGGACAAAGAAAACAGCACACACACACACACTATAGATATGTCTACAGTAGCCACACTTGAAATAATCAAGAATGAAGTCAATTGGATTCCAAATCTAAGAAGAAGCTATGAGGAAAGACTGAAGATTTTAGATAAAGTATACTGAAATTCTGATGGAAAAAGGGGGGATAAAGAGACATGATAACTATCCATGTTTGTGAAAGGATATGAAGATATGGAAGAATAATTTTTAATTAAAATATGCAGACCCAATGTCTACAGCTGTAAACTACAGAATTTTTAAAAAAGGCATTAGGAAATACAGCATGTCCTCACAGAGAGGTAACTGGTTTGAAATACATACATTGATGAAAAAGTAATGGGCCAATATCACTAATTTTTTTTAATATTTATAATAAAAATAACAAGGAAGATTCATAGCTTCCTTCCTGTAACTACAAATACGTAATTATGAATATGCCTTTATAACACACTAACGACTGAGTTAGTCATTTAAATTAGTTAGGTTGGGGAGTAAATTATCAAAAAATTTTGAGACTGATTATATGTAAAATTTGAGTTCAAATATATATGCATATAGTCATGACTATAATAAAATAAGTAATTATTAATACAGCATTAGCATATAATACACATGTATATGTCCAGTATCCAATAAATTTAATGATCTATAGGGCTAGATGTTGGGTCATCAGTTAGGTACCAAAAGCGGTCCATTTAAAGACGGTAAGCAAACAAATGTTTCTGCCAAACTTCCATCTAGTTTTCCATTGCAGATTAATTATTTCCTGTCCCTTAAGGTATGATGTTATTAGTTAGGTGGAACATAAGTACCGTAGTATTATTTGTAGGTTGACAAGAGCTTGACTGAACACACAACAGCCAGTAGAGGGTATGGTGAGTTGCGTGTGATCAGAGATGTGTCAACGTCTAGCCCCGTGAGCAGCCATATGGGGGGGGGGGGGCGCATGGCTTCAGTTGCCTGTTATTTTGGAAGGCATAACATATACTGTAGCTGGTTCTCTGTTATATACCATAGGCATTCTTCTTTGATAAATATAATAGACCAACAGGTTATTATTTAGAGTGATTTCTTGAAGTGTAGGTTAATTGTGGTTTAATTATTTTATATTTTGTATATAACTATTATCCAAGGCGATTAAATACTAGTGTGAGCACTGAATTATTTGCTTGCAAACTTGTATGTTCTATTAATTGGACTCGAGTACTTAACACTTCTGCACTCTTCTAGCGCTCCTGGGGTCTGATTTTTTTCTCCCAAGTCCAAGTCGGTGACACCAGTGGCATCTGATTATTAAAATATTTGTTACAAATTTTAATTTTATCCGATCAATCTGGGAGTGGTTTTAAAATGAATGCCTTTAGCTCGTGAACTATTTGATACCAAAATGAAAGATGTAACACGAAAACTGATGTCAGAACACTGGAAAGATATAAATAGTTTTGTGATGATTGTGTCCAAAATTTAAAATATGTTAAAATTCCATTTATTGCTCTATTATTATAGGATTAGTTTTAAAATACACGCCTTTATATTGCGAACAATTTGATACCAAAACGAGACGTAACTCGAAATTTGATGTTATCAAACTAAATGAGTATACAGTATATATTAGGTTGCGGGTGTTCCAATTGATGCTAGTTCACGGGTAACTTTAGGCTTTGCTAAATGGAGTCACACCGGGCTTTTGGACAATATATGCATATTCACCTATAGGAAATTTAATTGCGAACACAAAGATACCAAAACGAACGATGTAGCACAAGAATTAAGGTGAGAAAACTGAAATGCGTATACACATTTTACTGATTTTGTGCGCTCATGGGTAACTTTTGCCGACTTTAGGCTTTGCTGTGGGGATTCACGCCAGGCTTTTGGACATTATATGCATATACGCCTGTAGGGAATTCTATTGCGAACACATGATGCCAAAACGAACGACGTAGCACGAGAATTAAAGAGAGAAAACTTAAACGAGTATACACATTTTGGTGTCGCTGCACACTCGACTGCACCGCCAGGAGTAGTTCGTGCATACAAACTGAGCGCACGGCCTAGGCGCGAGTGTTAAGTGGAATAGTGATGTAAAGCATATTTGATGAAATACTGCATTATAAGGTATGTGTTATTCCAGTAAGTACAGTACTATTTGATAACAACCCATCCTCCTGAAATGGTAGTACAGTACTTATAGTACCTATTTGGTCGAAAGTACCAATATGTGGTGATAGACCACCAAAGGTTCACTTTTTATAGTCTTCATTTTACAGTCTGGGAAAAATAAAGCTAAAAACCAAACAAACATTCCTAGGTCCAGTATAACACACTGTACTATATCAGACCTAAGAGTGTACCAGGTCCAGTATAACACACTGTACTATATCAGCCCTAAGACAGTGTACCAGGCCCAGTATAACACACTGTACTATATCAGCCCTAAGACAGTGTACCAGGCCCAGTATAACACACTGTACTATATCAGCCCTAAGAGTGTACCAGGTCCAGTATAACACACTGTACTATATCAGCCCTAAGAGTGTACCAGGCCCAGTATAACACACTGTACTATATCAGCCCTAAGAGTGTACCAGGTCCAGTATAACACACTGTACTATATCAGCCCTAAGACAGTGTACCAGGCCCAGTATAATACACTGTACTATATCAGACCTAAGACAGTGTACCAGGCTTAGTATAACACACTGTACTATATCAGCCCTATGAGAGTATTAGGCCTAGTATAACACACTACTATGTCAGCCCTAAGATAGTGTACCAGGCCTAGGATTGTAATGAAAGGTTATATTAGTTTTACATTTATGTTAGTTAAAACACTTTACTACGCCCTGGACATAACCGTATGTCCAGTTTCGTCTACCCGCTTCTGCACAGTGGACATAAAATGATGTCCCCAAAAAAATATTTGTATAAAATTCTATTTTAATCCGATTTACTTTGGGTTTGTTTCGAACTGCGCACCATGAAGTTCTCTTTCTCACCACTCGGCCGCATGGTACAATAAGTTCATGAAAGGTGTGGACCACTTCGATCAAATGGTGAAGTATTACCATTTCACCAGGAAAACTCACAAGTGGACCAAAAAGATAACGTTTTATTTCCTGAAAATGGCATTGCATAATGCCTTTGTTTTGTACAAATACAACACAACTGATCGAAAAAAGCTAACATTGCTACAGTTCCACGAGTGGCAATTTGGGCCCTATTGCGCTGGGACCCGGAAGATTGGCCTAAACAGCAACAGTATCTCACACTTGCGGCACGCTCCAGACATGAATGATGACACAGGTCCTGCCTATTCTGACGCCATGCAAACTCCCGGACCATCTGGTGTGAGGCGGCCTTTGTTCACTTCAACACCTCAAGCTAAAGCAGCAACCGAATCAGAACCCGAGATGTCTGGCACACTGCCATTTGACGAGACGGTTTTGTCAGATGACTGACTCAAATGTTGAACCTCCAGCGAGAAGACATGGCCCTTTTGTCGATTCTAAAAATCGCATGAACTACAAACTGAAACGAGTATTTTGATACCAGAATAACACTATCACATAACTGCCATAAGTAGACTCAAAACTTCTTAGATTTTTTTTTGGATGTAGCGTGTGTCTGCATGAGTGTCCCAAACGGGTTGCAGGTGGGTGACTTTAGCCGTTTATACTGGTAATGCTTCCCCCATATCATGTATTGTATGCACATGTCTGTTTAGGGAATTTTATTCTGATCAATGTACAACCAAAAATAACTGTATGCAACAAGTATAAACTTGACAAACATAACAGTAAAAACATTTCGTGTGCGTTTGACGCTCACTGATATGTTCCAGTGTTGTTTTATATTTGGCGCTATTCTAACTTACGCTTTTTGATCTTTTTTACCTACGTGCTCACAGAACATTTTATTGCGAACACATTGGCACAAAAATGAATGACGTACATAGAAAAATAATGTCAGGACAGTGAAATAAGTACAGTATAAACTTTCAAAGCGCCGTATCGCACATGTGTCGCCCTCACCGATACCGGGTAACAGTTCGGCCACTTCCCACACTCTTGCAGGTGGCCGCGGCCATGATTCTACGTTTATATTCATATCTCTGTTTGGGAATTTCATTGCGAGTCCATTGATACCAAAATTAACGCTGTAGGACAAGTGTGGAGTTGACAACAATCCCAAGAGTAGAAACATTTTGTTGCTGTTTGTGCTCACGGCGAGTCATCTACGTAGTTATTTATTTGGTGCTGGTAACCCTATACCGTTCGTGAGCTTTTTTACTGATGTTTTTCTAGAGAATTTTATTGCGAACACATTGGTACCAAAATGAAATACGTAGCTCGAGAACTAATGGCAGGAGAGTAAAAAGAGTATACACATTTTTGTTTTGCAGCTTAAGCGACAAAAACGCAGCGCGCACATACCGCTTTTTTTTAACGTTCGCCGGAGCGTGAAAGTGTTAACAGATTTCCCCATTTGGTCAAATTAAAAAAAGCAAAGTGTCAACGTTTGGTGGTCCATCACTACATATTCGTTCTTTAGGGCAAACAGTTAATATAAGTACATGTACTGTACTATTATTTTAAGGGAACTGGACTGTTTTATTAGTGTATTAATTTACCTTATTTTTAAACACCTAAACCACAAAAAGCTTTATTATTTATTTAGCTTTATATCTGAACTGGGTCCTAAAGTACAGTAGTTTGGAATTCCTTAGATACAGTAAGACACTGTAACACAAACTTGTTTCAGATGTAGCATCTGTGAAGCCTCAAGAGTAACTGAGAGGTGTCAGACGAAGATAAGTTCGGAGAGGACGTCGCACTGAAGTCCTCCTGCTGTTGCTGCTGAGCCGCCACACTCACACTGCTGCTGCTTAGGTGAAGTGGGGTGGCTGGTGCACTCTGCACACATCCCTGAAGATACAACAAGTCTCAATGATATCAAACATCCAGATACATTAATACTTACACAGAAAATCAAGCATGCTACTGCTATTAGAAATATACAATTGTTATGTTTTTCTACGCAGGCAAGTCCCCAATTACGAATGGGTTACGTTCGGAGACTGTAAAGCATTTGTTCAACGTGGATCAAGATTTCCACAAGCGCAACGCTATACTGTAAATCAGGGGTCTCCAAACTTTTCAATGTAAGGCCACATTATATATTTCCCATATTTATGCGGGCCGAAGGAATAAAAAATGAAAAAAAAAAAAACAAATCAGTGCCAGTAATTTAATTTCCTCAAATATTAAAGTATAAACATGGAAAAATTAAAACATATCTTTTTGGAAAAAATTAGGGTAAACTAAATAGATTCCTGCCTTTAGTTTTATGCAACCAATTAGTGTGACGAATGATACTGTCGTTTTGACTTCAAATTTCATTAAAATCAGGTTCCAGATTAGATGAGCCAATTGTAAGAATTGATTCAAGTGATCATCAGACAAATTTGCTCGATAGTTAGATTTCACATACTTCATTTTGGAAAATGTTTGTTCACACAAGTATGTTGAACCAAAAATGGACACAAAACTACAAGCAAACTTTATCAAATTTTGGAAACTGATCTGGCTGCAGGCATTTATAAAACTCAATCAGATTTCCTTCTCTATACTTATCTTTCAGTCTTAACTTATCTAATTATTTTTCAAGGCCACCACACAGGGATTTGTTTGGCGGGCCAGATGAAATTATGTGGCGGGCCGGATGTGGCCCGCGGGCCATAGTTTGGAGACCCCTGCTGTAAATGGAAGATGCATTCCAAGGCCACCAAAATTCCTCAACACAAACATTTTTGGGTCATATAATATAAAAAACCACAATTATTTGCCTTCAATGATAAAAGAGTTGTCCTGCTTGTCAAAGTAGCCATTTTTAAAAAGTGAAGTGGTATAAGTACATGAATAAATAAATTAAAATACATGTGCACTATATTGGAGGTCCGCCTTTTTGTAATTGTTCTCACGCTTAAACGCCTTCCCACCCTCCTATCTCCAGCCCAGGGCCCCCACCCCATCAACACAATAAACATGCCATGGTTTTGTACATCATGTTTTGTGTGGGTCATTGAGGACTTGAGACCACTGGGTATTGGGCCTCATGTACACCCCCTACACATGCAATACTGTACTATATTCCACGTGGCTGCCGCGCGGATGTTCGCACTGCCGCAAAATTCAAAGGGATGCTCCTGCGAGTTAGTACAATGATTTTATACATGAAGGGGGGTACATAGGGACCTGGGAGAATGTTTGTATGGACGAAAAGCAGGAGCTCCCTGTACATGTATATGACATTAAAAAATCTAAGAAATAATCATAGCAAATCAACCTTCCTTTCTAATACATTAATTATTTGCAAAATATTGAACATGACAATAAATGCTTATCTCAGACAAACTATTATACCATACCCATAAAATGTCATGAATTACAGCTTTAAATAAAGTACATTGTGTACCTACGAATTCTCCACTGATACTGTATATATCAAATACAGTACAGTATACATTTTTATATAAATAAAATTAATCATCACAAAGCTTAATGGCTGAAGTGTTCAGTGTTTAATTTGATTAAAGTTTTGTTGTCAACTGCAGTGTGCAGGTGGAGACAGCAACTTTTACTGTATATCTACATTCCAAGTTTCAATTAACACAGCAATGGTGTGAAGGGCCAACTTGAAAATAAAAAACAAACCGGACGCTGGGTAACATTTGTTGTGCAGTAATCCAGAATGTGTAATGCTTAATGGCAACCAGCCGACACGACGAGACCACATTAAAATACTGTAATGCACAACGTGATGACCATGGACAGGAAACATTTTGAACAGATTTTTGCACTTCTATCCTCTGCATCTTGAATTACTGCAAATATTTAACTTAATTACAGCTACAGAAAACAACTTTTATCCATGTTAAGTACAGTACAGTAATTCTTTAGGCAATATAATCCCAGTTTCAATGATAATCTCAAATTACCACTATCCTTTATTTTTAAATAACTCCAGATCAGGTTTTACACTTGCATTAATATAATGCTTCAGTTACATTTCTAGCTCTTCAAATTTATCTATGAAAACTAACAACTTTGGTGAAGTATATCCAACATGTTGCATATTTTCCCATGAACGAGCTTAAAAAAATAAAAAAAATGAAATCTCACTAGTACAGTAGTTATCGCAGCAATTCTGATTTGGGCACTCTAGATGGTTTGTGTATCACTCAGCTTCAGATGTAACACCATTCAGTCTGGCCAGTATGTGGATGGGTGAACATGTACACATAACCTCAAGATACTCAAGGGTAAGGCTATCTTGAGATGATTTCGGGGCGTTTTAGTGTCCCCACGGCCCAGTCCTCGACCAGGCCTCCACCCCCGGAAGCAGCCCGTGACAGCTGACTAACACCCAGGTACCTATTTTACTGCTAGGTAACAGGGGCATAGGGTGAAAGAAACTCTGCCCAATGTTTCTAGCCAGCATCTGGGATCAAACCCAGGACCACAGGATCACAAGTCCAGCGTGCTGTCTGCTCGGCCGACCGGCATAGGGTGAAAGAAACTGCCCATTGTTTCTCGCCGGCGCCCGGGACCACAGGATCACAAATCCAGTGTGCTGTCCGCTCGGCCGACCGGCTCCCCAACCAGTGTAATGAGTAGGATAACCTCAGCAAGAAAAACTTGTCCCTGACATGATATACCAAGACCCATTTCATTTTTCCCCCTTTTGCCATGATTTGACTCATCATGAGAACATGTGACTGAGGAAAGTGTATGACTGTGAGGGCCCCCAGAATTGTCTTGATACATTATTACTACTACTATTTACTATACCTAACTTAACATGATAAAATACTGTACAGTTGGCTTCATTTTTACTTCTACTGAGGATAAGGTATGCGTATTAGTGGGGTCCCAGAGGAGTGCGTGTGAACCTGCAGATCACCCTGTGTAATGAGGCAGCACCTGTTCCCTGTGTGAGGTGACTACTGAACATGAGTGAAAGTGAGCCTACAGACAATGAGGCAGCACCTGTTCCCTGTGTGAGAGTGACTACTGAACATGAGTGAAAGTGAGCCTACAGACAATGAGGCTGCACCTGGTGTTCCCTGTGTGAGAGTGACTACTGAACATGAGTGAAAGTGAGCCTACAGACAATGAGGCAGCACCTGTTGTTCCCTGTGTGAGGGTGACTACTGAACATGAGTGAAAGTGAGCCTACAGACAATGAGGCAGCACCTGGTGTTCCCTGTGTGAGGGTGACTACTGAACATGAGTGAAAGTGAGCCTGCAGACAACGAGGCAGCACCTGGTGTTCCCTGTGTGAGAGTGACTACTGAACATGAGTGAAAGTGAGCCTGCAGACAACGAGGAGCACCTGGTGTTCCCTGTGTGAGGGTGACTACTGAACATGAGTGAAAGTGAGCCTACAGACAATGAGCCAGCACCTGGTGTTCCCTGTGTGCCGGAGAGCTTGGGCGGCGGGTCAGGAGGTGTCCGCCGCCGCCTCCTGCCACCCTGCCGCCCCCGCCTGCCACCATGGGCGGCAGGCCCAGCTTGAGGGACCTCAGTAGGCAGACATGAGCACCAGTAGGGGATACAGCAGACCAGAACCCTGCTCCAGACACTCTCTTCCTCAACACTTGCTCCACACACGCTGGAGTGTCGTCATGGACGGTTCCAGCACTCTGGCTCCAGCAGACGATGCTTCACCAGCCGTGTAAATATTGGGTTTATTATATTTATTTCGCAGGTAATAAGATAGTTTTTGTCATTAGAACTGATTTTCGGAGCCGACTTAGTAAGATAAGGTTCTTGGATTTATTTTATTTGTGGTGAGAAACAGCTGAGAATTTCATTTAAGAGTACTTGAATATACAGCAAAGAAAATCCGGTCTCTTAAATGTCGGCATAAATAATAATGGTCTGAAATCACTGATAAATAATAATCATAATATTAGTAATAAAAATATTAATAATGTATTCAGAAAAAATCTTTCATATCGTACGTTATATTATCCACAATATTTGTTGGTTTTATATCTATGACAGTAGCTGCAGGTAATGAATCCCCCAATTGTGAACTATGTGAACAAGTGTTAGTACATTCTCCAACACTATAATTGCCCTGTTATATGTGACTTCAGGCCAAATGCAGGCGATGAGTCACAATAACGTGGCTAAAGTATGTTGACGAGACCACACACTAGAAGGTGAGGGACGATGAAGTTTCGGTCCGTCCTGGACCATTCTCAAGTCTCTTGGATTTGGAAACTTGGATTGTCTTGGAAACGTCGTCGTCCCTTCACCTTCTAGTGTGTGGTCTGGTCAACATACTTCAGGCCAAATGATATGAGGTGCTTTGAGCTTTGTAATGACTTCATAAACTCATGAATATTGGAAGATATTCTTGTGCTGTACCCAGATTTTGCCAGTGGAGGCGAATAGATCAGCCTAATATGTCATGTTCTCTCCTGATTCCATATAAGACTGGTCGTCCTGTGAGGTGGGGATGTTGGATGAGCTTGTAGCTGGCTTTGTATCTACACTGTGTAGTCTCTCATATAGAATAGGGTAGCAGCACATTGCTGTGTATACCTAAGCTTTTTAAAAAACGAAAAAATAAAGGCATTATTTAAGAGGAATCTTATAGAAACTGGTAAAATAATTATGATATAATATTTCCATGATTCAGGGCTTAGCTCTTATGAAAATTATTATTTAGTCAAAGTTAATTTATTTTTGAAATGAGGCAGGTATTTTCTCCCCTGATTCCATGTTTGTTTTTGTTGTTGCCGCCGAAGGCGGCTAGTTTATTGTGCACCCCATACTCATCCTGTGAGCGGTAGCGCAAAAGCATTACAGAGGGCACAAAAGGTCTTTATCAGACCTCATCTTAGATTATTACATAAACAATTACATCTATCCTTCACACCTTATAGTTACAATGTCAGCTAGTTACAGAGTAAGTGCTATTTCAAGAGCTACATATTTACAGTAAGTCATCATACATTAATGGTAGGTCTTATCGCTAATACATAATAGTTTGACCAATGGGGACATTACAGAGTCATAGGGGAGCTTCTGTTTCTTGTTAGTCTTCAAAAATACACTACTTGTTTCTGAATCTCATATGTCGTTCATCTACTGGAAGCGAAATGTGGATACAGTGCAAGTATTTCAGGTAATTTTCCCATGGTAATAAGATAGGTTGCCATATCATACAGAGTGAGCTTAGATCTATCTCTAAATGGCTCAATTTTACTACAATCCAAGATATAGTGTTCTAGTGTGTGTCCCTGTCTTTGTCCACACACTTTACACTTTACTTCATCTAGATCCCTATACAAGCCGAACTGCCAGAGATACTTGTAGCCAAGTCTTATACGAGCTGTGACAACATCTGTTAGTCTACTGACTTTGTTACTTGCCCCATACACATGTTTTACTTCACACATTTCAATGTGATGAACAATGGACCTGCTAATTCCAGTTTGCACAGTTCTACTTTCTTCAAATCCATCCAGGAGTTCTCGTCTAATGACACTTTTAAGGGACCTATTTGATAACTCAAGATTCCGTTCAATACTGTCTTTATTTACTGCAGCCTTAGCAAGGGCGTCAACTTTGTCATGTTCCTGCAGGCCAATGTGAGAAGGAATCCACAACATTTTTATATTTACCCTCTTGCTAAGTATTCTTATATATCTACGTCTAGCTTCCAAGACAAGCACGTTATTACTTGATTGCAAACTGTTTATTGCTCGTAGTGAGGAAAGGGAGTCAGAAATAATTAAGCTGTCTACTTCAGTGTTGTCAATAATTTCGAGTGCTACCAGTATCGCTACCAACTCGGCTTGCATAGTGGACGCCCAGTTACTAATTCGGATATTCCTTTCAATTGTGCTGCCATCGGGCTGATGAGCAATAACAGCACTTCCTGCCCTCCCTGTAGCTGTATTGAGTGATCCGTCAGTGTATATTGTCTGTGCAATGTTGTTTTCAGCTTGTATATTGTGAATGTGTTCTATGGTGCTTAATTTAGCAGCAAGCTGAGCATGAGGGTTGTTTGTGATTAGTTTCTTGGTGGGGTATGCAGGGGTCAGGATGTCAAAAGGTACTATCTGCCAGGGTGGAAGGAAGTGCTGTACTCTTTCATCTGTATATACATCGTGCAGTCCCATCATTTTAATATGAGTGGCTGTTCTTTGAATCCACTTAGACTCGCTAGTTCCATTTCGTATGTGTTCTAACAGAGCAACTGACACAATGTTGTTTTTGTTATCACGCAGAAGCTTTAGTCCCATCATAAGATTAATTTCAAATATTCTATCTCTAATGCTAAGTATATTTAATTCTTTCCGCATGTTGAGAACTTTGGTAGTTATTGGACAGCCAAGTATAATTCTGAGTGCTTCATTTTGCATTTTTTCAAGTCTATCAATACTTTTGCCATTTTGCAGGACCAAAGCTGGTGCATGATAGTCTATCAGAGACCTTATATACGCTAAATACATCATTCTTGCTATTCTAATATTAACACCATATTTCGGGCTGTACCCCACTACAGTTCTGAGAGCCTTGAGTCTGTCTCTACATTGTTGATGTAACTTATTGACTGCAGTTGAGGTACAAGGGACAGAGACTCCAAGGTATTTGAAAGAAGAGACATAGTCTATTGGTATATTATCTATCTTGAGTTTTCGTGGTCCACTTTTGCGGTTGCCAATTTGTCTGTTAAATACCTTAGTTTTAGCAGCGTTGATTACAAGACCAAGGCTCTCACAAGCTGTATGTATACAATTTAAGACTGCATTTCACGGTGGGTTTTAGTATGTACAAGGATGTCATCTGCATAGCTGATAGTGATGTTTGCCGGACTAGTTGGAATTGATTTTAGTAAAGCATTAATTAGAACATTAAACAAGGTAGGACTGAGTACTCCTCCTTGTGGGGTGCCTAGTTGCATTACTTTAGTTTCACTCTTGTAGCCTTGGAACAGTGCAGAGGACTTCCGGTTGGTAAGATAGCCTCGTATCCATTGTAATAAATGTCCACCTATATCCATTCTCGCTAATTCGTACATAATCACTTCCCTATTAGCAATATCAAAGGCATTTTTTAAATCAAGAAATGTTGTGTACTTGTGCCTTTTATCTCCATGAACAGTGAGAAAGGTTGTGATACAATTGTGTACACTTTTACCATGTGTGAAACCATTGATATCAGGTGACATGTGCTCTTTAACTCTATACAATAATCTATTAAGCACCATTCTCTCAAAGGTTTTGCACATGCAACTGGTCAGTGAGATGGGACGGAAAGCATCAGGTTGGCCAGGCTTCGGTACAGGTACCGTAAGACTGGTGGTCCATGATACTGGCAACTGCCCAGTGACATAACTGGCATTAAACAATTCTAATAATGGGTTACCGGGTACACGATGTAGGAGTCTTAGAATATCATAGGTGATACCGTCCTCACCAGGAGCAGTGCTACTGCCCCTGGAGAGGGCTGCATCCAATTCATAATCTGTATATGGAACATCACATTCATCATGTTGCTTGCTCAACATGAAATTTATGAGAGAATTTCTGTCTGTGGACCTCTCCCGCAATTTCTCCCTAGTGCTAGCTGGTAACATTCCAAGGCTGGAACCTGAGCCCATTTTGCAATTAACTGATTAGCTTTCTGTTGCGGGTTTGGGTGTGAAACTTGTCTGCTATTTTTACCAATAATTTTGTTTATGCCTTTCCAGGCTTTGCCCAGGGGAGTATGCAGGTTAAGTCCACTAACAAAACCCTCCCATTCATTTTGTCTCAGTTCAGTCATTCTCTCCCTCGCCGCTGCAAGCGCGGCCTGAAACAGTTTTAACATTTGAGGAGTTCTAAGGCTCTTATATGCTTTACCTGTCTGTCTAGCAATTGATTTAAGCTCTTTCAGTTTAGCATCATCATAGTACTGGTTGTGTCTGACCTGTTTCCCAGTACGTCTTTTGTTTGGTGTGACTCACTATTTTTGATGGCCTCATAGGTTTTATTTACGAGGTCATCATAAACTGTTGTACATTCTCAGGCTCATAATTGTTATACCAATGTTCTATGCTGTCTATAAAGAATTTTTCTTGCTCTTTCCTTACTGTTAGCCTGCGTCTACTCAGCTTAGTGCCAGGTAGATCAACATTAGCCACGTGTATGTTAGCTGTTATGGCTAAATGGTCAGACATTAAGTCATCCATAATATCAGTCTCATGAGTTGTGTATGACAGGTTAAAGCCAATGCACCTATCTAGAACACCTCCATATATTTGCGTTGGTTGATTTTTACTAATAATTTGACACATCACCATATGCACCTAGAAGTGCCAACAATCTTCTCCCGTTGGTGTTTGTGAGTTGATCCCCTAATTGTTTGTGTTTAGCATTTAAATCCCCAATTAATATTGTGGAATCAGTATGTGCAAAACTAGGTAGGTCAGTATACTGGAGGAGGCCAGTAGGTGCATAGGCATTCAAAACATTAAGTGTAGAGTTACCAACGTGTACCCGGATACCATGATATTGAAACCCCTCTCGTTGTTGGGCGGGAAGTGGCTCATGTGGCAGGATTTTTTAACANCGACCCCACAGACGCATTCATAATTTTGTACATGCTGTTCATTCAAAACAGGAATTGTCTCAAATATAAATTAATATTATAATATATTAGCATATTGTGCATATATAGGCATAGGTTAGGTGTTTAGGTTCTGTTGATTCTCGATTGACAGTCGACAACGAACCCGACTGTACTTTTTTTTCTACCACAGACGTGGCCACACATTTACAATGCTAACCAGCATATATACATTTTCTTCTGTCCTCCATGGACAGGGTTAGAGATGTGTTAAACATATAGTTCAAGGGTTTATTGAACAAGTAACCACAGAAGGTGATTCAGTGCTTTTAAAATGCTAAGCTAACCTACATACGTAAATACGTAGATTCACAGATTTACGTATGCCCTACATAAAGTGTTCGATGTGTCATTAATGTGCATTTACAAAGGTGAAATGTAATTCTGATCAGCTTCCATATATACTTTATATACATACATAACACACACACACACACATATACGTACATATACATATATACATACATGTATACATACATATATACACACACATGCATTCACATACATTTGTCTCTTTTACTCTGACGGGTGAGATAGCTGATAGAGAAACTAGTGTGCAATTAAGCACTTAATCACTGAAGATGATGAAGGTGCTTTTACAAGCTCAGGTTATATAGTTACATCACATACATACATTGTATAATTGATACATTACATGGTTAATCTTGGGTATAAGTCCAATATATCATCAAGTGTTCCAGTACTCATATAGTAATTACACAGTTCAGCATACCTTAGCCCAGGAGGGCGAAAGTCAGCCAGTATGGGACATTTTACAATATAATGTTCAAGAGAGTGCATGTTTTCTCTTTCACAAAGTTGACACATTGTGTACTCGACATTTGGGGTTTGAGAAAGCTGCCAGATACGTCTATATCCCAGGCGTATTCTGGCCACTATAACATCACATTGCCGGGTTCTTGTTCTATTAGTCCCATATGTGAATGTCTCCTCACGATATCTATCATAATATTTAATGCTACAACTTTCAGGTCTTTGTGAATTTGTTAGATCTGTGAGATCTTCATTAGATATTTGTTTAAGTATTCTCTTTGTCACTGCTAATGAAACACCCATATCAATTTCTACCACTGGTTTTCTACAGGCTGTCTTTGCAAGCATATCAACAGTGTCATGCCTTGAGATGCCAACATGTGATGGTATCCATAGGAATTTAATTTCAAATCTGTTTTCTTTAGCAGCTAAAACATTCATTCGAATATCACTGACTATTTTCTGGGTGTCACTACTATGTGCGTTCAATGCCAGGAGTGCACTCTGCGAGTCACAGTATATAAGTCCACTGCCAGAACTGAACTGTCCACTGCCCCGACTGTACTGCCAGAACCCTTAAGAAAAAGTAACTAAAATTAACAGCAATATATCACAACCCGTACAAATGGAGGAGTTGATATCCGTGATATCAACAATGCCACTCAACCACTCCGCCCAACATTACTTCGACTCCTCGTTCAACCTTGACAACGAGCGGACGTCTGGACGCCTTCTCCGCCTGGGGACCGCCGGATCACGTCCTGTTTTCGCGTTTTGGCTTTGCTGCTGCCGTTTGGCACCCCTATTCCACGGTCCGTACGACGCCTGCCGCACATATCGCCTTGGCTCACGGGATTGTTGATAGATTTTTTTGTTTTTGTTTTTGACGTGTTCTGGCTGGTTCTCCCGGCGGGGTGACGGTATTCGGGGGCCGGCTTGGCCGAGAGGTGCCGGGGGTTGGTGGGTCGTGGTGGGCACCTGGCGTGCCCTCAGCCGTGGTGGGCTCCTGGTGTGCACTCAGCCGTGGTGGGCTCCTGGTGTGCCCTCAGCCGTGGTGGGCGGCCAGCTTCTGCTCTGCCGGAGGACCCTGGATGACTTTTGCGTTTTAGTTGGGGGCCGAGTTTTTGGTTTTGCTCCCCAAAGTGTTCTCTGTGTGGGGCGGGGCCGGTGCTTGTCACCCTGGTGGACTCCTGGGGCTCCCCAATCATCTGTCTGTCCGCATTTATTTGCCGCATGGCATATTAGTTTCCAGTGATTGGCGTCACTTGTTTCGCGATTTGGCTTGGCGTTTCACCTTTCCAGGCTTCGCGATTCCCCCTTACCGGGTACACCGGGGCGCCTCCCATCCCACGATCGTCGTCGCCCCTAAATCAACAACAACATACTTCTCCACCGTAATTCCCTAACGAAACAAATTATACAACTCCGGACTTGCAATATACCAGTACAATACATACCAGTATATAATGCGAATCAAATTTAATATACATTTTTTAATTATATAGATTAAGAATTGCATAAAGTCGATATATTAATTCACAATGCGTTCATCGTTCATGTAACTGTTAGGCAAAATGTGGTGGCGGGATGAATATTAAAGAGTGGGGCGACACAGGTATGGGGGACAAGGCCGGGACGTACACTGTTTCATTAACAAGCTTAGGTACACAACAATGTACTGCCTACACGAAGTATTACAGTGTAGATCAACGTTAGCTATGAGCTCGTCTAATATACACGTTCACAGCATGGTTAGCCATACATGGGATCAGGAGAAAACATGAAATCCGAGTCGATAGTATACTATTCTGCACATGGTAATCAATTAGGGACGTAATGGCTCGCCTCGAGCCAGTCTTTGGCGACCTGTGTCGTCTTGCAAATACGGTTATAAATATAAAACAAATACTGAAAGTCACAGAGGGAGATAAGGGAACATCTCTGTGGATATTGTCCGAGCCCACTGCCTCTGTCACTTCTCTTTTGGCTCAAGGGGCCTCACCAGAGGCAGAAACAAGGGGCGACGGGAACCTCCATAGCAAAGTCAGCCAACTCCACTACCAAGAAGATGGTGCAGGAACATCTATCTGGCTACCTTCTGTAGTCGAAGGTAGCCAGGGTGAGGTAAGAGGCCTTCTTTTCTTTCAGGAAGTTAGGAGAGGAACCAGATTTACATTTCTGACTAAGAGACAGAGGCGAGTTTCAAGGCAAGATTAGTCTCCGTGGTGTAGTGGTAAGACACTCGCCTGGCGTTCCGCGAGCGCTTTGTCATGGGTTCGTATCCTGGCCGGGGAGGATTTACTGGGCGCAAATCCTTAACTGTAGCCTCTGTTTAACTCAACAGTAAAATGAGTACTTGGTTGTAAAAACGATTCTTCGCGGCGGGGATCGTATTCCAGGGACCTGCCCGAAACGCTACGCGTACTAGTGGCTGTACAAGAATGTAACAACTCTTGTATATATCTCAAAAAAAAAAGGGTACTGTGTTACAGACTTCATCTTAGGCAGGGAGTGAGAATGAGAGCGTTGGGGAACAGGAAAGACCGGAAAGGGCAGAAACGCGGACCGGAAACCAGAACACCCTTAGTTTCAGGTCGCAGAGGAAAACAGCTGTGGAACCAAGGAAGGGAAGAAGGGTGGGATGGCGGAGCACAACACATACGTCACGTCAGAAGAGGAGGAAAGACGTTTTATCTGGTGACGTCTTACCTCCGGGAGATACACAACCTCGATGTTTCAGGTTGAGGATGCTGTGTTCAAATTTATAGTGCTTATAAGATCGAAAAAAAGTCGGGTGAGTATCACTGCAGTCAATTCAGTGAGCATGGGGAGAACAACAATTTGACCTACAATGGTCAGGGTGACCACACAAAGGGTAAAAGGACATCTCACTATTAGACCTCGAGGTTCCATGCCCATCCCATATTTCCAGCACCTAATGCAGAGGCGTGGAAAGGGGGAAGTAAGTATTTATCAAAAGAAGGCACCAAGCCAGTAGGACTACGTAGCACCATCAAAGTCGCAGGATAATCAAAAGGTACTATCACTAAGGATGCCAATACGAAAACAAAAGCGCATAAGGCGGACGATATCAAAGTTGGGGAGTGCGAGAGACAGAAGGTTCAGAGTTAAATTAAGTGATCTTAACTCAAGAGAGACTGATGACAATGACTGCGATGGGGCAGAGTGAGTGTATCAACCTGGAGGACACGATAACATTGGTCAAGTGGGAACAATATCAAAGAGCAACGCCGAATGTCTCATCAGTGTTGATTCAACATCGAACCAACAACTCTCTTAGATATTGTGCCCACTGAAGGGCTTTAAGGACATATTTGGTCTGGGTTAGTATCTTGGCCGGGGAGGATTGACTAGGCGCCGATCCTTAACTGTACGCCTCTATTCACCCAACAGTGAATGGGTCATGGCAGTTTAAGTTCCCTGTCCCAACATATAAGTCAGAGGATGACTGGTAATGCTGGCATTTAATTGGATGTTTTTGGAGACCCAAACTGGGGTCACACACTTGCAGGAGAGGGCAGCAACTATAGGCAGTCAGTTGCCTTTTCAATATTTTCAACAAAGCATGTGCCAATCCAGATGGGATCAAAGGCAACAAGTGTACCGACAGCCAAATCAAGGTTTATCTATAAATCATCAGAGCAGGTAAGCCATATATAGGGTCCAAACTGATCATGGTACATAGCAGCAGTTGAGAGAAATGACTGTCCGATTAAAGGATGGGACTGTGGCCCCCCAGTAAGAAGAGCAAAAGATGTAGTTGTAACTAATGATAGCGTCACTCCAAGGGATGAGATAGTTACCACTGGGGACTTGGGGAGTGACCTTCCTAAGGAAATGGGGAATGCAGAAGATCAGCAAACAAGTTTACTAGATGCATTGTGTTTATTAAAGTTTGGGCCCCGGAGCCAAGGCATGCCACCTACCAGGGCAGCGAGTGCTGGCCAGTGAAGGAAAGGTAGTACTGTCCCAAAGCAGTGCTCACCTTTTTTATTAACAGGAAAGTCCTCCTGCATTGCACATTCTCCAACACAAGTGCTGAGACCTTTTTCACCCTCTGTGCTCAGACACCCAAACTTACCTCCGAGAGTGGCCCTTACTGCGGGTAGTACCAAGACCCAAACTGACACCCCTACAGGATTTCTTCGTACACACAACACCCAGAAGGGGACCCTCCTTCCCCCCCCCCCAAAATAAAATAAAACTTCCCAAGAGCACCTTACATAAGCCCTTCTCACCATGGAAAAGCCTAAGATGCTTATCTTAACATACTAACAAGGTTAGGTAAGGTCGGTGTTTTCTATGAAGCTTTTCAAGGTAAACTATTATGTT
>WNGS01165503.1:27296536-27307358 GCA_020271785.1 Procambarus virginalis | reverse complement strand
TAGTATTTCACCTATGCACGTATACTAATAAGTCAGTATTAGACTATAGAATTTGCGAGGCCGGTTGAACGTAGTTTCATTTCTCATCAGGATATTAAAAGAGAGAGAGAGAGAGAGGAGAGAGAGAGAGAGAGAGAGAGAGAGAGAGAGAGAGACAGACAGACAGACAGACAGAGAGAGAGAGAGAGAGAGAGAGAGAGAGAGAGAGAGAGAGAGAGAGAGAGAGAGAGAGAGAGAGAGAGCATGAACTTATCTGGTGTCCGTTATCAATTAAGTATTATGCACTGTCAGTAGTGGGAGGCGAGGATGCAGCAGACATGCAGGCAGCAGCAGCAGCAGACATGCAGGCAGCAGCAGCAGCAGCAGACATGCAGGCAGCAGCAGCAGCAGCAGCAGCAGACATGCAGGCAGCAGCAGCAGCAGCAGACATGCAGGCAGCAGCAGCAGCAGCAGCAGAGGTCCGGCGCGTCGGAAGCTGACAACACAGGCAGATCTACCCAACGTCACATGTGAAGTCAGAAGTTGCATAAAAAAACTAACCTGGTTTAACTTGCCGCGGGAGACAACATGAGAGAGGAGACATTCCCAGTAGTGTACACCGGGTCAAGGCGTTGCATGTTGCAAGGGAATGGTGTCGCCTCCACTCAACTGTATATTTTCATCTATGGGGGGGAGGGGGGGGGGAGAATGTGATGCACAACCGTGTCTGAATTCTCCCCAACAATATTGATTCTCGTCCTCATCATTGTCAGCCGCGAGTAACTGTAAGAGGCTACAGGTGTTCCACGGCTCATTATTACAAAACTCTGCCAAGACTACCCGAGATCTTTATTTTCTAGTTTATTATTATTATTTTTCTACCACAGACGTGGCCACACATTTATAATGCTAACCAGCATATGCACATTTTCTTCTGTCCTCCATGGACAGGGTTAGAGATGTGTTAAACATATAGTTCAGGGATTTATTGAACAATCAACCACAGAAGGTGATTATAGTGCACTTAAAAGGCTAATCTAACCTACAGACATAAATACATAAATACACAGAGTTACGTCTGTCTAACATGAACAGTGTTCGAGGTGTCTTTTCACATAGTGTCATTTACGTGTGTTGACAAAAGTGAAATGCAATCTGACCAGTTTCCACATATCTTGTACACACACACACACACACACACACACACACACACACACACACACACCACACACACACACACACACACACACACACACACACACACCAGTTGTGTTGTGTTCATCAGTGAATGACGTTTGAGAGGCGGGCCCAAAGAGCCAGAGCTCAACCCCCCCCAAGCACAACTATGAGTACACAGCTGACTCAGTGCCCTGGAGAGGCCACTCCAGACCGACAACCAGAGCCCAACTCTATAGTCTCCTGAGACTGATGGATGCCTTCTACCACTACTACAACAACAACTACTACTACCACACTAGTACATACACATACTCCTCCTTTGACAGGCTAAAATAGCTTCTATTGAAACTAATGTGTTATTAAACCCTTAACCATTGAAGGTGATTAAGATGCTTTACAAGCTCAGGTTATATACTTACATCACATACATTGTATAACTGATGCAGTACAAGTCAATCTTGCGAACGAATCCAATATATCAAGTGTTCCAGTATTCAAATAGTAGTTACAGAGTTCACCATACCTGAGTCCAGGAGGGCGAAAGTCAGACAATATGGGACATTCTACAATATAATGGTCAAGGGAGTGCATGTTTTCTCTTCCACAAGGCAGTGGCTTAACAGTAGTGGCTACGAGGCGCCGTCTTGATTGTTGTCGCCGGAGGTGGCAAGTTTATTGTGCACCCCATACTCATCCTGTGAGCGGTAGCGCAAAAAGCATTACAGAGGGCACAAAAGGTCTTTGTCAGACCTGAACTTAGATCATTACATAATCAATTTCATCTATCCTTCACACCTTATAACTACAATGTCAGCTTGTTACAGAGAATGTTTCATTTCAAGAGCTATATATTTACAGCAAGTCATTATACATACATGGTAGATATGTATAATGACTTACTGTAAATCGCCCTCTTGTGTTTACATTTCCAGCAGCATCCCACAAGGTGCTAACTTACTTCACCCGCAGGTCGTCTGTCTCTGTGTGTGTGTATACTCACCTAGATGTACTTGCAGGGTCGACTTAAGACTCCTGGAACCGCCTTCCCAATGTTCTTAGACTATCCCCCCCCCCACCACCCCTCCGGCCCGCAATGATATAGAAGTATAAAGTGGGCCGTGTAAAATCTCATCATAGCTAGGCCTACAATCCCCCTCCCCCCCCCCACAACGAGAACTTCAGTCAAGTTTGTGTCGCATCCTGCAACGTCAAGTCTTCCTGGTCCTGCCACACTCTACGAACCCTCACACCAGTCCCCTCTTCCACCCCCCTCCTCCCAAATGTGCGGGATATCAGAGGGCGCCAGATATCATCAAGGATGCCAATACGAGAACAAAAGCACACAAGGCGAACGATATCAAAAGTATCCGATTCACCAAGAATTCTATCGAAGGGCAAGACATACACTTGTCCCGGAAGTCAGGACATTCATCAAGGATATGTCCGACTGTAAGAGGGACAATGCAGTTTGTACAATAAGGAGCAGGGCGGCGCTCCGTTAAGTGACCGTGAATTAAGTCTGTATGGGCTAATACACAACCTCGCCAGAGCCGTTTCCCACCGCCGGTTACGGTGGTAGGAGGAGGGCCACGGGGACACACTACTCTTAAGAGTTAAGAGCACGCAGTTTGTTACCAGTAACAGAAGACCAACAACCCTGCCAACGAGCAAGGATGGAGGAACGAATAACTGGGTAGAAGACGTCGTCGTCCCTTCACCTTCTAGTGTGTAGTCTGGTCAACACATTTGTATAACATCCTTACATCAACATTTCGCTAGTAATTAAGATGAAATTACGCAGTACGGAGTGAGAGCTTTGCTTCCTCAGCGTAAGGGGCGCTAAGTGCCATTCACATGGCATTATTAAGATACAGATACACAAGAAGAACTGTAATCTGTAGCGATTTAAAAGTTGTATTATACAGCCACAGAACAATACAGGCAGAAAACAAAGGGTCAGTCGCTGAAATCAGAACTGTGAAAATACTAACTACTTAGGGAAAGGTGATCAGGGGGTCCAAATTCACGAAGCAGTTACGCAAGTACTTACGAACGTGTACATCTTTCCTCAATCTTTGACGGCTTTGGTTACATTTATTAAACAGTTTACAAGCATGAAAACTTCCCAATCAACAGTTGTTATTGTTATAAACAGCCTCCAGGTGCTTCGGAGCTCATTAAATGTTTAATAATTATAAACAAGGCCGCCAAAGATTGAGAAAAGATGGACAGGGTCGTAAGTGCTTGCGTAACTGCTTCGTGAATCTGGCCTCAGGTTCTTGTGGCTACCCTCTCACGTTCCAATCTGTGAAAATAAACGGCTGCTGATGGCGCTGAAGGAGCTGAACACTTCGTGCCAAAGACTCGTCTACAAGTTCGAGGTTTCACCAGGCAGGAACAACACCGTGGCTTAAGGTAACTAAGGAAACAATGATATAAGAACAAGGCTGTGGATCTGTGCCCGGTATACTGTGACTGACAACCTCCATCATTATACACGAACAGGCGACTGTAACACCCGTGTAATATGGATTGTAACACGGGTGTTACAATATGATTGGTGGTAAAATGCCACCATTGTACATACTAAACTAATAATGTAAACACTACTACTTATCCTGAGTAACACTTCCTACCAGTTGCACTTGGTAACACTGTTATTGAACACTGTAATATGAGCTGACATATGATGGTTACACCGGAACCAAAAGGTACACTGCCAACAAGGAAATGCTACACAGGATTAATACGCTGCCACCATCTGCCTTGACCGTTGAGACTGTAACAAGCAACGAGGCAAGAAACATTGCTTGACTTGGAGAGTACTTTCTATAACTGTCATTAATTATGGGACGGTTGTCAGCCACTATATCCAAAAGGCTAAGAGGATTCAACAATTGACACAGCCGGGAAATTTAACATGAGTTTATTGAAACCAAAATTATACTAACCACCACTATAAATCCTACTCTAACACTGGCCAAGAGTTTAAGAAATTTAGACAAGGAACAAAACCTCAGAGATCACCCACATTACCTTAAGACCTCTGTCTCTCCCTCCAGTGGACACACTGTCTCTGCCTGGCTGTGAATGTCCTTCACAGACCCTCTCTCGACCCCGGTGTCCCGCACTCTGTCTCTCTAAGTCTCTACAGGACCTCTATATACTACCCCAAGAGGGGGAGGGGAAGATTTACTGTTGCTACCTACACCAAGAAGTGAGAGGTCGGCCACATGTGCACAAACACTCAAGAATTTTCATTAAACTTGTTTGACATTCACCATACACTCTTCAAGAGAGGACTTATTAATTACGTGTGTGACTGACCTTTGACCTGGCTAAAATAGGGAGACCCATGGATGTTTACACATAAGAACCTGTGGTCTAATTCCATTACCCTGTTTGACAAGAGTATCATGAAATATTACATACTTGAAACTATGCTGACTAAGACTAACACAGGAATTTTTTTAAACAACATACAAGATAATCCGGAGGTCATCTGGGCTGACCTCTTGGAGAAGGCTTCCCTGGGTGAGAACTCTAGGGGGGGGGGTCATGGGTGTTACACGACGGCCGAGGGAGGGAGTCTGTACCAGCAAGAATTCGTCTTGGATGTTCGTGTTGGAAATGTGAGGTGAGGAGCGGAGCTGCGGAATCTGTGGTGGTAGTGATGGCCACGGCCGTCACCACCACTGAAGACTGTGGTCATATAAGAGACATAAGGAACACGCGTCGTTTAATAATCCCACTTTGAGTTATAAGAACACTTCTTGCAATTATGGATACTAAAGATTCTTCCACTTTGCATCTGCAAAATAACGTAAGGTTAGGGTTGGTAAATGTAAATCTCCTTGTATTACGATCAGTTCACTTTAGACAGTAAACAAGTCCCAGTGGGGGTTCCTCCCAATTGCTGGTGATGGGTACATGCCATTAGCTTCCTCCCCCCTAGCCTCCTTCCCCTCAGCCTCCCCCCCACACAGACTACTATAGCAGCCGCCACTACCCGCAACAACCAAAGCCTCAATAAACTCGCCCTTCAGAGAGCACAATTAAAATATAATCCAATCACAGTTAAAGTGTGTACAACACTGGGAAAAGAACAACGCCATATATTTCCAGAGGTCATATTGTGGTGGAGCCAAAACTGCCGGAACTGTTGTCAACACCACCAGGGCACAAAGGTTATGATAGACAAGCCTCCCACACAAGCCTGAGTAGTTGTTTACCTGTAACTAATCATAAAGCTACGTCAATGTTGGCCTCCCGCATCTTGTACATAACTACTGCCCCCCGGGCCCCTCATAGTGTCCACCATAACTACTGCCCCCCCCCGGCCCTCACAGTGTCCACCATAACTACTGCCCCCCCCCCGGGGCCCTCACAGTGTCCACCATAACTACTGCCCCCCCGGGGCCCTCACAGTGTCCACCATAACTACTGCCCCCCCCCCGGGCCCCTCACAGTGTCCACCATAACTACTGCCCCCCCCCGGGGCCCTCACAGTGTCCACCATAACTACTGCCCCCCCCCGGGCCCCTCACAGTGTCCACCATAACTACTGCCCCCCCGGGGCCCTCAGTGTCCACCATAACTACTGCCCCCCCCCCGGGCCCTCACAGTGTCCACCATAACTACTGCCCCCCCCCGGGCCCCTCACAGTGTCCACCATAACTACTGCCCCCCCGGGGCCCTCACAGTGTCCACCATAACTACTGCCCCCCCGGGGCCCTCACAGTGTCCACCATAACTACTGCCCCCCCCCGGGGCCCTCAGTGTCCACCTAACTACTGCCCCCCCCCCGGGCCCCTCACAGTGTCCACCATAACTACTGCCCCCCCCGGGGCCCTCACAGTGTCCACCATAACTACTGCCCCCCCCCCGGGGCCCTCACAGTGTCCACCATAACTACTGCCCCCCCCCGGGGCCCTCACAGTGTCCACCATAACTACTGCCCCCCCCCGGGGCCCTCAGTGTCCACCATAACTACTGCCCCCCCCCGGGCCCCTCACAGTGTCCACCATAACTACTGCCCCCCCCGGGGCCCTCACAGTGTCCACCATAACTACTGCCCCCCCCCGGGGCCCTCACAGTGTCCACCATAACTACTGCCCCCCCGGGGCCCTCACAGTGTCCACCATAACTACTGCCCCCCGGGCCCCTCACAGTGTCCACCATAACTACTGCCCCCCCGGGCCCTCACAGTGTCCACCATAACTACTGCCCCCCCCCGGGGCCCTCACAGTGTCCACCATAACTACTGCCCCCCGGGGCCCTCACAGTGTCCACCATAACTACTGCCCCCCCGGGCCCCTCACAGTGTCCACCATAACTACTGCCCCCCCGGGGCCCTCACAGTGTCCACCATAACTACTGCCCCCCGGCCCCGTCACAGTGTCCACCATAACTACTGCCCCCCCCCCCGGGGCCCTCACAGTGTCCACCATAAAGTGTTTCATTTATTAAACTTTATGAGAACTGTGGATAACAATGAATTGTTCAAGTGTTAAATCATTTACACTTAAAAGACACACTACACAGCCACAGCACCTCCACACACACTACACAACCACAACACCTCCACACACACTACACAACCACAACACCTCCACACACACTACACAACCACAACACCTCCACACACACTACACACAACCACAACACCACCACACACACTACACAACCACAGCACCTCCACACACACTACACAACCACAACACCTCCACACACACTACACAACCACAACACCTCCACACACACTACACAACCACAACACCTCCACACACACTACACAACCACAACACCACCACACACACTACACAACCACAGCACCTCCACACACACTACACAACCACAACACCTCCACACACACTACACAACCACAACACCTCCACACACACTACACACCACAACACCTCCACACACACTACACAGCCACAACACCTCCACACACACTACACAACCACAACACCACCACACACACTACACAGCCACAACACCTCCACACACACTACACAACCACACCACCACACACACTACACAGCCACAACACCTCCACACACACCACCTCTACTACAAACAGAGTGGTAGACGGTTGGAACAAGTTAGGGGAGAAGGTGGTGGAGGCCAAGACCGTCAGTAGTTCAAAGCGTTATATGACAAAGAGTGCTGGGAAGACGGGACACCACGAGCGTAGCTCTCATCCTGTAACTACACTTAGGTAATTACACTTAGGTAATTACACCATAAAACATAACACAACACACTAAACAAGGAGACCTGCCCCTGGTGCCAAACTCAGCCTACCTGCAGTAAACACTGCAGACCTCAAACATGCACTCATATGAGCTAGCTAGTGTGAGTGTGCCACCCCCCCCCCCTCAACACACCTCACAACAAAACCATTCCTCAAAAACACTAAGGACATCTGAACACCGAACGTTCGAAATGTCAACAATTCAGACACGAACGCGACATTTGACGCGCTGACCAACAAGGTCTTCCTCAAGTTTTTTTTCCAACGGTCAGAAATTGTCACCCGAGGCAGGGTCGCTGGATGTCGTTATCACTGGCTAAGGAGTGTTTCTTATCTTTTAAGCTTATGTGGGTGAAGCCACAAGAAAGAGTTATGGAATTATTAATGATGGTAACAGAGTCCATTTCATGTGGTCTCCATCTCATGTTCGCCTCCGAATGCATGATAAAGCAGATAAGTTAGCCAAAGAATCTGCCTTTACAGGAGCCGTTGAGTGTAACCTTGGATTGTCAATGAGCAATCTGAGAGCAGCAGTACACGAGAACTTCAACAAGATCTTGTAGATCTGAGGCAAAGTTAAATCGACACCAGTAATTCCATCTATCATCATACTATCATGCAAGAGGAGCCACACATCTATGGATCATCCAATAAAATCAGCAAACTTCTAGATGTTACTACTGCTCGGCTTAGACTAGGTTACAAGTATCTCTGGGAATTCTCATTATCTGCCGATGTAGACCTGACCAAATGTAAACTGTGTCAACAAAATTATTCGCACACCCTCCGTCACTATGTGATGGAGTGCGAAAAGATACGTGAATTCAGAGACAATTATATAACCAATGTTCCAACGATGTATAAATATTTCATTCAAAATGACCTGCTATTAGAAATTTAGCAAATATCCCCAGTTTGCTAACTGTAGGTAGTAACTGAGTGATTGTAACCTATCCACCGCTGCCCACTGGATGGGGGGCGGTGTGCAGGACAAACATATTAATTGTGACACTAGCTCTCCACATATGTCAGTTGCTTAACTTAGAAACTGTACTTGAGGTCGATCTCGAACCCATTGTTAATGTGACGACTTATACTGAATTTTGTAACTAGCTCATCAAGATTGTAACTTGCTTAGCTAAATGAATTGTGAGGTTCAGTCCCTGAGCCCATTATGGGTATGGGGTGCATAATAAATGAACTAAACAGCGCAAGGATGAAATAAAGCCCGTATAGGCTGAAGGATGAAATAAAAGCCGTATAGGCCTACTTACCCTGGTGCTGCCTTCAGGAGTCAGTGGGCCTACCTCACACCCTCATGGTCGACCCAGCAAGGTCACGTCAATCAGGATAACGCCTTAAAACACCATCACTGTCACTATCTCAACTGTGTTCTTCGCCCAAGACATTAAATTACCATTTCAAGTTCAATATAAGTGCCCCTCAGTACACAACTCGACTTGGCCCGTGGGTGCCCGTCAGGAGGTCCCACACAGCACAATAGGTCCCACACAGCACCAATAGGTCCCACACAGCACCAATAGGCCCCACACAGCACCAATAGGTCCCACACAGCACCAATAGGTCCCACACAGCACCAATAGGCCCCACACAGCACCAATAGGTCCCACACAGCACCAATAGGTCCCACACAGCACCAATAGGTCCCACACAGCACCAATAGGTCCCACACAGCACCAATAGGTCCCACACACACACACACACAGGAGTCATCAATCGTCGCCCTCCAATTACGACTCTGGGCGATCTATCGCAGAAAATCGCCCGCGATCACTCGAACGACCCGACTCCCCTCTTTCTCGCGGAGCCTTCTCCCCGGCCCGGAGGATTAAACAAACTGGCGCTGTGCTAGGAGGACCTGCAGGTAGGAGGCGTGAACACTGCAGCAGGAGGAGGAGGAGGAGGAGCGTCAGGGAGTCCGTCCGCCTCCACCGGCGGTGTGTTTGTGTATGGTGGCGGCGCCGCCGTTACCCAGGCGACCCGCCATGTGCGCCACCACCACCAAACATGTCCCCACAAACAACCTCTCTTCCGACGCCTCTACCTCAACTCCGTTAATTAATTTATATATCTCAATACAAAAACCTTAACGTACAGCTTTGATTTATCAGTAATCTTGTAAAACTCGGTTGCGCTTTTCTATATTTGATAGATAAAGGACAATACTGGATGAGTACATTTCAAGTTCAATCATTGGTTGGTGACATCAGCTAAGAGCCAAGGAGGCTGGGACAAGATGTCCAGTACGAATTTAATTCAATAATTCATAATTCATTGTGCTGGGGGACAGGCAGCCAGGGTATGTTTATACACATTAGCCTTATATCGAGGTCTAACCCCCGAGGGCGACTTACTGACCCTGCAGGATGCTACACGCTCACTAACTCCTTGGTACCTACTGATGAGGGAGGGGGGAAGGAATATCAGGAGAGAGCGCCAAGCCATTACGACTATATAGCACTTGGAAAGGATCAGGATAAGGATTTGGGATGGGACCGGGGTAAAGAATGGTGCCCAACCACTGGGACGGTTGGGGATTGAACACCGACCTGCATGAAGCGAGACGTCGCTCTACCGTCCAGCCCAAGTGGTTATCTTCTTGAAAGGTTATCTTGAGATGATTTCGGGGCTTTAGCGTCCCCGCGGCCCGGTCCTCAACCAGGCCTCCTTTTTGTTACACATCCCCAGGAAGCAGCCCGTAACAACTGTCTAACTCCTGGATACATATGTACTGCTAGGTGAACAGGGGCATCAGGGTGAACAAAACTCTGCCCACTTGTTTCCGCCGGGGATCGAACCCGGAACCTCAGGACTACGAATACCGAGCGCTGTCCACTCAGCTGTCAGGCCCCTAGTAGTACGTTGTACGTGAGTAACACACTACAACCCGTCCTCGACTAAGGTCCAATACATCCAGCGGTCGACCCCCACAGACGCATTCATAATTTTGTACATGCTGTTCATTCAAAACAGGGAATTGTCTCAAATATAAATTAATATTATAATATATTAGCATATTGTGCATAATAGGCATAGGTTAGGTGTTTAGGTTCTGTTGATTCTCGATTGACAGTCGACAACGAACCCGACTGTACTTTTTTTCTACCACAGACGTGGCCACACATTTACAATGCTAACCAGCATATACATTTCTTCTGTCTCCATGGACAGGGTGTAGAGATGTGTTAAACATATAGTTCAAGGGTTATTGAAACAGTAACCAAGAAGGTGATTCAGTGCTTTTAAAATGCTAAGCTACACCTACATACGTAATACGTAGATTCACAGATTTACGTATGCCCTACATAAAGTGTTCGATGTGTCATTAATGTGCATTTACAAAGGTGGAAATGTAATTCTGATCAGCTTCCATATATACTTATA
>WNGS01165503.1:27227753-27238659 GCA_020271785.1 Procambarus virginalis | reverse complement strand
GATCTGGGAGACGTGTAGCGTGGCGGTGGTGGAGTGTCGTGGAACAGAAACCATTCCACTTTCATTAAACCTTCTCGCTGATACAAGAGTAATTTGCTGCACGCTGAAGAAACTTGGGTTCCGTTAGGCTGGTATAAAGAGAGAGGGAAAGAGACACTGTATTGAGGCAGTAGAGGTAAGTTGNGGGGCACCACTGGCCTGACAACACCAGGGGGCACCACTGGCCTGGCAACACCAGGGGGCACCAGGCCTGGCAACACCAGGGGGCACCACTGGCCTGGCAACACCCAGGGGGCACCACTGGCCTGGCAACACCAGGGACCACCACTGGCCTGGCAACACCAGGGACACCACTGGCCTGGCAACACCAGGGGGCACCACTGGCCTGGCAACACCATGGACACCACTGGCCTGGCAACACCAGGGACCACCACTGGCCTGGCAACACCAGGGACCACCACTGGCCTGGCAACACCAGGGGCACCACTGGCCTGGCAACACCAGGGACCACCACTGGCCTGGCAACACCAGGGGGCACCACTGGCCTGGCAACACCAGGGGGCACCACTGGCCTGGCAACACCAGGGGGCACCACTGGCCTGGCAACACCAGGGGGCACCACTGGCCTGGCAACACCAGGGGCCACCACTGGCCTGGCAACACCAGGGACCACCACTGGCCTGGCAACACCAGGGGGCACCACTGGCCTGGCAACACCAGGGGGCACCACTGGCCTGGCAACACCAGGGAGCACCACTGGCCTGGCAACACCAGGGACCACCACTGGCTGGCAACACCAGGGAACACCACTGGCCTGGCAACACCAGGGGCACCACTGGCCTGGCAACACCAGGGACCACCACTGGCCTGGCAACACCAGGGACCACCACTGGCCTGGCAACACCAGGGGCACCACTGGCCTGGCAACACCAGGGGGCACCACTGGCCTGGCAACACCAGGGACCACCACTGGCCTGGCAACACCAGGGGCACCACTGGCCTGGCAACACCAGGGGGCACCACTGGCCTGGCAACACCAGGGACCACCACTGGCCTGGCAACACCAGGGACCACCACTGGCCTGGCAACACCAGGGGGCACCACTGGCCTGGCAACACCAGGGACCACCACTGGCCTGGCAACACCAGGGACCACCACTGGCCTGGCAACACCAGGGAACACCACTGGCCTGGCAACACCAGGGAACACCACTGGCCTGGCAACACCAGGGGGCACCACTGGCCTGGCAACACCAGGGACCACCACTGGCCTGGCAACACCAGGGACCACCACTGGCCTGGCAACACCAGGGGCACCACTGGCCTGGCAACACCAGGGGGCACCACTGGCCTGGCAACACCAGGGACCACCACTGGCCTGGCAACACCAGGGGCCACCACTGGCCTGGCAACACCAGGGAACACCACTGGCCTGGCAACACCAGGGGGCACCACTGGCCTGGCAACACCAGGGGCACCACTGGCCTGGCAACACCAGGGGGCACCACTGGCCTGGCAACACCAGGGGCCACCACTGGCCTGGCAACACCAGGGGCCACCACTGGCCTGGCAACACCAGGGGGCACCACTGGCCTGGCAACACCAGGGACCACCACTGGCCTGGCAACACCAGGGGCCACCACTGGCCTGGCAACACCAGGGGGCACCACTGGCCTGGCAACACCAGGGCCACCACTGGCCTGGCAACACCAGGGGCACCACTGGCCTGGCAACACCAGGGACCACCACTGGCCTGGCAACACCAGGGGCCACCACTGGCCTGGCAACACCAGGGGCACCACTGGCCTGGCAACACCAGGGACCACCACTGGCCTGGCAACACCAGGGACCACCACTGGCCTGGCAACACCAGGGGGCACCACTGGCCTGGCAACACCAGGGACCACCACTGGCCTGGCAACACCAGGGGCACCACTGGCCTGGCAACACCAGGGACCACCACTGGCCTGGCAACACCAGGGGGCACCACTGGCCTGGCAACACCAGGGGCCACCACTGGCCTGGCAACACCAGGGGGCACCACTGGCCTGGCAACACCAGGGGCACCACTGGCCTGTCAACACCAGGGGGCACCACTGGCCTGGCAACACCAGGGGGCACCACTGGCCTGGCAACACCAGGGACCACCACTGGCCTGGCAACACCAGGGGCACCACTGGCCTGGCAACACCAGGGGGTACCACTGGCCTGGCAACACCAGGGGGCACCACTGGCCTGGCAACACCAGGGGGCACCACTGGCCTGCAACACCAGGGGGCACCACTGGCCTGGCAACACCAAGGACCACCACTGGCCTGGCAACACCAGGGAACACCACTGGCCTGGCAACAAGCACACCGTCTCTCCTATAATATAATGACGAGTAATGACTACGGATTACGTTACCGCTCTCACTTGCCTGTTTTTTACAGATGGCTGTAATATCATAATATAATTATGGTATAATAATATGATTATGTAATATCATAATATAATTATGATATTAATAATTATATCATAATATAATTATGACGTTACAACCATGGATTTTGTTGTGCTTCTTACGGCCGATTTTATTTATTTTGCGAGCCACTAATGGGTCGGGACCTGCAGTTTGAACCTTGCACTTGCTAGTGTGGAACTCTAGCAGCCATTTCTTGGACCAACTGAGCAGCTTGTTTACGTCATCTTGGAGAATCTTACGATCCTCATCTGTCACAACTCCTCTCATTAGTTTCTCATTGTCTGTAAACATCGACATATAAGACTCAACCCTGTACAGTGACCGTTTACATCAATGAGGAATAGTATGTATGTGTGTGTGTGTGTGTAGTCACCTAGTTGTGCGGGGTTGGGATTCGGCTCTTTGGTCCCGCCTCTTGCTGTCACTCTACTGGTGTACAGGTTCCTGAGCTTATTAAGCTCTATCATATATACATTTGAAACGGTGACCTGTGTGTGTGTTTACTATTTGTATTTACTATTTGTGTCTGCAGAATCGAGCTATTGGCTCTTGGACCCCGCCTTCCTAACCAATCTATTTTTTCCTCTATTATATCTACTACATATATTTCACAAACATATACACACACACACACACAAGAAGCAGCCATAGCAGCTGTGTAACTCCCAGGTACCTATTTACTGCTAGGTGAACAGTAGAATCAGGGTGAAAAAAAAACTCTGCCCATTTGTTTCCGCCTCGGCCAGGAATCGAACCCGGACCCTAGGACTACGACCCCCGAGCGCTGTACATCATCCGCGAGGCCTCTGGACCCTGTATGTGTGTGTGTTTGCTTCGTTCTACTCCTCACACACACACACACTCGCCACCCATCAACACGAGGCATCAATATATCTTTAGTCTTGACATCAACGCTAGACGCATTACACTGAAGCCTTTAGTAAACCCACCAACCCTCTTTACCTGTACACATAAATATTTGTACACGTTCATTACTCCCATAGTACACACACACACACACACACACACACACACACACACACACACACACACACACACACACACCCACACACACACACACACACACACACACACATACACACACACAAAATGGAATGCACTAGGAAGTGATGTGGTGGAGGCTGACATCATACACAGTTTCAAATGTAGATATGATAGAGCTCAGTAGGCTCAGGAATCTGTACACCTGTTGATTGACAGTTGAGAGGCGGGACCAAAGAGCCAGATCTCAACCCCGCAAGCACAACTAGGTGAGTACAATTAGGTGAGTACATATAATCCAGGGACCGGGATCGATCCCTGGACGAGACAGAAACAATTAGACAGAACAAACAATTTCTTCAATTAGACAGAGTTTCTTTCCCCCCAAAGTCTCTGCTCACCTTCTCTTATGTAAATAGAACAAAAAACTGATCCATCATTGGGCTGTGCACAAGGGAGATGGAACTTTCACAAATGACAACAAACAAATAAGTGAAAATACTGAGGTTTCAGTACGAGTGTTTGCAGTGAACGCCTGAATACACAGAAGATCAGTAATCCAAACGCATTCCTTATGAATGTGATACAAATATCAAACCCATATATCAGATGTCAACCTAACCCCACTGGACTTAGCCAGAGTGCATGAAGTAATGCAGAGTGCATGCCCATGCATTCAAGAAACTCTTCACATTTGTTTCTGCCTCGACCGGGAATCGAACCCATGCCCTCAGGACTACGACTCCCGAGTGCTCTCCACTCAGCCGCTAGGCTCTCTCGCGGATGTGTGCTTTTACTATTTGTATTTACTATTTGTGCCTGCAGAATCGAGCTGTTAGCTCTTGGGCCCCCGCCGTTCTAACTAATCTCTATTTTTCCCTATTATGTGTACTGCTTGTTCCGACCGGGGCACCAAAATCATGGGCCCGACCCGCCTTTATAATCCTTGCTGTAGTGTTCATATATTCTTTTTTTCACTCTTTTTTATTAAAACATTAGATACATCTGCATTAGTGCAGCTACCCTAGACTATATGAAGGGGAGTACAGTGTGTCAAAAAAGCTAACTACGTGATGCTATATAATCCCCATCACACAGGATGGTTAGTCATACAGAGACATGTGATAGACAGTCTGCACTGGCAGACTCCGGAAGCATTTTGAGGATATCATCAACGCAAGAGTGAATAAGGCAGCAGTGGTAATAAAGGTCCCCATCTCGCAGGATGGTTAGTCATACAGGGCCATGTGTTTAGTAGCCTGCACTGGCAAATATTGGGTACACTGTGAGGATATCTTCAAGAATACGAGAGTGAATAAAGTAATTGCAAAGCTCCAGGTACCTCATGCCAAATGGTCTGAAAGGTCTAATAACTGGGCATTCAGTGATGTAGTGCGGGAGATCGTGCCGTAGTTCCTGCTCACAGAGTTTGCAACTGGAGTGCTCAGGATTGGGAGATCCGTCACCTGCAGCCACCTGCCACAGGTAACGGTAACCCAACCTGATCCTTGCAACCACTGTGTCGCACAGTCTAGTGGACGTTTTGTGCTGCCCATAGATGTAGGTTTCAGATCTGAACAAATCATAGCTTTTTATACTAGTACTTTCAGGTCGTTGGGAGTCAGTAATTTCTTTCATAATGTTTGGACCAAGACAGTTTTGACAGCAGAGATGGGGATACCTAGATCTAATTCAACTTCAAACTTGTTACACGCTAATTTGGCTGCAATGTCTGTCTCATTATGATGGGTTATATTTATGTGTGAAGGTATCCATACAAAGGAAATTCGAGACCCTTTACTCTGTGCATCAATTAGGTCATTTATAATTGGGAGTATGAGGTTCTTGCTGTCGATCTTCCAAGAGAAGTTTTCGATTGCTTGAAGAGCAGACTTTGAATCACAGAATATTGTGTCAGAACTTCCAGCTCGCATGAATAAAATAGAAATTACCGTACTATTCCTTTTTTTTTTTTTTTATTAATTCCTTAGGTACATCTGCATTAGTGCAGCTACCCTAGACTATATGAAGTGGAGTACAGTGTGTCAAAAAAAAACTAACTAGTTGATGCTAGAAAATCCCCATCACACAGGATGGTTAGTCATACAGAGGCATGTGATAAGCAGTCTGCACTGGCAGACTCCGGATGCATTTTGAGGCTATTCCTAGATGGGTTACAATTGTGAAAGTCTAGGGACTCCTCCAGCCTCGTTTCATTTTCATTGATTTGATGAGGGATGAATGGCCGCCTATCTTTTAATGGCAACAATGACGCCAACACCGATCCGAGCGTACGTCTTCACACTCCAGTACATTGTTGTAAACCTTTCAAGACGTCATCTTCAATCTTTCAAGAGTCATCTTCAATCTTCCAAGACGTCATCTTCAATCTTCCAAGACGTCGTCAACTTTGGAATACGTCGTCGTCAACGTTTCAACACAAGGTCGTCAAGCTCCCAGGAACACCCATTGTGTCAGCCGCCGCCTTCTTGTAGAAGTGACAAACTTTCTCAGCCTCCAGCTGCCAGCAATTCACCACGTGAAATCATCAGATTTCCAGCGTTTCTCCTCTGTGTCTGCCAGATGTCTTCCAGACTTTGGCCATGCACCAGCTTCTGCTTTCCAGTATTCCCTGTACTATATCTTTTTTTTTTTTTTGAGATATATACAAGAGTTGTTACATTCTTGTACAGCCACTAGTACGCGTAGCGTTTCGGGCAGGTCCCTGGAATACGATCCCCTGCCGCGAAGAATCGTTTTTTCATCCAAGTACACATTTTACTGTTGCGTTAAACAGAGGCTACAGTTAAGGAATTGCGCCCAGTAAATCCTCCCCGGCCAGGATACGAACCCATGACATAGCGCTCGCGGAACGCCAGGCGAGTGTCTTACCACTACACCACGGAGACTGTGAATATCTGTCTTGAAGACTCCCACCTCCTGAACCCCCCCCCCTTCCAGCAGAGGTGTTGACCCGTGTGAGGTGGAGGTGTTGACCCGTGTGAGGTGGAGGTGTTGACCCGTGTGAGGCGGAGGTGTTGACCCGTGTGAGGCGGAGGTGTTGACCCGTGTGAGGTGGAGGTGTTGACCCGTGTGAGGCGGAGGTGTTGACCTGTGTGAGGTGGAGGTGTTGACCCGTGTGAGGTGGAGGTGTTGACCCGTGTGAGGCGGAGGTGTTGACCCGTGTGAGGTGGAGGTACTCCTTAAACTATCCTCTCCTTAACAACTTTGACCTTAAACAATTTTGTCGTCAACTATCATGACCTTAACTATCCACTCCTCAACTCTCATCAACATTCGAACATTGAGGAATGTTGGTTCACGTGAGCAGAGTCTACAAGAACAAGCAGACTTTACCTGGGTCTGCTTAATCTTTTACTGTACCAGTCACAAGTATTCAGATAGAATGTTGAATAGAAAAGTAACCTCTCTCTTCCTGAGCAGATAACAGGGTCGTGTATCAACAAGTCTCTTATTATCTGTTATCTCTTGTCCATATGTCTCCCCTCTTCCATCTTTAAAACTCTCTCTCTCTCTCTCTCTCTCTCTCTCTCTCTCTCTCTCTCTCTCTCTCTCTCTCTCTCTCTCTCTCTCTCTCTATCTCTCTCTACTCCTCCCTGCCCTTTTTTTATCTTTTAAATTTTTCACAGTCACATCGCTGAAATGTTGCCCGGCGGGGCATTTTATCACCTGCCCGCGATGATGTTTTAAGGCGTCAGTGCTGGCTGTAAAGTCTTACCCCAAACTCACATAGTTCGAGCCACTGTCTTAACCAAATGTACATTAAACGCTTTTGTCACGGTAATTACTTCGTCTTCACAATATGGCAGCTGCAACAGTGCGTGTGGCAAGTCTGACCTTGAATGGTTTTCATGAACATATTGTTCATGTGTGTTAGTGGTAATGAAGCACATTGTCAGTGAAGTGTATTCACTGTTATTCACTTTTTTATCAGTATTAAAATGTGTAACTAGTTTTCTTCCTCAGAGGAATAGATATAAGACCAATTTCCAATTCACATGGAGAATTTATTGAATATATGAATAAGATTTTAAGAAAGGTCAACTCAAAAGAAGACACGCAATAACATACACATATAAGAAATGAAATCTAATCTGCTAACGGTATTTTTTAAAACAGTGCAGAGATGGAGATCAAACGCGGCGCTGAATGCTTCTTTCAAACTGCCTTTGAAAGAATATTCAAAGGCGCGTGACGGGTGAACACAGCCAACCCGGACAATTTACGCTCCGTACCCAACACTGCTTAAAGCTGCCAGCCCCACAACCCCCCCCCGTCCCGGAGCCTGCTGCTGCTGTGAGCAGCTCTCATCCATGTATACACTCATAGCTACACTAGTCATCCATGTATACACTCATAGCTACACTAGTCATCCATGTATACACTCATAGCTACACTGCTCATCCATGTATACACTCATAGCTACACTAGTCATCCATGTATACACTCATAGCTACACTAGTCATCCATGTATACACTCATAGCTACACTAGTCATCCATGTATACACTCATAGCTACACTGCTCATCCATGTATACACTCATAGCTACACTAGTCATCCATGTATACACTCATAGCTACACTAGTCATCCATGTATACACTCATAGCTACACTGCTCATCCATGTATACACTCATAGCTACACTAGTCATCCATGTATACACTCATAGCTACACTAGTCATCCATGTATACACTCATAGCTACACTGCTCATCCATGTATACACTCATAGCTACACTAGTCATCCATGTATACACTCATAGCTACACTGCTCATCCATGTATACACTCATAGCTACACTAGTCATCCATGTACACTCATAGCTACACTGCTCATCCATGTATACACTCATAGCTACACTAGTCATCCATGTATACACTCATAGCTACACTAGTCATCCATGTATACACTCATAGCTACACTAGTCATCCATGTATACGCTCATAGCTACACTAGTCATCCATGTATACACTCATAGCTACACTAGTCATCCATGTATACACTCATAGCTACACTAGTCATCCATGTATATGCTCATGGCTACACTGCTCATCTATGAATACACTCATAGCTACACTGCTCATCCATGTATATACTCATGGCTACACTGCTCATCTATGAATACACTCATAGCTACACTGCTCATCCATGCATACACATAGCTTCACTGCTCATCCATGCATACACATATTTGCACTGCTAATCCATGTATACACTCATAGCTACACTGTTCATGCATGTATATATTCATGGCTATACTGCTAATCCATTAATATACTCACGGCTACACTGGTCATCCATGTATAAACTCATGGCTACACTGGTCATCCATGTATACACTCATGGCTACACTGGCCATCCATGTATACGCTCACCATTTCACTGGTCATCCATGTATATACTCATCACTTCACTGGTCATCCATGTATACGCTCATCACTTCACTGGTCATCCATGTATACACTCATAGCTTCACTGATCATCCATGTATACACTCACCACTTCACTGGTCATCCATGTATACACTCATAGCTTCACTGGCTATCCATGCATACACTCATCACTTCACTGGTCATCCATGTATACACTCATCACTTCACTGGTCATCCATGTATACACTCATAGCTTCACTGGCCATCCATGTATACACTCATCACTTCACTGGTCATCCATGTATACACTCATAGCTTCACTGGCCATCCATGTATACACTCATCACTTCACTGGTCATCCATGTATACACTCATACTTCACTGGTCATCCATGTATACACTCATCACTTCACTGGTCATCCATGTATACACTCATCACTTCACTGGTCATCCATGTATACACTCATCACTTCACTGGCCATCCATGTATACACTCATCACTTCACTGGTCATCCATGTATACACTCATAGCTTCACTGGCTATCCATGTATACACTCATCACTTCACTGGTCATCCATGTATACACTCATCACTTCACTGGTCATCCATGTATACACGGACCGGTACAGTAGCCATCACGGTGTATTAAAGGATTAATACAACACTTGAAGTGTTGGTTTTCGCTGTGAAGTTGAACACCGTTGAGCTCTCACTATACTGTGTTTTACAGTGTTTTATACTTCACCATAGAGCTTTTTTATTATGCACCCCATACCCATCCCGTGGGCGGACATAGAGCCTGTTCACCAATTTCCTACTCCGTTAAAAATACAACGGTTTTACCTAACAGACACGTACGAAACCAAGCACCTAACCTGTCAAGGCTGATGCACATAAAACGTCAACATTTCGGTGCTTTATCACTAATCCATCGAATTGTTAACACTAATCGATTTCGTAAAATGCGATGTATTGTGTGAGGGAGAACGGGTTGTTGTTATAATGACGCTAACGGACCTGATCTCAAGTGAAAATATTCAGCAATTTCTCAACTGAAATAAAAATCGAATGTCACATTTCAATATCCTTTGAAGCACTTAATGGATTATAATGGGGATATATTGTGCTGCGAGTTACAAAAGTTCTTTTTCATTGCTATACTTGCAGTTTCCACGAAGGTTCCTACCTCCCCATAACTGCTCTTTGCTAAAGTTGTAGAGCAGGAAACGTAAAATAAGTGTTATGAGCACGGGGTGTTGTTGTTGTTGTTGTTGATGATTTAGTGGCGACAACGGTTGAGGGATCGGACGCGCCCCGACGTACCCTTGAAGGGTTAATCGCGAAGCCTAATGGCAAAATGAATGTCGCCTGTCCGCGGAAACTAATGCCTTGCGGCCAATAAACACACAGGCAGGCAGATGATTGGGGAGTCCAGGAGTCCCTCAGGGTGACAAACAAGGGCCCCGCCCCACATAGAGAACGCTGGGTAACAAAAGCAAAACTCAGCCCCCAACTAAAACGCAAAAGGTCATACAGTGGCCTCCAGCAGAGCAGAAGCCACGCCCACCGCAGCTGAGGGCGGACCGGTGGCCACCAGGCGGACCGGGTGGCCACCAGGCGGACCGGGTGGCCACCAGGCGGACCGGGTGGCCACCAGGCGGACCGGGTGGCCACCAGGCGGACCAGGTGGCCACCAGGCGGACCGGGTGGCCACCAGGCGGACTACTGGAGGTGTGTATGGCCACCAGGCGGACACTGAGGTGTGTATGGCCACACTAGCCATGTAAACAAGAGGGTGGTCGCTTAGAGCACGTCACCGCGCCTCGTTAACAAAAACAGGAAAATAATTATATAATTAATACTATTTTTTAAAATATCACATTTATATTAACAAAAAAAAGATGAAAATCAATTTATGTGCCGTAAATCGAAAATTGATCGTTAGAGGTTTATATTATACTTATTTTTAGTTTGTGCTTCAAAACCTGAGCCGGAATTAAAATTATGGCGTCATAGTGACGTCACAAATCTTGTGAATACTGGATAT
>WNGS01165503.1:27213077-27226523 GCA_020271785.1 Procambarus virginalis | reverse complement strand
TTTTATGATTTACGAATACTTTGAAGAATTATGAGGTCACGTGTCCTTTTGAACGAAATGAATCCGCTTTGACGTCGAAGGAACCTTTATATACATTTGTTTCTCCTGCTCTTAAGACCAGGGTGATAAGTGTTTTGACTTTTCTGGCTTTATCCGGCTCTGTCTTAGAGAACCTTCTCTACCATCCGGCACTCTTGGAGCTGTTTCTTCCGTACGGATTAGACTTGGACTTTTCTTTACCATCTTGAGCTTTCTTTACTTTCCCTAATTTGAGAATTCTCTTCGATCCGGCACTGTCTTGGCACTTTCTCTACCATCTGGTACTTTCAAAACTTTCTATAGCATTGTGTCTTTGTTGAAGTTCTCTTATCTATCATTGTCTAGGCGTTTTCTCCTGTTGTGACTTATCGCTCATCATTATAGAGCAGCAGCCCATCCTGAGGGCAGTGGCACAACACCTGAATGACACTTGCGTCTCCAGCGTACACCACCTGAGTCTACCGACACTCCGGTGAGTCTACCTTTCTCAGTAAATCACGAGCCAGTCCTCCATAGTACCGTTACAGCGACTGTGTTGTAATACCACTTTTACTCTACAGCACCACACTGGTTCGCTTCCTCTAAAAGGCTTCAAGTATAACAAGTCAGAGACAGGACAGACAGCCATCAATTCCATCTCGTAACTCAACTTGGTCATCCCGGGATACGTCGGTCCCATCACCAGTACTTCACTGTGTGTCACAGACGAGTCACAGTCTACACGACTCGGCCCACGTGTTCCCACTGGGACACGTGTTCAGTTCAAGACTGCCCTGGGTGAACTGATCCTTGTCGACCAAGGTGCTCTCCACATCACTTCTGACGAGTAAAAATTGTATGATACGAAGGAAACTACACAGGTGTCAGTAAGATCACAGCCTTCCACCGGGGGAACAAAAAATGGGGTCGGTGTGCTCAATAGATGGCGTTGACATCTTCACAGTAGTTTAGAACAGCAAATCACTATTCTTCAGATCCAGCAGACAGTTTCACAAGATGAGAGTGAACAGCAGAAACTCGAGGAATCTCTCACCATCAGCTCAACTGATGGGGCCGAAGAACAACGAGGTGAGAAGTGTTCGTCGGGCAGAACAAATGAACTGTTGGTGAGAGATTCCTGGGGTAAAGTATTAACACTGATATCTGGTTTGCTTTCAAGATCCAATATATAAAAAACTTACTTCCCAGTGAAGTAATTTTTTTTACTGTATTTTGTTGGGAAGCAGAACAATGAATCATTACACGACATTATAACGATGTGAGACGGACCGAAACACCGTAGGTTGTGTGTCTTCAAGTTCTTCTGATGTGTGTTTGGGTCATCAATGAACACCTAATATCATCAACATGTATCAACATAACGTTTTGCATGAAATTCTAGCAAAAGACACAGTAAACAATATTTTTGTTATATTTTTTTTAATTGAATGAGAAGGATCCGCTTGTTGTTCGTAAGTAGTTGATTCTACTTTGTAAGAGGAAGACAATGCTACATGCGTGTCTGGTGGAGTGTGGAGCTGGTTCCGTCTTTCGTTTTTAATAATTTTCCTTGAAGTTTTAAGATTAAATCATTAAAATGCTAAAAGTATCAGTTAAGTTAGCCAGTTTGGTAACCAATTTGGTATCATCCTCAAAGAAGTGTACCAAGAGACTGTATCTTTTAAACAAATTATATGAATCATACACCCCGCTGGTTCATACAGGTTCATACACCCCGCTGAGTGGCTCGCCTCGCCGCAACTAACGAACTTCTGTATGATACAGTAAGTGGCTGTATTGGCCAGTTTTTATTTGTAGTTTTAAGTTTAATTTAGACCGCTCAACAAGACAATCTTCCAATGCAGCAAATACATCTGCACCAGTTGTATATGAAGTCAAATTTATACAACAACAGCTCCACATATCATGTTGCCACTCGTACCAGACATAAGCAAGAAGTGACGCACAATCTGCAATATCGGTGCTTTCGTCCAGCTGTATTGCAAGATCTATACCAGTTTACAGTCGTTTAATAAGCTCTTCTAAATGTTCTGCAATAGACCAAATTCTACGTGATGTTGTATGGTCACTGCCAGGTACTACTGCTAAAGTTTCAGCAGATTATTATTAAGCAGAGTGCCCACGGCGCGCAGACATACTGGGAAATGACTTTTTTAGCTGCTGTGCGGAGCAGTGTCTCTTCTGCAATACGATATGCAATGATGCAATCACAATAAAGCTTTCTCATTAACAGTTGTAAAACGACACAACACATTGATTGTAAGTTTTTTCTTTTTAAAATATTCCAAAGGCTTATTTGCAAGTTCGGTGCGCTGTTTATCCCATTTCCTTCTAAGTTTTGAAGGTTTCAAACTTTCATTGGCAAGAATATAGTTATAGATTAATCACTGAACCCTGTTGTTTCTATTTGAATCGACCCAATTCATAAAACCGATTTGCAGGTATTCCTCAGTGTAGTCTTGTTATCTTCATCTTATTTCTAAGTGTCTCAAAAGTGGTCAAATTCGTCTGGTTAGAGTTAATATCTTTCACAACGTTAGTGGAAGTTGCGTTTTCTGTTGTAGCTGTTAAGGCGATGCTGCGTCTTCTTTCATCGGTCTTATGTTCCCGAATAATACAAATGATCCATTATGAGGGGAACTTCGGAAAATATTATATATGTTGTATACAATAAAAACCTAAAAACCTACACATGTATTTGTGTATTTTATTTAAAGATTTACAGCAAGTCTTTCGCACTCTCCTGAGTGTTTTGTCAAGGTGTGAGTGTGTTGTTTACGAAGGTTTATTTACAGAAAACAAGAGAAAAACCTGGTAGTCGTGCACTCGTGCTCTCCTTCTTGTCAATAAGAACGACCTTCAAAATGTTATAGAATGTTAGCTGGAAAGTCAATGATGTTAGCTATGAATCTTTCCATTTAATATTAACACATGTATAATGAATTCACAATAACTACTGATGAACCTGAATTGCTAAAAACCTTTGTAATTATGGGAAAATTGATGAATACCACTCACCAGGCGGCACCACTGGCCTGGCAACACCAGGGACACCACTGGCCTGGCAACACCAGGGAACACCACTGGCCTGTCAACACCAGGGAGCACCACTGGCCTGGCAACACCAGGGGGCACCACTGGCCTGTCAACACCAGGGGGCACCACTGGCTTGGCAACACCAGGGAGCACCACTGGCCTGGCAACACCAGGGGGCACCACTGGCCTGGCAACACCCAGGACCACCACTGGCCTGGAAACACCAGGGAGCACCACTGGCCTGGCAACACCAGGGAGCACCACTGGCCTGGAAACACCAGGGAGCACCACTGGCCTGGCAACACCAGGGAGCACCACTGGCCTGGCAACACCAGGGGAACCACTGGCCTGGCAACACCAGGGGGAACCACTGGCCTGGCAACACCAGGGGGCACCACTGGCCTGGCAACACCAGGGGGAACCACTGTCCTGGCAACACCAGGGGGAACCACTGGCCTGGCAACACCAGGGGGAACCACTGGCCTGGCAACACCAGGGGAACCACTGGCCTGGCAACACCAGGGGGAACCACTGGCCTGGCAACACCAGGGGGAACCACTGGCCTGGCAACACCAGGGACCACCACTGGCCTGGCAACACCAGGGGCACCACTGGCCTGACAACACCAGGGACCACCACTGGCCTGGCAACACCAGGGGCCACCACTGGCCTGGCAACACCAGGGACCACCACTGGCCTGGCAACACCATGGACCACCACTGGCCTGGCAACACCAGGGACCACAACAGGCCTGGCAACACCATGGACCACCACTGGCCTGGCAACACCAGGGACCACCACTGGCCTGGCAACACCATGGACCACCACTGGCCTGGCAACACCAGGGACCACAACAGGCCTGGCAACACCATGGACCACCACTGGCCTGGCAACACCAGGGGGCACCACTGGCCTGGCAACACCATGGACCACCACTGGCCTGGCAACACCAGGGACCACCACTGGCCTGGCAACACAAGGGGCACCACTGGCCTGGCAACACCAGGGACCACCACTGGCCTGGCAACACCAGGGAACACAACTGGCCTGGCAACACCAGGGAGCACCACTGGCTTGGCAACACGAGGGGGCACCACTGGCCTGGCAACACCAGGGGCACCACTGGCCTGGCAACACCAGGGGCACCACTGGCCTGGCAACACCAGGGGGCACCACTGGCCTGGCAACACCAGGGGCACCACTGGCTTGGCAACATCAGGGGGCACCACTGGCCTGGCAACACCAGCGGGCACCACTGGCCTGGCAACACCAGGGGCACCACTGGCCTGGCAACACCAGGGGGAACCACTGGCCTGGCAACACCAGGGGGCACCACTGGCCTGGCAACACCAGGGACCACCACTGGCCTGGCAACACCATGGCACCACTGGCCTGGCAACACCAGGGACCACCACTGGCCTGGCAACACCAGGGACCACCACTGGCCTGGCAACACCATGGACACACGCCTGGCAACACCAGGGAACACCACTGGCCTGGCAACACCAGGGAGCACCACTGGCCTGGCAACACGAGGGGGCACCACTGGCCTGGCAACACCAGGGACACCACTGGCCTGGCAACACCAGGGGGCACCACTGGCCTGGCAACACCAGCGGGCACCACTGGCCTGGCAACACCAGGGACACCACTGCCTGGCAACACCAGGGACCACACTGGCCTGGCAACACCAGGGGGACCACTGGCCTGGCAACACCAGGGGCACCACTGGCCTGGCAACACCGGGAGCACCACTGGCCTGGCAACACCAGGGAGCAACACGGCCTGGCAACACCAGGGGGCACCACTGGCCTGGCAACACCAGGGACCACCACTGGCCTGGCAACACCAGGGACCACCACTGGCCTGGCAACACCAGGGACCACCACTGGCCTGGCAACACNGAGCAACAACTGGAACAACAGCAACAACTGGAACAACAGCAACAACTGGAACAACAGCAACAACTGGAACAACAGCAACAACTGGAACAGGAGCAACAACTGGAACAGGAGCAGCAACTGGAACAGGAGCAACAACTGGAACAGGAGCAACAACTGGAACAACAGCAACAACTGGAACAACAGCAACAACTGGAACAGGAGCAACAACTGGAACAACAGCAACAACTGGAACAACAGCAACAACTGGAACAACAGCAACAACTGGAACAACAGCAACAACTGGAACAACAGCAACAACTGGAACAACAGCAACAACTGGAACAGGAGCAACAACTGGAACAGGAGCAACAACTGGAACAACAGCAACAACTGGAACAACAGCAACAACTGGAACAGGAGCAACAACTGGAACAGGAGCAGCAACTGGAACAGGAGCAACAACTGGAACAATAGCAACAACTGGAACAAGAGCAACAACTGGAACAGGAGCAACAACTGGAACAAGAGCAACAACTGGAACAACAGCAACAACTGGAACAAGAGCAACAACTGGAACAACAGCAACAACTGGAACAACAGCAACAACTGGAACAGGAGCAACAACTGGAACAACAGCAACAACTGGAACAAGAGCAACAACTGGAACAACAGCAACAACTGGAACAACAGCAACAACTGGAACAACAGCAACAACTGGAACAACAGCAACAACTGGAACAACAGCAACAACTGGAACAACAGCAACAACTGGAACAACAGCAACAACTGGAACAGGAGCAACAACTGGAACAAGAGCAACAACTGGAACAACAGCAACAACTGGAACATGAGCAACAACTGGAACAAGAGCAACAACTGGAACAACAGCAACAACTGGAACAAGAGCAACAACTGGAACAACAGCAACAACTGGAACAAGAGCAACAACTGGAACAGGAGCAACAACTGGAACAACAGCAACAACTGGAACAACAGCAACAACTGGAACAACAGCAACAACTGGAACAACAGCAACAACTGGAACAACAGCAACAACTGGAACAGGAGCAACAACTGGAACAGGAGCAACAACTGGAACAGGAGCAACAACTGGAACATGAGCAACAACTGGAACAACAGCAACAACTGGAACAGGAGCAACAACTGGAACATGAGCAACAACTGGAACAACAGCAACAACTGGAACAACAGCAACAACTGGAACAAGAGCAACAACTGGAACAGGAGCAACAACTGGAACAACAGCAACAACTGGAACAACAGCAACAACTGGAACAGGAGCAACAACTGGAACAAGAGCAACAACTGGAACAACAGCAACAACTGGAACAGGAGCAACAACTGGAACATGAGCAACAACTGGAACAACAGCAACAACTGGAACAACAGCAACAACTGGAACAAGAGCAACAACTGGAACAGGAGCAACAACTGGAACATGAGCAACAACTGGAACAACAGCAACAACTGGAACAACAGCAACAACTGGAACAACAGCAACAACTGGAACAACAGCAACAACTGGAACAGGAGCAACAACTGGAACAACAGCAACAACTGGAACAAGAGCAACAACTGGAACAACAGCAACAACTGGAACAACAGCAACAACTGGAACAGGAGCAACAACTGGAACAGGAGCAACAACTGGAACAAGAGCAACAACTGGAACAGGAGCAACAACTGGAACAACAGCAACAACTGGAACAACAGCAACAACTGGAACAACAGCAACAACTGGAACAACAGCAACAACTGGAACAACAGCAACAACTGGAACAGGAGCAACAACTGGAACAGGAGCAACAACTGGAACAAGAGCAACAACTGGAACAGGAGCAACAACTGGAACAACAGCAACAACTGGAACAACAGCAACAACTGGAACAACAGCAACAACTGGAACAAGAGCAACAACTGGAACAGGAGCAACAACTGGAACAACAGCAACAACTGGAACAACAGCAACAACTGGAACAGGAGCAACAACTAGAACAACAGCAACAACTGGAACAAGAGCAACAACTGGAACAAGAGCAACAACTGGAACAGGAGCAACAACTGGAACAAGAGCAACAACTGGAACAGGAGCAACAACTGGAACAACAGCAACAACTGGAACAACAGCAACAACTGGAACAGGAGCAACAACTGGAACAACAGCAACAACTGGAACAACAGCAACAACTGGAACAACAGCAACAACTGGAACAGGAGCAACAACTGGAACAACAGCAACAACTGGAACAAGAGCAACAACTGGAACAAGAGCAACAACTGGAACAGGAGCAACAACTGGAACAACAGCAACAACTGGAACAAGAGCAACAACTGGAACAAGAGCAACAACTGGAACAACAGCAACAACTGGAACAACAGCAACAACTGGAACATGAGCAACAACTGGAACAAGAGCAACAACTGGAACAGGAGCAACAACTGGAACAACAGCAACAACTGGAACAACAGCAACAACTGGAACAACAGCAACAACTGGAACAACAGCAACAACTGGAACAACAGCAACAACTGGAACAACAGCAACAACTGGAACAAGAGCAACAACTGGAACAAGAGCAACAACTGGAACAAAGAGCAACAACTGGAACAACAGCAACAACTGGAACAGGAGCAACAACTGGAACAAGAGCAACAACTGGAACAAGAGCAACAACTGGAACAACAGCAACAACTGGAACAAGAGCAACAACTGGAACAAGAGCAACAACTGGAACAACAGCAACAACTGGAACAACAGCAACAACTGGAACAACAGCAACAACTGGAACAACAGCAACAACTGGAACAACAGCAACAACTGGAACAAGAGCAACAACTGGAACAAGAGCAACAACTGGAACAAGAGCAACAACTGGAACAAGAGCAACAACTGGAACAACAGCAACAACTGGAACAAGAGCAACAACTGGAACAAGAGCAACAACTGGAACAAGAGCAACAACTGGAACAACAGCAACAACTGGAACAACAGCAACAACTGGAACAAGAGCAACAACTGGAACAACAGCAACAACTGGAACAACAGCAACAACTGGAACAGGAGCAACAACTGGAACAAGAGCAACAACTGGAACAAGAGCAACAACTGGAACAAGAGCAACAACTGGAACAACAGCAACAACTGGAACATGAGCAACAACTGGAACAGGAGCAACAACTGGAACAAGAGCAACAACTGGAACAGGAGCAACAACTGGAACAAGAGCAACAACTGGAACAACAGCAACAACTGGAACAAGAGCAACAACTGGAACAACAGCAACAACTGGAACAACAGCAACAACTGGAACAAGAGCAACAACTGGAACAACAGCAACAACTGGAACAAGAGCAACAACTGGAACAACAGCAACAACTGGAACAACAGCAACAACTGGAACAACAGCAACAACTGGAACAACAGCAACAACTGGAACAGGAGCAACAACTGGAACAGGAGCAACAACTGGAACAGGAGCAACAACTGGAACAACAGCAACAACTGGAACAACAGCAACAACTGGAACAACAGCAACAACTGGAACAACAGCAACAACTGGAACAAGAGCAACAACTGGAACAAGAGCAACAACTGGAACAAGAGCAACAACTGGAACAAGAGCAACAACTGGAACAACAGCAACAACTGGAACAAGAGCAACAACTGGAACAACAGCAACAACTGGAACAACAGCAACAACTGGAACAACAGCAACAACTGGAACAACAGCAACAACTGGAACAAGAGCAACAACTGGAACAACAGCAACAACTGGAACAAGAGCAACAACTGGAACAAGGAGCAACAACTGGAACAGGAGCAACAACTGGAACAGGAGCAACAACTGGAACAGGAGCAACAACTGGAACAGGAGCAACAACTGGAACAAGAGCAACAACTGGAACAGGAGCAACAACTGGAACAGGAGCAACAACTGGAACAGGAGCAACAACTGGAACAGGAGCAACAACTGGAACAGGAGCAACAACTAACGACACAGACATCAAGAGAAAAGCAAATGACGATCACGGTGCCCAAGACAAAGCTCAACTACAGCTTCCAACTGTTGGTGTTTTTCTTCACATCTGTCAAAAACATCACATCACACAAAATGACCGTTTTCATACTTTTTCACTTTACACCAAATTCCTTTGTTCAAAATGACTACAAAGTTATCAGCAAGTTACTTGAAGCTATATATATATATATATATATATATATATATATATATATATATATATATATATATATATATATATATATATGAATCTTGGCTTGGGGACCACTCAAGCTTGTTCGCATTTGTGTTGCTCTCGTGGCCCCACAGAGTGAGGTGATTCAATGAAATATTTTGACAGTAAAATAATGACTAAGAGCAGTGGCTTAGGGTAGATGGAATGCAAGGCACATATAAAAAAAAAGTAAAAACAAATTAAAATAAACTGCTAAGTTGACTTCTTCACGGTGTGGTAAATGTAGGATAAAATACAGGAAATGGAAAAATTTAAATACTGTAATATGAAAAAATTAACTTTAACAAAAATAAAAATAGTTCCATAAAGACTTGGCTTACTTACAAGGTGCAAAATATAAATAAAACAGTCAAACAGACAAGTTAACGCTACGTAAAGGACAATAAATAAATGGTGCTGAAAATACTTGAGTACAAACGGCTTAGAGCTACCACCACACAGGGTAGTGTGAGAGCAGAGGTAGCCGGTAGAGCGCTGAGAATATTCTGACTGGTGGTGGATGGCTGGTTCCTATATATATACGGAGAAATGACCGTCCAGGTGGCGCTGTTGTCTCTATAATTGGAAGCCGGCAGGTAGAAACGAGCACTACGAGTGGGAAACTGAAACTGCATTGAAACAAGCTTGTTAACCAGCGAGGGAAGCGACTTCCAAAACGCCAGGTACGTCGGGGTCACGGGTACTGGTGGGTAGGTAGGGTGGTATACGTTGGGGTCACGGGAACTGATGGGTAGGTAGGGTGGTATACGTCGGGGTCACGGGTACTGGTGGGTAGGTAGGGTGGTATACGTCGGGGTCACGGGTACTGATGGGTAGGTAGGGTGGTATACGTCGGGGTCACGGGTACTGGTGGGTAGGTAGGGTGGTATACGTCGGGGTCACGGGTACTGATGGGTAGGTAGGGTGGTATACGTCGGGGTCACGGGTACTGGTGGGTAGGTAGGGTGGTATACGTCGGGGTCACGGGTACTGATGGGTAGGTAGGGTGGTATACGTCGGGGTCACGGGTACTGGTGGGTAGGTAGGGTGGTATACGTCGGGGTCACGGGTACTGATGGGTAGGTAGGGTGGTATACGTCGGGGTCACGGGTACTGATGGGTAGGTAGGGTGGTATACGTCGGGGTCACGGGTACTGATGGGTAGGTAGGGTGGTATACGTCGGGGTCACGGGTACTGATGGGTAGGTAGGGTGGTATACGTCGGGGTCACGGGTACTGATGGGTAGGTAGGGTGGTATACGTCGGGGTCACGGGTACTGATGGGTAGGTAGGGTGGTATACGTCGGGGTCACGGGTACTGGTGGGTAGGTAGGGTGGTATACGTCGGGGTCACGGGTACTGGTGGGTAGGTAGGGTGGTATACGTCGGGGTCACGGGTACTGATGGGTAGGTAGGGTGGTATACGTCGGGGTCACGGGTACTGGTGGGTAGGTAGGGTGGTATACGTCGGGGTCACGGGTACTGGTGGGTAGGTAGGGTGGTATACGTCGGGGTCACGGGTACTGGTGGGTAGGTAGGGTGGTATACGTCGGGGTCACGGGTACTGATGGGTAGGTAGGGTGGTATACGTCGGGGTCACGGGTACTGGTGGGTAGGTAGGGTGGTATACGTCGGGGTCACGGGTACTGGTGGGTAGGTAGGGTGGTATACGTCGGCGTCACGGGTACTGGTGGGTAGGTAGGGTGGTATACGTCGGGGTCACGGGTACTGGTGGGTAGGTAGGGTGGTATACGTCGGGGTCACGGGTACTGGTGGGTAGGTAGGGTGGTATACGTCGGGGTCACGGGTACTGGTGGGTAGGTAGGGTGGTATACGTCGGCGTCACGGGTACTGGTGGGTAGGTAGGGTGGTATACGTCGGGGTCACGGGTACTGGTGGGTAGGTAGGGTGGTATACGTCGGGGTCACGGGTACTGGTGGGTAGGTAGGGTGGTATACGTCGGGGTCACGGGTACTGGTGGGTAGGTAGGGTGGTATACGTCGGGGTCACGGGTACTGGTGAGTAGGTAGGGTGGTATACGTCGGGGTCACGGGTACTGGTGGGTAGGTAGGGTGGTGCTGTCTAGACTTCAGAGCACTATAGTTGTTGTGCTATTGATTCTTGAAAATACAGACGTGATGTGGTAGAATAGATGATGATGGAACAGGCCCAATCTCCTTCCTAGAAAGATTCTTGTAACAATATCTACGCCCAAGCTTACCACCAATTGCTGTCGGGTCGTTGGGGATATAGCCCCGGGCTACCAATGACTTTTGTACAGTCACAGTGGTCGAGTGGTTAAAGTACCAGGAATGCCAAGGTGCATAGTGCTACTAGTTGTCTGGGTTCGAATCCTTTTGGGGTGTGAAGTTTTCATATATATATATATATATATATATATATATATATATATATATATATATATATATATATATATATATATATAACTGAAAACTCACACCCCAGAAGTGATTCAAACCCATATTGCCAGGAGCAATGCAACTGGTATTTACAGGGACGCCTTAATTCGCTTGACCATCACGACCGGACGAAAGGAAGTGATAGCTGAAGCTATTTGAACCACTTCCCCGCCGGCACTCGGATGGTAATCTTGGGCATAGCATTTTATCTGGGGTGTGAGTTTTCAGTTGCATATAGTCCTGGGGACCATTCAGGCTTATTCGCATATATATATAAATATATATATATATATATATATATATATTATATATATATAATATATAATATATATATACAATATATAATATATATATACATATAATATATATAATTATATATATAAATATATATATATATATATATATATATATATATATATATATATATATATATATATAATATATAAACGAAACAATTGCTGGCATATATCAGGGAAATCTCATTTCATTCGCGTGCTGGTTGGTTGGATGAGAGGACGCAGGAGAGGACGCAAGGGAGGACGCAGGGAGAGGGCCACAATGAGAGGACGCAGGAGAGGGCCACAATGAGAGGACTCAGGAGAGGGCCACAATGCGAGGACGCAGGGAGGGAGCCACAATGAGAGGACGCAAGGAGCAGGCCACAATGAGAGGACGCATGGAGCGGGCCACAATGAGAGGACGCAGGGAGAGGGCCACAATGAGGGGGATGAAGTAAAAGGACACACTCAAATGACGCAACGAGGATGAAGAAATGAGTGAGACGCAATGAGGGACACAACGAGGGAAGAGAGTGAGAGGCACGTGCACGTGGTGGAGGGCCTCTGCCTCGCTACCACCCCGTTCGTATGTTACCTCAACTACACATAACATGAACCACTACATATTGTATATCTACCTAGTTCACTTTATCCTATTATTCATCCAATATACAGACGTCAATCACTTCAGTGGCGCTATTTCGTCGATTTAGATTATATATATATTATATATATATATATATATATATATATATATATATATATATATATTCCTATTCCAGCGCCTCAGTGTCGCAGTGCAGAGGGGAAATGCGTGCTGTATCCTGGGTACGCACCCAACCTCCGAGGAGCTGGACGAGGTCTTCGAACGCTGATTGTTTAATTGTTATATATTTGTGTGTGTGTGTGTGTTCTCTGTAAACTGTAGCATTGCAATAAATAAAACAAAACATACAAAAAAATAATAGGGTGGTAGGAGAAGAAAAGAATAAAGTATTCAGTGAGAATCCACAAGATCTTCTCTGAATGCTCTTTGTTTTCTTCTTCGAGGATGTGGGTCCCTGCAATTGCACCAGAGGTGGTACCCCTAATATATATATATATATATATATATATAATAATATATATATATATATTCTATATATAATATATATATATATATATTATATATATATTATATAAAATCATAGGGCGATATATTTTTATGATTACGAATACTTTGCTGAGTGGCTCGCCTCGCCGCAACTAACGAACTTCTGTGTAGATACAGTAAGTGGCTGTATTGGCCAGTTTTTATTTGTAGTTTTAAGTTTAATTTAGACCGCTCAACAAGACAATCTTCCAATGCAGCAAATACATCTGCACCAGTTGTATATGAAGTCAAATTTATACAACAACAGCTCCACATATCATGTTGCCACTCGTACCAGACATAAGCAGAAGTGACGCACAATCTGCAATATCGGTGCTTTCGTCCAGCTGTATTGCAAGATCTATACCAGTTTACAGTCGTTTAATAAGCTCTTCTAAATGTTC
>WNGS01165503.1:27185879-27213020 GCA_020271785.1 Procambarus virginalis | reverse complement strand
ACTGGCGCCTCTGCTTCTTTTCCACAGATATGACACTCTTTAATTATTGGGTTTATTACCTCCCAGCAGCACCAAGTCTGAGTCTGTGTATGGCTACTGCAATGTCTCTGGATATCTTTTTGTCCGGCCTTGAAAGAGTATACCCAGTGGCTGTTCGTATCATATCGCAGTGGATCTTCCTTCCGCTACTTTGGCTCTGTGGCGACTTTGATAGTTGGGAGTATTTTGTTCTTGATTTGCTCCTTAATCTGTGAAAAATTTGGAGGTATTTGAACCTGTACAACAGGTAGAGCAGTGGCACTTTTTACTAGTGAGTCTGCCTTTTCATTATCATCTATGCCAATGGTGACTTGGTATCCAATTGTTTATAAGGAGTAATCTAAACATTTTATAAGTGTGGGTTCACCTCTCTCTAGGATTCACCTATAACCCCCCCCCCATAAGCGTAGGGAACAGCGAAGGATAGGGTGAGGGGAACTTCACAATCCAAGGTTATTAATGTTGCAAACAGCCTTGTAGTGCTTCGTAGCTCATCTCATGTTTAATATAAACAAAGCCGATATGATTAAGGAAAGATGTACAGGATTTCGCAAGTGCTTGGGTAAATACTTGGCGAGTCCTCCTTGGGGCTAATGACGCTCCTTGAACGAAATATTCACTTATAAAATACGTTAATCCTAATTGCGTGTTTCTCCGCCGCACCACACACACACACACACACCACACACACACACACACACACACACACACACACACACACACACACACATAGTGTCAGAATAGCTAACAGCTAGAATGCATTAGGCAGTGATGTGGTGGAGGCTGACTCCATACACAGTTTCAAATGTAGATATGATAGAGCCCGTAGGCTCAGGAATCTGTACACCAGTTGATTGACAGTTGAGAGGTGGGACCAAAGAGCCAGAGCTCAACCCCGCAAGCAAAACAAGGTGAGTACACATGAGAGAGAGAGAGAGGAAGGGGGAGGGGCCTACATCAGGTTTGACATGCGATGACCCATAGCCTCGGAGAAGAGAATGAATAACATTCAAGGGATCCCGTCTTCACCTTCCACCCCCGCGGTTTCCTTTCCTACATCCTCATGTTCCTTTCAAGTGTTGTAGTCATGCTAGATTACCGCGTTCTCCTCATAATTTCCCTATCATTCACCTCTACGAACGTGAGGCGTAACAAGACAAGACGGTCGCCCTACCAACCAGGCCATGAAGACTTCAAAAAAGGTGCACCTAGATGGCCCTACCGTCGCCCTGTCTAGGTGGCCCTACCGTCGCCCTGTCTAGGTGGCCGTACCGTCGCCCTGTCTAGGTGGCCGTACCGCCGCCCTGTCTAGGTGGCTGTAACGTCGCCCTGTCTATAGGTGGCCCTACCGTCGCCCTGTCTATAGGTGGCCCTACCGTCGCCCTGTCTATAGGTGGCCCTACCGTCGCCCTGTCTATAGGTGGCCCTACCGTCGCCCTGTCTATAGGTGGCCCTACCGTCGCCCTGTCTATAGGTGGCCCTACCGTCGCCCTGTCTATAGGTGGCCCTACCGTCGCCCTGTCTATAGGTGGCCCTACCGTCGCCCCGTCTATAGGTGGCCCTACCGTCGCCCTGTCTATAAGTGGCCCTACCGTCGCCCTGTCTAGGTGGCCCTACCGTCGCCCTGTCTATAGTTAACCCTACCGTCGCCCTGTCTATAGGTGGCCCTACCGTCGCCCTGTCTATAGGTGGCCCTACCGTCGCCCTGTCTATAGGTGGCCCTACCGTCGCCCTGTCTATAGGTGGCCCTACCGTCGCCCTTTCTAGGTGGCCGTACCGTCGCCCTGTCTAGGTGGCCCTACCGTCGCCCCGTCTATAGGTGGCCCTACCGTCGCCCTGTCTATAGGTGGCCGTACCGTCGCCCTGTGTAGGTGGCCCTACCGTCGCCCCGTCTATAGGTGGCCCTACCGTCGCCCTGTCTATAGGTGGCCCTACCGTCGCCCCGTCTATAGGTGGCCCTACCGTCGCCCTGTCTATAGGTGGCCCTACCGTCGCCCCGTCTATAGGTGGCCCTACCGTCGCCCTGTCTATAGTTAACCCTACCGTCGCCCTGTCTATAGGTGGCCCTACCGTCGCCCTGTCTATAGGTGGCCCTACCGTCGCCCTGTCTATAGGTGGCCCTACCGTCGCCCCGTCTATAGGTGGCCCTACCGTCGCCCCGTCTATAGGTGGCCCTACCGTCGCCCCGTCTATAGGTGACCCTACTGTCGCCCCGTCTATAGGTGGCCCTACCGTCGCCCCGTCTAAAGGTGGCCCTACCGTCGCCCCGTCTAAAGGTGGCCCTACCGTCGCCCTGTCTATAGGTGGCCCTACCGTCGCCCTGTCTATAGGTGGCCCTACCGTCGCCCTGTCTATAGGTGGCCCTACCGTCGCCCCGTCTATAGGTGGCCCTACCGTCGCCCCGTCTACAGTTGGTCCTACCGTCGCCCCGTCTATAGTGAGCAGGGCTACGGTCTCATATCGTCTACTCCTGTGTTTCAATCTCCAGTGATCTAAGTGAATTAAATTCTATTCCCCCACGATATTACAGACTGCATCTCGTTGCACATGTTGCAAACACTGTTAAGTTGCAGACATGCGGGTCAGAAATGAAATGTGTTTTTGCACATAAACTGTGGAAATAATATTTTACTTGAAAGTCGAAAATCTTTTGAGTTAAGATGCATGAAGATCATAGTGCAGAAATACATTGTTTTTTAAATGGGAAATTGAAGGAAATTTATTACATACCAACTATCAACAGTGCATTAATGGATAAAAAATATAATGAACATGTTTCATAAATCACGAAGGCCAGCAATTTAACGAGGCTTATCGGTATGATTAATGAAAAAAAAAGACTCGAAAGACTGGAAAATGTGCTCAGGAAAATATACTTTCGCAAAGTCATTTACCATTCAGAAGAACAGAGCACACGCACCAGTGATTAACCCGAGATAATTGCCCAAATGCTTCACATTTCCCGAGACTCTGCTCTCCATACTGTGTGTGACCCCAACCCGTCCTGAGGCTATGTTCATTCCATCCAGCGGTTGACCCCAAAGGCGCATCAATTTTATCATGCTGTTCATTCAAAATAGGAATTTTCTCAAACATAAATTAATATTATTATATATTAGCTTACTGTTCATATTTGGGCATTGGTTAACCTGCTTGATGCCTGCTTGATGGGGTTCTGGGAGTTCTTCTACTCCCCAAACCCGGCTCGAGGCCAGGCTTGACTTGTGAGCGCTTGGTTCAACAGGCTGTTGCTTGGAGCGGCCCGCAGGCCCACATATCCACCACAGGCCGGTTGGTACGGTACTCCTTGAAGAAATCTATCTAGTTTTCTCTTAAAGATGTCCACTGTTGTTCCGGCAATATTTCTTATACTTGCTGGGAGGATGTCGAACGACCGTGGACCTCTGATGTTTATACAGTGTCTCTGATTGTGCCTATGGCACCTCTGCTCTTCACTGGTTCAATACTTTATTTTCTTCCATATCGTTCACTCCGGTATGTTGATATTTTACTGTTTTAGGTCAGGTTAGGTTAGGTGTTTAGATTCTGTTGGCGATTATTTGTATTTGAAGTAAGTGGGTGCAACCCGTCCTCGACTGAAGTCCATTACATCCAGCGGTCGACCCCACAGACGCATTCATAAATGTTTACATGCTGTTCATTGAAAACAGGAATTTTCTCAAATATAAATTAATATTATAATATATTAACATATTATTCACAGTGTAATATATTATGTAATAGTGGCTTTAGGCATTGTATGTACTAGCTCTATCTATAAATTCAGCAATATTTGTATCACCCTTTGTATGTATGTACTTTACCTGAATAAACATTTGAATTTTGAATTTGAATATAGGCATAGGTTAGGTTAGGTGTTAGATTCCGTTGGCGATTATTTGTATTTGTAGTACGTGGGTGAAGCATTTACAGTGTTGTGGTTCGAACAAAATTGGTCAGTGAAGCACTTGTTCGGGAAGTGTTCGAACGTCATCAGTTGTGAGTCGTGTAAACCGTTTTTCATAAATAAACTTAGGGCTTAGAGCTTTTTTCTATATGCAGTCCGTCCTCATAAACAAAGGCCAAAGTCCATTCCATGCACCCACCAAACCCCAAGGTGTTTATGAAGGAAAAATAATTTACATACGACTCACAACTGATGACGTTATCTTGAGGTTATCTTGAAATGATTTCGGGGCTTAGCGTCTCCGCGGCCCGGTCCTTGACTAGGCCTACTTTGTGTTGCACATTCCCAAGAAGCAGCCCGTAGCAGCTATCTAATTCCCAGATACCAATTTACTGCTAGGTGAACAGGCGCATCAGGATAAAAGAATCTTTCTCATTTGTTTTCGCCTCCACCGGGGATCGAGTTGATCGAATCGTAGCTTTCTAGATGCTTCGCCTACATACTTTGTCCCCCATTCCAAATGGGGGAAATTGACAAGGCGCCAGCTTCCTGTCCTCGTCGAGGGCCACTAGTATTAGTGGCCCTCAGGTAAATACTGCCAATGTAAATAATTACCAGAAGAACTAATATATCAAGCCAAGCCTGTCAAAAGCCTAACTTTAGACAAGACTATAATATACATTATTATCAATTTATATTCGAGAAAATAGTAATTTTGGNCCCCCCCCCCTAAGCAAGCTTCTCGTCAACCAAGTAAGGAACTAAACTGGGTTCAACATAGGGTCAGGCAGATGCAGATACAAGGCAGTTTGACATTTATTTACCTGAGGGTCACTAGCACTCAAGTGGCATTGATGAGGACAGGAAACCAGTGACGTTTTTAAGGTCCTCCCGTTTGTCTTGATTTTATTGAATTGGATTTGAAAATTCAACAGTGTTTTGGCATTTATGGCTTTGGATGGTAGGCAGTTCTAAGGGTTTATTATCCTATGGGTGAAAAATATCTGTTTTCTGACTTACATTGTGGTTAGTTGAGCTTGAAATTGTTTGCTCCTTGTTTGTGTTACATCAGACCTTTTGAAGTTGTCTGGATCAATATCCTCCAAATTGTTCAATATTTTAAAAGTTTGATGAGATCCACTCAGTCAGACTAAATCTGTGCAAATACTCCATGCAAATGAACATGCCTAGTCTTTGGAACTCACTCCCCTGATGATTAAAAAATGTTCCAACCTATACCTTGTTCAAAAGTAAAACCAAAAAGTACCTAATTACATCCTCATAGTGTCTTACCTTGTGCTTCAAACTCACACTGTTCTTGTACCACCCCCCCCCTTCCCCAGTATTAGTATTTAAGACTAATTAAGTACTTCATCTCTACCAGATGAATCACCTGTCAATTCATATTGTTGATATAAATTCTTGCTACAACGTACTTTTTCACCTTACCTGATATGTTAGATTAAGGACTTCCCCAAAATGCTATGCACGTTAGTGGCTTTGCAAGAATGTAAAATATCACTTTAGTGTAATATCGCTAACCCATTGTTCCTATTTGTAAATAAATATTATTATTATATTATTATTATTATTATTATTATTATTATTATTATTATTATTATTATTATTGTGCCTGGTTTGCAGTGTTGTTAGCCCTGTGGCTCTCAACCGTTCCTGGTATGAGAATTGACTTAGTTCTGAAATGATTTTTGTTGCCTGGTGTTGAACTTTCTTCGAAGCAGCTACGTCTTTCTAAAGGTTTCCATGTAGCATCTTAAGTTTAACTCCACCAGTGGTTTAGTGGCAAATGCTCTGGATGTTCTGCAAACCATCTCCAGTTCCATCGACATTCATCCACATACATGATAACACTTGCCACATTGTTACACCATTCAACATCATGCTTCATCATCAATCCACTGTAAACTACATTCATACAAATATACTTATTTAATTGCCATACTCTGTTTATTGTCACCAAAATAAAAGTACTGATATAAAATGTCACACACATCACCTGACAGATAAGTGGACAGCGCTTTGGATTCGTAGTCCTGAGGTTCCAGGTTTGATCCCTGGTGCAGGCGGAGATAAATGGACAAAATGTTTATTTCACCCTGATGCTCCTGTTATCTAGCAGTAAATAGGTACCTGGGAGTTAGACAGCTGCTACGGGCTGCTTCCTGGGGGGTGTTTAACAAAAATAAGGCCTGGTTGAGGACTGGGCCGCGGGGATGCAAAGCCCCGAAATCATCTTAAGATAACCTCCCCCTCCCTCGCTTTCAGACAATGCATATATTACCTCCCCCCTCTGCATATACACTTTATCCATAATGTTAATTTTACAATTGTTATTTTTTATGCAGTGTTGTAATAACAGATAAAGAATGTAGTTGCATTGTGTATAGAATGAGGTTTTATGAACAACTGAAAATATTTTGAAAAGTTCTCTGGAAAATGAAATCTCCAATTTCAGGCTTCATACAAGTCACTGGGATTTGGAATAGGAGCTGATCCTTTGTAAAGAAGGGCATGTGAGTTGACCCCGACCAACCTATGACACTCCCTGTGCAATCGCAAATCACCCTGTAAAGTTCCTTTAAGCTAGCCCTTAAGAGTCTGGTCTCCAACCTTGAATAGACAACCATGCATTCTCATTTATAGATATAGATGGGTAAAAAAGCATCTCTTTTTTTTCTGTCCTTCATTATGGCTTGTTAAGCTTGAAGCTATTGTTTTTTATTGCATTACATTTAACCTTTTAAAGAATGTGTCTAGATTACTAACTCCAATTCATTCAACATTTTAAATGTTTCATCAAGATTTGTGGAGTTCTTTGTAAGTCTTCAGTGTCATTTTCACCTTTGCTGTCTTTGTTTTAACCAATGCTTCAGAGAATTCCATGTATACATACTACATTTACTGTAGTCCTTTGTCTGAAGACTTTTTCCCATCTCCAGAAATGTGAGCAAGTTAGTAATGCAGGATTTATTTTGAACAAAATCATGTTGATTTTACTTGTACTGTGAGACAGTGAATGATTCCCTCCCTTGATAAGCATTGTAACTTGCTTAGCCAAATACATTTTAGGGTTCAGTTCCTGAGCCCACTATGTGCTTCCGGAACTTTTCCCCTACTACCACAGGATGGGTATGGGGTGCATAATATATCAACTAAACATTCTAACTATACAGAAAGCTTTAATTGAAAATGGTGATTTATGTAATGGTAATAATAATAATTCATTGTATTGGGGGACAGGCAGCAGGGTATATATATATACTTGTGAGGCTTATATCAAGGTCCATCCCCCCACCCCAGGTCAAAATACTGATCCTCCCCAGGATGCAACCCTACAACAAGCTGACTAACTCCTGGATACCTATTTAGTGCCATGTGAACAGGGACATTAAGGAATCGGAAATGCACCTAACCATTTCTGTCCCAACCTGGATTTGAACCCAGAATTCTTGATTGCGAGATGAAAATGAATCTAACTGTACTACTGGGATCCTTCATTTGATAATACACAATTTCGTATTTGCACAGTATGGCCCCCTCTAACTTCCCTTTGGCCTGGTCGAGGATCGGGCCGCGGGGACACTAAAAAAAGCCCCGAAATCATCTCGAGATAACCTCAAGATAGTATTGATAAATATGGATTTGAAGATGTCTCCACTTTGGACCAGATTTTGTCTGTTTATCAGTACAGTACTGTGAAATCAAAACTTTATTTCTGAAATTAATAACTAAACCTGTACTTGCTGTATCAAAATTTAATAATTTTTGTCTATCTGTTTAATATCTTTAATTTATAACTGCTTACTATGTACTGTTGCAGTTTTCAGTTTCCAAATACAGTATCAAGTAATAACTGTCAATCCTTTCTTAATTCTCTCCATCAACTCCTAATTGTTATATTGTCTCATTTGGTTTTAAGAATTAATCCATTAAGTTTATACGGTATGTGGTTTTTGTAATGCTCAAAACGCTTTGAATATTAGTGGCTTTAGGCAGTGTACTTGTGCTACTTATGAATCCTCCACTGTTCTTGTGGTGTCTTTGTACTCTTGCCTAAATAAATAATATTATTATTATTATTATTATTATTATTATTATTATTATTATTATTATTATTATTATTGAGAAATGCCTTACGTTTCAGGAATCATTAAAAAGTAAAAACATGTAAAATTTTATTCAACATGTCTTCATTACAAATAGAATTTAATACACTATAAGATAACCATATAAATGCATATAAACAATCTATAACACTCATACAGCTTTATCTTATCTGACCAGAAGCACACACCAACCTTAGCAACAACCACACAGCACACCATCTGGTATTTACACCATAATACACTTATGCTTAACTTTATATAATACTGTTGTAGATTCAGATACTGTATATGTGATATCTGAAAAGCTACAGTATATAGTACAATAGTTTACAGATTATACAAATGCAGTACAGTATATTATTGTATTTAGTGCTTTTTCAGAATATCAATTGTATAATTTTACTGTATAAAGAAAATTTGGCTCTTTCTGGTGGCTCTCATTGCTCCTCAGGCTTGATACCACTATTCCTTAGTCAACACACCAGGCCTTTAATTAAGACCAATCAGTTGCCTACCAGGAACCAGAGCCAGAATGTGGCTCACTCTATGACGTGAGGGAGCATGTCATGGCTGGCCTAGGCCAGCCATCCCAGAAAACCCCAGGGTCAGGAACACTAAAGAAGGCAAAGGGCAACTAAGGACCCCTTAATTACCCTTTGCAACTATCCAGGAGTTGCAAAGAGCAATTATTTGGTTTCCTACTAAGGAAACCCATTTCTCTTTGATGTTTCCCCAATCTTCAATAGATGAGACAAATCACAATAAGAGAAGCACAGAAACCCGAGGCTAAATGCAAAAAAAAAAAAGTATACTGCAGCTTTGAACATACTGTACAGTAATTCAGGACTAAAATAGAGACCTTAGGTAACCTGAACTGTCATCTGGTGGTTGTCAGGTTAATAACTCCTTCAAACATGCGCTTGTTTCATTGTGCCAATGCTCTTTGGCGAGTTATTCCTAGTGTTGTGCTTAATCTCTGATGCCCTGTTCCCCTCACCCTGTAGAGTGAACCAGATTCTGGGTTTGATTCTAATGGTGATTGTTGGGTCTCAGAGGTCTGGTATGTTGGGCTAAGGCTTGGTGGTACCAGAGTTAATCTTGAGGCCCCATTGAGAGAGTTCGTCCCAGAAAAGTATAATTTTTTTTTTAAACCAAGTTCTTTGTATTATAGAGTTTTCCATGAAAACTATCTTCTCCCCATAAGAGAGTAGATAGACAATGCAATTCATCTATTTGTTTCATACATAACTAATGCAAAGTCAGTTATACACGTGCAAATGTTATGAAAAATTACAGTACTGTATGTATGCTGTTTGCATTCACCTGAGCAAGTACTGTACTTTAAATACACCTTGGCCCAATCTGTTGACCACTCCTGCCACAGTTATGTTGAAAACAAACTGCAAACATTGATTAGTCACAATGCAGAATGAAGCTTATCATGATCCAATTGATAGTGTATTTGCTCAAGGAGTTCAGGGGGCAGGTTCGAATCCATTGTACAGTCTCAAGAATCATAGCCATAATAGATATATCACAGATTATATTTTGCTCAGTCAATGACATCATTTGCAAAAGAGAAGTCAGAATCTAATACTCTACCTCCCAGAGAGTGAAACTGATAGTTCTCACTTCGGAGAGAAACATGAACTACTAATTCTATAACATTGCACATGAAGCCGACACGAGCAAAAAAGAGCGGCTATGGTTGAAGCTAAGGACTGGCATTGCTGGTCTCGAAATATCTCTTATATTCGCGTAAGGCGCATAAATTTATGTCTTGGCACACCTGAAGGCCTCGCACAGATGTCTAAGTTACTGTTCACCAATTTAGCTTAACATGCACCAAAATAACCCAAACCCACGATTTCTTATCCAGGCTTCATTCTTTTTATTTTTACTAATTAAAAGAGAAATGTTTCTCAGACATGAAGTTATTTCATGCATCGGTCATTAAGTAACTTCTTAATCCATTCAATATAAATAAAAAATAATATACTAGTAATATATAATACACAAAATTTAAGAACAGTACAGTATTTACAAATACCAATTGATGTAATAGTCTCTAGTGATGTCCTGTAGTAAAGTATTGTATACAGTACTCTTATTTTCTGGCCTCGGTGTGACATTAGTTAATTCCCACAGTTTTCTACACTTTCAAGTTAAGGTAATTATCAGGAGACAGCGCAGAGGCATTACCAGTACTGTATATAGCACTTGGAAACGATACAAGGAAAGATTTGTGGTAGGACGGAGGAAAATAATGTGTGTCAAACCACTTGGATGGTTGGGGATTGATCACCGACCTGCTAGAAGCGAAATCGTTGTTGTACCATCCAGTCCAAGTGGTTTGGACACCTACACTTTCAAGAGTCTAATAACTTTTGTATTAGCACCAGATTTATTTAGATATCCTGTATTACTGATTAGATCTAAGTTATTTATATAAATCTGGACATCTGTGTGAGGCATTCAGGGATGTATATAAAGCATATATATATTGGTGACTCCTAAAGGAAGACATAAATGATATGAAGGACTTAAATTTGAGGAATTGCATATCCTTGAAAACTGCATTCTTGACCAAGTGGTAACTATCCTCACCTGAAAAATTGTCAAGGGTGCCTGTAAACTGCCTATCGCTACACCAATTGGAACTTGACTCTGATAGTCAGTCAACAGATGTGTATGGTGTAATACAAATTGGACAACTGGCACATAGATGTGTATGGTTGTAAAACAAGCAGGGCAACTGGCACACAGATGTGTATGGTGTAATACAGCTGACACGTGTGTGGTGCAATAAAAGCAGAACAACTGGCATGCAGATGTTTATGGTGTAATACAAGTAGGGCAACTGGCACACTGATGTATATGGTGAAATACGAGAATGACAGGTATCTGATGTATATGGTGAAATACGCGCATGACAGGTATCTGATGTATATGGNCAGCCCACACACTGAATGGTTCCAGTGGCCGCGCAAGCGCACCAGGGACCAAGTCTTCCGATGTGATGAAACATATCCCAAGCCAAAAGTCAGCAAGCTAGAGGATGCACCGTTACCACCTCGACACGCCGGTAATGTGGAAGCCAAGGTTACGTCGAGCAACCGTGGATCAATGAACACCCCTACTGTGTGGTCTTCATCCCTCAAAACCACATGCACCCGTTTATCTCTACAAGCCAGCCACAAGAAGGAAGCACTCAAACACCCCAGGTGCTTGTAGCACAGCTCAGGACAGTCCAGCTTCCCCGGGGGTTATGGCCCAATTACAGGGTCTCCTTCACAATCCAGTCCAACCCAAGGGGTTATGGCCCATCTACAGAGTCTCCTTCAACATGCGAGACCAGCCCCCCAGGGGTTGTGGCCCATTTACAGGGTCTCCTTCAACAGGCTAATCCATCCCCACACGGAGCTGTGGCCCAAGTACAGTCTCTCTTCAACAGGCCAATCCATCCCACAGGGGTCTGTGGCCCAAGTACAGTCTCTCCTTCAACAGGCCAATCCATCCCCACAGGGGTCTGTGGCCAAGTACAGTCTCTCCTTCAACAGGCCAATCCATCCCCACAGGGGTATGTGGCCAAGTACAGTCTCTCCTTCAACAGGCCAATCCATACCCACAGGGGTCTGTTGCCCAAGTACAATCTCCCTCAACAGAGCAATACGCCAATCCAGAACGTAGCAGCACCACAAACCGAGGACTCCAATACCCCAAATGGTGGTAGCTCCTCGACAGGGCTACGTTCAACAAAGCAGCTTAACACCCCAGATTGTGGTTCTCCAACAGAACCACCTTCACAAACCAACCCAGCACCCCAAAAAGTCGTGGTTCACCAACAGAACCTTCAACAGACCAATCCAGCACCCAGAAAGTCGTGGTTCTGCATCAAAACCACCTTCAACAAAACAACCAATCGCCCCATACTGTTCAAATGCAACAACCATTAAACAACTAGTACAAAAATATCTCGCAGCGAGTACGGTGGAAGCCATCTCGATGACAGAGGTCGCAGAGGAGTCCCGCCAGCTGAGAGAACACAACCTGACTCTTCGCAGACAGGTGTCTCTGTTTCAACAACTCTTCAGCGACAACAAAGACTTGTTTCAGTGATTAGAAGACTTGGTATGCATGTTGCATAAGTCATATATGTATAATGTCTGTAATTTGTAATAACAATGTTACCAAAGTTAAATTATTTTAAGATATTTTAGTTTGATTTTAATCGCACCCTAAAATTGTGTTTTAGTTTAAAAGCACATGTCACGAGAGATACAAAGCTGTATATTAGGAAAAAACGTTAAAATAATTTTTTAATTTCACTTCCAGTTGAAATATATTTGAAATTTTATCCTTACTAGGTTTCTGATATATAATCTATAATCACTTTATACAAATAAATTGCAACAAGATTTATTTGACTTAAATTCAATAAACACGCTATCTAAAATATTGTCTAGGGGTAGCCTATCCACAACTTAAGATATAGTCAAGCGCCTCTATAGCCTGTCCAGAATATCAGGTATGGCTTAGGCTGTCCAAAATATCAGATGGCCTAGGCTCCCCAAAATATCAGATATGGCCTAGGCTCTCCAAAATATCGGATATGACCTAGGCTGTCCATAATATCAGAAATGCCTACTCTCCAGAATATCAGATATTGGCTAGACTCTCCAGAATATCAGATATGCCCGATTTCACCTGCCCGAAAACGCTCGCGTACTATGGCTTACAAGACTGTAATTACCATTTTATGTATCACACATTCCCAATGTATTTGTATATGCATAAATAAAAAATAAATATAAAAAAAATATGGCTTAGGGTCCAAATATCAGATATGGCCTAGGCTTTCCAAAATACCGATATGGCCTAGGCTGTCCATAATATCAGATATGGCCTAGACTCCGGAATATCACATAGGACTAGACTCTCCAGAATATCAAATATGGCCTAGGCTGTCCAAAATGTCAGATATGGCCTAGGCTCTCCAAAATATCGGATATGGCCTAGGCTATCCATAATATCAGATATGGCCCAGACTCCAGAATATGAAGCAATTTCAATGAAGCAAAAGGCAACATGAAAAGCACTGGGAAAACCATCTCTAGTATCCTAGGAACTAAACAACACTCACATAACCAAATAAAACTACAAGGATGGGGATATACCGTCAACTGATTTAGAAATGGCAAATGAATTTAATAGTTTCTTTTCATCGGTTGGTGCTAATCTTGCCAGTAAAATCCCACAGACTCAGACACATATTAACACATATCTCTCAGGCAGCTATCCAAACTCTCTACTCCTTTCACCAATCAGCCCGGCAGATGTTGTGTCCATCATACACTCTCTAAAAACCAAGGCAGGGAACACCAGTGAAATTCCGTCAATGTATACAAGAGAGCCTCCCATGTCCTTGCCCCACCCATAGCCCTACTGTTTCAACAAATCTATAGCGTGTCACACCTTCCTGATATCCTCAAAAAAGCAAGAGTAACGCCAGTCCATAAAGAGGCAATCCGGCGGACATAACAATTATAGACCAATATCAAACCTACCCATTCTATCAAAAATATTTGAAAAAATTATTTACAAACAGCTCTATTCCTACCTCGTAAAATTCGACATACTCAGCCCCTGCCAATTTGGCTTCGGTCCCAAAAGAGCACCAACGATGCAATCATTAGTCTCCTTGACGTAATCTACTCAGCCCTTGACAAAAATGAGTTTCCGATTGGACTCTTCATTGACCTAAGAAAAGCCTTTGATACTGTTAATCACAACTACTCTTACTTAAACTCTAGCATTATGGAATCCGAGGCCTTGCCCTTGACTACATCCGATCCTATCTTAGTGACAGACACCAATATGTAACCATCAATGATACAACTTCTTCCACTCTACCAATTACCGTTGGAGTGCCACAGGGCAGTATCTTAGGACCTCTCTATTTCTTATATATATAAAACGATCTGCCTAACGTCTCTAATATTCTCAAACCTATATTGTTTGCTGACGATACTACTCTTATCTATTCAGACCTCAACCCACATACACTAAATAATGTTGTGAATAATGAATTAAAAAAGTCCACTTATGGATGTCAATAACAAACTAACATTAAACATCGAAAAGACTTACTACATCTTATTTGGAAGCAAATCATCAAATGCAATTCAGCTACAGATAGACAACATTAACATCAGTAATAAAAATGATGGCAAGTTTTTGGCCTATTCCTAGACAAGAGACTCAACTTCAGCACCCACATTCAACACATAACTAAGAAAGTCTCTAAGACAGTTGGTATACTCTCCAAAATCAGATATTATGTTCCTAACTCTGCTCTCTCTCTCTCTATTATGCACTAATCTACCCCTATCTTAATTATGGTATCTGTGCATGGGGGTCTACCACTGCAAACCACCTTAAGGCATCATCACCCAGCAAAAATCTGCTATCAGACTAATAACTAACTCTGCTTTCAGACAACACTCAGCTCCCTTGTTTAAATCCTAAACTTGCTAAATATTAACTCCCTTCATACATTCTCTTGTGTCAACTACATTTACAAAACCCTATCTTAAATGCAAACCATGCTCTGAAACTCTCTCTGGACAGATGTTATAGGACCCATTATCACCACACCAGAAATAAATATCTCTTTGATATCCCCAGGGTTAAACTTAATTGTGAGATCTATACAAGAGGGACATTCTGTACAGCCACTAGTACGCGTAGCGTTTCGGGCAGGTCCCTGGAATACGATCCCCGCCGCGAAGAATCGTTTTTCATTCTCATCCCTTTTTTCATTTTCAAATGGTACAAAAAGTACACATTTTACTGTTGCGTTAAACAGAGGCTACAGGTAGGATTTGCGCCAGTAAATCCCCCGGCAGATACGACCCATGCATTAGCGCTGCGGAACGCCAGGCGAGTGTCTTACCACTACACCACGGAGATTGTGAGTCGTGTGTTTTAATCTGTGTAAACACTCTATGAAATTAAGGGACTAGTCTATGGAACCTCATATAGTGAATTGAAAAATTGTAAAACTTTTGCCTTATTCAAAGCAAAACCAAAACGTACTTAGTTCATCTTCTTAGTCCTACACTGAGCTTTATTTTTGCTCTGTACCTAGGTTACCCAATCTCCCTAATCTTATGTATTAACCAAAAAACCCTACATTGTGTTCATTGCTGTCTTCTTTAGTGCTAGCCATTTGCTGTATTGTGCCTACCAATTTTGTCAACTACCATTTCAAGCTGTCATTGCAATCAATCTTAGCTACCTAGTGGCTTTATTATAAGTACCACAAATTGTTCTTATCTTTTTTTTCTTCTTCTCTTGCCATGTAACTGTTATTATTTCTTTAGTATAATTTTGCTAGTATTTACCTATTAAATTTTCTTAGATTAGGATCTGCCCGAAACGCTGCGCGTACTAGTGGCTTTACAAGATTGTAATTACCATATTATATATTCTCACATTCCAATGTACCTTCTTGTATATGAATAAATAAATAAATAATAAATAAATATCAGATATGGCCTAGACTCCAGAATATCAGATATGGCCTAGACTCTCCAGAATATCAGATATGGCTTAGGCTGTCCAAAATATCAGATATATCCTAGGCTGTCCAAAATATGGGATATGGCCTAGACTCTCCAGAATGTCAAAAATGGCCTAGGCTGTCCAACATATCGGATATAGCCTAGCATGCCCAAAATATCGGATACCTAGCAAACTGAAAATAGAATTTTATTTTTTTAATTATCAAGGGAAAGCGCCAAGCCATTACGACTTTATAGCACTGGGAAGAGGTCAGGATAAGGATTTCGGATGGGACGGGGGGAAGGAATGGTGCCCAACCACTTGGACGGTCGGGGATTGAATGCCGACCTGCATGAGGCGAGACCGTCGCTCTACTGGACGGTAGAGCGGTGAACATAGAAGATGTTTTTTCACTCACAGGTTATAAACCCATGGAACTGCGTACCCGCCAAAGCTGTAAATGCCAAAACTGTTTAATTTTAAAATCCAGCTTGAAAAAAATCATTAGGTCAAATGGGAAGACCTTTGACAAGTCGATGGCTTCCTGTCCTCGTCGAGACCACTATAATCTCCTCTTCTACACATCTCTCCCCCCCCATGCTGGGTACTGAGATGGAGACTCAGTCACCAGAAGAACTGGATACTTCCCACGGCAATATTAACATGGACTCAGAAAGCAGCCAGTCAGTCGAGGAGGGTGAGTTTCAAGTAGCTCTAACCAGGCAACAGAAGAAACGGAGAAGAAAGGATGCAAGGCGTAGTGTTGACAGTGATACGCATAACGGCAACGACAAGAGAATGAAGAACGACGCCGAGACTGATCAAATCAGTGTCGACGAACGAACGGAACGATGTCAGGAAGGTGAGGGTCAGCGGAGGTGAAGGCTTCTCTTCCCTGCCTCATGCACACTGGCCTATCATCAGAAGCTGCTGTGGACAGCCAAACTTGGAAGAGAACACCGCAAGTTCGAGCCCCTGCTGAAGGAAGGTGTGAACAGACCTTACTTAACGGTAGGTTCTATGGAGGCAGTTGAGTTTCTTACCCATCAAGGATATGATGGAATTGTTATGGTAATACCGGAGGGGAACGAGAAGCTGACGAAGGTAATTATCTACAAATACCCTCAGATTCTGGACCCCGAATTTATCCTCGACGACCAACGATTTGTGTGGGCCAAGCGTCACCTTATTAAAGGTAAAGCTAGGAATCAGGTGGTGGCTCCAGTGAGAGGTGAAGTTCCCGAGAGAGTGTTCATCACCGGGGCTGGCTACAGGCATGTAGCAAAGTATGTAGAAGAGCCCATAATATGCCTGAAATGCTGCAGATGGGGGCATAAATCCTGGAGCTGTCAACATGATCCACGATGTCGTTTCTGCGGAAAGTCTCACCTCTCTAATGTGTGTAGAAACAGACTTAATCTGGGTGAGAAAATAGTTCCCAGATGTTGCAACTGTGGAGGTGTTCACAACGCCAGCTCGGCTGTGTGTAGCAAGAGGCCGAGTATGGATGTTCCCCGGCCGGTGAATGTTACAGAGCAAGCAAGAGCTCTTACCCAGACACAGGGAGCACAGCAAAACAGTCTGCCCCAAACAGTGCCAGTGAACCGGACGAATGCGTGGGTCTCCTGTCTCATACTGTTGTCCTGGCGCTGTGTTGTGGACAGAGAAGCATTGTCTGACACTGGCTGGTGTGAGACTGATGCTGTCTTCTCTAGGTTCATTACGTCTGCTGTCTTGCTGGTAGAAGCAAGTGGTGAAGCCTCGATGGCAGTTTTCTTCGGTGCCTGCTGCACTGCGGTCCACCATCCCTCCTCGTCTGAAGGCTGCCACCTTTTCCTCTTTCTCTTAGCCTTCCCCATGACTCTCTCCGCGTAGTGAGGACCGAATCACTGCCCTACCTAATGCCTGAGACACTCCTAGGCCTGGAGAAATTCATTCCCCTCCAACGGAGGTCGTAGAATGATTCCCCCAGGTGGAATCAGGGATACCTAACACCTAAATGAGCTGTTTGGTCTACCTTTCCCTGTCAGGCTCAGTACACCGTCTAAGGTGCCCCCTTGAGGCGCTGCCCGCAGGGTATCGCCTCGCCCTTCAGGGTAGGACTCTAAGTGACCTGGTCAGTGATACAGTCCTCACAAAAAAAAAGGTGCAGTACGAGAGTTTGGGTCGCCTGCGTACTGGGTTGCGCAGAATACCAGTCAGCTAGGCAGCAGGTAATCAACAACGTTGTTTCTCCGTCAATTGTAGATGAAATCGGAATTGTTTCCTTCAAAACAAGATAATGTCTGGGTCTTGGAGTACTAGCTGATGTATTCTTCCTCACAAAACCGCGACGAATGGAGCTGATGGTTTAGTTAGTTTTAGTTCATTTATTATGACCCCATACCCATCTGTGGGCGGTAGTGGAAAGGGTTACAGAGGCACATAATGGGCTCAGGGACTGAACCCCACAATTCATTAGCTAAGCAAGTTACAATCTTGATGAGCTAGTTACAAAATTCAATATAAGTCGTCACATCAACAATGGGTTCGAGATCGACCTCAAATACAGGTTCTAAATTAAGCAACTGACATATGTGGAGAGCTAGTGTCACAATTTATATGTTTGTCCTGCACACCGCCCCCCATCCAGTGGGTGCTCAGAATCGTGAGTTTTTCCGGGAACAAATCCGTGTGCGGCCAGCTAGCAATGGCGCCGGCAGCGAGTCCGCTAGTGCCAGTAACCAAAGCAATGTTGCAGTACTCACAACCAGCTTAATGCTATAATTAAAGACAACACCAGAGTTATAAATTGAGTGGCACAGCCAGTACAGATGTATGTAAAATATATTCTGTATACACAGAAGGCAGAGAAAAGATAGATAAGAATTTCCAGGGGTAATGATATGCTAGTGCCTAGGTTACATGTAAAGTCTGCAACCCCCAACTTGCACTACAAGTGTGCACTGACATATGGTAAGTAGCTGCGGGCAGCCCTAGACTTGGGGATCCGGCGCAGCACCCCACCCCCCCAAATTTGTGCAAGTAGAAAAGTGTGCATAAAAGAAAACGTGAGGAGCTCTAATGGCCATTATGATTGTTCTGCAGTCAAGGGAGGAAGGCGGGTGTTTCGAGCAGAGCGGGCCGGAGCTGGAGCGTAACAGAGGGGGAGACTGAATCTCTGAATCTGAAAATACAGGATAAGATGCCCTTAGGGCGAGCCTTGAAGTGGGGACAGAAGATAAGGGGGTGAGAGGAAGAAGATTGTAGGAGAAAAAGTGCCAGGGCTAAACCCAGCTGCGTGTCTTTTGGTTGCGGCGTTCGAGGCAGGGACTCAGTTCGGTGTTTCAGCGACAACAGCAGGGACATCACAAAACTCACAACATCGCAGTGATTGGCTCAAGAGCGTCAGGGCTGAACTTTTAAGGATGGTTTGTGCTGGTTGTTGAGAGCTGAATATGTATGATGCTGGGTGTTGAGAGCTAAAGTTTATCGAAATACAGAGTTAGGAGGATCATGGATGGTAGAGAAGAGGTCATGAATGTATCGTGGTCGTCTGAGAGTGTGTAGGAGAAAATCAATGTGTTGTTCATGGTAAGTGAGTAGTCTATCAATTTGTCCGTCTGATAAAGTTTTCCAGTATACGTTTAGGGCAGGAATGTTCGTACTTTCATGGAGACTTTGACTGGTAATAAACTCTTGCCATCGGGTGTTGAGTACCCATCTTAGTGCTCTATTCTGTATTCTTTGAAGCTTTAGTTTGTTAGTACGTGCAGATAGAGAAAGAGCTAGTGGAGACTCCTCATGCGTTTGCTTAAATATGCGCCCCCCCCCCCACTGCGCGCAGCTCTCATGGAGCGCTGTGTAAATGTTTTTCTCCTTCCCAGAATTCCCCGCTTATTTCAAATAAGCAGTGGTCATTTTTCTTCATCGTATAACCTCCGAACTTAAGAGTTATTGTTGTTGTTGATGTAGGGGCGACGAGGATCGTGGGATGGGATGCCCCGGCGTACCCGTGGAGGGCGAGGGTTCAAAATTCAAATTCAAATGTTTATTCAGGTAAAGTACATACATACAAGGGTGATACAAATATTGCTGAATTTATAGATAGAGCTAGTACATACAATGGCAAAAATGCATATATGCTGGTTAGCATTGTAAATGTGTGGCCACGTCTGTGGTAGAAAATAATAATAAAAAAAAATGTCTAAAGGAACTATACGCAAAGCGTTTCGGGCAGGAAAAACACTAAAGACTAAAAACTTAATACTAATTTAGATTAAAGTATAGTCTCTATACTTTAATCTGTATATATAGGTTGGTCTCGTGTAGGGGAACACCATAGCCCTGGAGGATGCCACGGTGCCTCCCCAGGTGTAGGCCACACGCACCAGCAGCACCGTACAGCTGGATCGCCGTCTAAGAAAAGGAACAAGTATTTAGAAGAGAAGAGGAAGAGTACATCTAAGCCATGACGTATCTGCAAAAGGTGATTATTTATATATTATTTATTTATTATTATTTATTTATTTATTTATTTATTTATTTATAAGAAGGTACATGGTTGTGGAAAGCACATACTTTGGTGATTGGGGTGGCAGATTCTAACAAAGCCACTAACACTCGTAGATAGTTCTGTTCTGGCCCGAAGTGGGGTTGATGACCTACTGAAGTCCGACCTGGACGGAGATGCACTAGACTAGACGTAACGAACAGCGAAAACGCCTTGAAGATGTGTTGAATTTCTGGACGAGCTTGTTGCCTGGGTCCTGCTTCTTGTGGGTTTATGCTAGAGTAGACCTTGCACCTTGGTGCTCATTTAGCCTGGTGAAAGCATACATGTGCTGGCTTGTTGTATGGCTGGCAAGCTTTATATCGAGTCATGTTTTTTTAAACATAAAAGTAGATAGAAGCTTGAGCTGCATGGCGCTCTAGCAGCGTACAGTTAAGAGACGAGTTCTTGGTCAGCTGTAACGTTGACAAGTGATGCCCAGATGCTGTTGTTTTAGATTCAGCTACTCAGAACGAAAGTTTCAAATAGGACGGGCTATGGTGAGCCCGTAATGGACTTACCAGGCACAGGAGTGGGGTCTTCATAAAGCTTCCCGGCATTACGTTAGTAATGAATAAATATGATATATTTACTCATTATAATGTTGGTGCTGAATGTACAACACGAAAAAAACAATTTTAATCTGAAGAAGTATCTTTTTATAAAGAAATTAGACGAAAATAAAGAGTTGGTGACGCCAAATGAAGTCGACGATCCAAGCGTCAATGTTGTGGAGCGACTTATCCAAGACAGATGTTGCCTGGAGAGTGTTTGCTGGCATATCAGCCTCTTGTACACATGTCGCACTTCTCTGCTCAGATTGTCACAAATTGAAATAATATATAAAACTACAAGAATGCATAGTTACAATAATATTTAGCATAAATAGCCATAAAACATTGAAGTTGTATTAAAAAATAGGTGTCTGGAAGTGAAATTAACTCCATGAGACAATAGTTTTGTTATATTGCAATATGTTGTTCAATATTGTTAGTTTTGTTTGTTGCTCTGTCGATCAGTCTGTGCGGGGGTTGGAGCTCGACGATTATTAAAACACATGAATCTTCATTAGAACTTTAATTATGTCTATGGTAAAGTATGTAAAATGAGCCTTATATTCCTATCTTTCTTGAGGCATATAAAACATATATGTTTATTAACGAATTCACGTGAATTAAACATTGATCTGAGAGTGAGAGCTGCTCCGTCGATCAATCTGTCCGGGGTCGGAGCTCGGCTATTATAAAAGTACACGTATCTTTGCTTTTAAATNTGAGCACTTGAAAGAACTTGTTCAGCAACATAGGCTGACTTGCATCCTGCAAGGCACGCCTCTACCATATACTCAAAAGTTAAATAGAAAGTTTCAGTTGAGTTTTAAAGTTTAGCAAAAAACATTCCGGATACGATCTTTAAGGCGGCCACTCTCACAGATTCTTTAAAGTTTATAGAAACGGACTCAAGCTCAACACCGTTTGAAGAAGCTTTCACTCACAAGATTTTGAAAGACGTATCTATTGGGATCAATCCCACGGCAGCTTTCGTTTGAATTCGTGGATGGCTAAGAGCCTGGAAGGCTGGATGGCAAGGTGAAGATATATGGAGTGGCAGAATCAGTTTTCGCAAAAGTGTATAGAAGCCTATTCCTGAAAGTCTAGTTTAAGACTTGAATCGTGCAGTCTTCGTTAACATAGCTTATGTTAACCATTCATACGTCTTATGTGCCATTCATACCTAGAATGTAACTGATTCTAGGTATGAAACTGCACTTTTGGAGGGCAATAAGGCAAGCTAAAGAAATATACAATTCCAGAAGCAGTTTTCAGCAATATGCAATTTCCAGAAGACTACTTTTAGGCTTCATCCGTGCAGTCTCCTTTAATACCTCTTCACTAAGACTGAATTTTCGGAAGTCTTGATTATAAGATTACTAACAAACTCTGTTCTGACAACGCCCCGACTTCAGAATGCGGCTGGCGAAGGCTGACAAAGTTTGAAACTCAGCTTGGCAGTTTACATTTCATAGCAATGTGTTCCCGGGTCGAGGATTGGCGACCTTGGATAGTATGTGTACATGGATGGTGTTGAGTGGAAATATACACGAGGCAGCTCCTTCTGGCACACGCGAGGCCGCTGCTGTTGACCAAACAAGGTAGATGCCACTTGTATCCACGCCAACTTATCCATATCTATAAGAAGGAATGCCTGTCTGTCTGTTTTCTGTCCAAAGTTGGGGGCCAGACGCTTGGGGCTACCTTCACCCAAATTCACAGGGGAATGGTCTGGGGGTAGGGGAAAGACATAGGTTGGTCGAGGTTTGCCAGAAACTATATGGAACAGCATACTGGGATCACATTCTGACCCCGAATGCGATTTTTGGCACTGCCAGCCGGCTGCACCTATCAAAATATTTTAAAACTAAAGTTTCAAAACAATTTTTAAAACACATACACACACACTCGCACATACACACCCAAGAAGCAGCCCGTAACAGCTGTCTAACTCCCAGTACCTATTTACTGCTAGGTAACAGTAGCATCAGGGTGAAAGATACTCTGGCTATCTGTTTTGCGCCGGCGCCGGAAATAGAACCCCTGGACCTCAGGACTACGTATCCAGCGTGCTGTCCACTCAACCACCATCGCCCTGTAACTGTGTGTTACTGAACATGATAGAAAGGGTTAGATGACTGATTCTAGCACGAATCTTCTGTATATTTACCATGTTAATCTTCACTTTGAAGGAAATAGACAAATTAACGCCCCAAGATTCAATTTAAAGTTCCATATTGCTTGCCGCTAAGAGAGGCTCCAGCCGTTGTTTTAAACTCAGCGACGCGGAACAAAAAGTTCCAAGTAGCTACGGGCTGAGTATGGTGAGCCCGTAGTGAACTTTTTTTTTTTTTAAAGAGAGGCATTTCGTTGTTCCTCTTAACATTTTCAAAAGAAGAGGTAAAATGTATAAGTTAGTTTGAGCAGCCGAATATATATATACCCATTGAAGTAATCAATCGACTCTGATCCTTACGGTAAATATTGGATGATAATGAGCGGGATGACACGCAGACAAGGGGACCCAAGACTCTGCCCAGTGTTGCCACAACTTACTGCCGAGAAAAACAACGTCATTTTAAATGATTAAATAAATTTCCTGCAAAACAATTTGGCCAGAAACGTGACTTTTCTCTTATAAATCGCTGTAACTAAATAATATTTTGTGTTGTTAACGAGGCGTGAATGTTCAGACAAGCTGCTTCAAATGCTGCTAAAGTCTACACAATTTCTTCGACTTTTATACTTAATATATTTGAATCTAAAAGTTACAGCTTAAGGTATAAGCTGTAACTTGTTAAGGTATAAGCTGTAACTTGTTAAGGTATAAGCTGTATCTTGTTAAGATATAAGCTGTAACTTGTTAAGATATAAGCTGTAACTTGTTAAGGTATAAGCTGTAACTTGTTAAGGTATAAGCTGTAACTTGTTAAGAGTACAAAATGTATTATAAGAGCACAAGCTGTTTCTTAAGGGTAAAGGCTGCATCTGGTTAAGGAACAGACTGTAACTAGTTAAGGGAACAGACTGTAACTAGTTAAGGGAACAGACTGTAACTAGTTAAGGGAACAGACTGTAACTAGTTAAGGGAACAAACTGTAACTAGTTAAGGGAACAGACTGTAACTAGTTAAGGGAACAAACTTTAACTAGTTAAGGGAACAGACTGTAACTAGTTAAGGGAACAAACTGTAACTAGTTAAGGGAACAGACTGTAACTAGTTAAGGGAACAAACTGTAACTAGTTAAGGGAATAGACTGTAACTAGTTAAGGGAACAGGCTGTAACTAGTTAAGGGAACAGACTGTAACTAGTTAAGGGAATAGACTGTAACTAGTTAAGGGAACAGGCTGTAACTAGTTAAGGGAACAAACTGTAACTAGTTAAGGGAACAGACTGTAACTAGTTAAGGGAACAAACTGTAACTAGTTAAGGGAATAGACTGTAACTAGTTAAGGGAACAGGCTGTAACTAGTTAAGGGAACAGACTGTAACTAGTTAAGGGAATAGACTGTAACTAGTTAAGGGAACAGGCTGTAACTAGTTAAGGGAATAGACTGTAACTAGTTAAGGGAACAGGCTGTAACTAGTTAAGGGAACAGGCTGTAACTAGTTAAGGGAATAGACTGTAACTAGTTAAGGGAACAGGCTGTAACTAGTTAAGGGAACAGACTGTAACTAGTTAAGGGAACAGGCTGTAACTAGTTAAGGGAACAGACTGTAACTAGTTAAGGGAACAAACTGTAACTAGTTAAGGGAACAGACTGTAACTAGTTAAGGGAACAGACTGTAACTAGTTAAGGGAATATACTGTCACTAGTTAAGGTAACTTGCTATAACTTGTCATAAGTACAAAGTGAACGCTGCTAATGACACAAGATGTGGTTGACAATGCCTGTCTGCGAGGCTTAGCTAACAACACAGTCTTTCTACTGGAAGAAACTCTCTGTCTCAAGACAAACTATTTCATAACAAACTCTTTCTCTCTCAGGACAAACTCTATTTTAGGACAAGCTCTCTCTCTGTCCCAGGACAAACTCTATTTTAGGACAAGCTCTCTCTCTGTTTCAGGACAAGCTCTCTGTTCCAGGACAAACTATTTTAGGACAAGCTCTCTCTCTGTTTCAGGACAAGCTCTCTGTTCCAGGACAAACTATTTTAGGACAAGCTCTCTCTCTGTTTCAGGACAAGCTCTCTGTTCCAGGACAAACTATTTTAGGACAAGCTCTCTCTCTGTTTCAGGACAAGCTCTCTGTTCCAGGACAAACTATTTAGGACAAGCTCTCTCTCTGTTTCAGGACAAGCTCTCTGTTCCAGGACAAACTATTTTAGGACAAGCTCTCTCTCTGTTTCAGGACAAGCTCTCTGTTCCAGGACAAACTATTTTAGGACAAGCTCTCTCTCTGTTTCAGGACAAGATCTATGTCTTTGTACAAGCTTTCTCTCTGTCTCAGGACAAGCTCTCCGTCTTTGGACAGGCTCTATTTTAGGACAAGCTCTCTCTTTGTCTCACGACAAGTTCTATTTTAGCAGAAACTTTATCACAGGATAAACAGTTTCTATCTTAGAACAAGCCTCGGTCAGGACAAACTCCTAAACAATATGTACTATGCTTCGCTCTCTGAGCTATGGATTATGAGGCAAGAAAAATGAAGTATAATGAAAAGCAGTAGGTGTGACCAGGTGGATTCGAACCCGCACACTTGGTACTACCCAAGCAGACGCCCTGGACCACTGCACCATGACATGACCAAAAGCAATCACACCTGGGACTCCTGTGGTGGTCCTGCGGTCTAGGGCTTGTGTGTGTGTGCGCCGGTTCGAATCCTGCTCATAACTCTTGGTGATTTTCTTATTGATACATCACGTTAATATAATATTGAACAGCAATATAACAATAGCTGAATGGTGTAGTTTATGATTACTAACGACTGGGTAGTTACAAGAAACACACGGGAAGCTGCATGTCTCATTATAACTTTGGTTAATTAGCTTGTCGTGGGAAGCAATATGCATTAACTTCAATGGTTGATACGACTCTCTTGTTTTGGGGAGTTTCTTGTCGAGAGGTGACGGGCGGACCGACGCTAACTCATCGACTCAATATGTCGATGAGGGAGCGTAAAATATGCGGCGTATAAGTTACGAGGACTCCGTAAAATATGCGACGTATAAGGCACGAGGACGGGGGATAATAGCGATGTTGTCAGAAGGGGTTGGTAGAGCACACACGAGACAGACAATAAGATCCTGTTTGTTAGTAATATTATTCTAACTTTGTAATGTTATAGATATTAGAATTAGAGTGTGGTATACCTTTCTGTGGTCAGGGGGGGGGAGCGTGTGCTCATCCCCCAGCCCCCCCCCCCGGGGTCAACTGTTTAACTGTGGGGGGCTTGGAGGCCAGGTTGTGTGGGGAGGACTTGGAGGCCAGGTTGTGTGGGGAGGACTTGGAGGCCTGGTTGTGGGGACTTGGAGGCCTGGTTGTGGGGGGACTTGGAGGCATGTTGTAGGGGGGAGCTTGGAGGCCTGGTTGTGGGGGGACTTGGAGGCATGTTGTAGGGGGGAGCTTGGAGGCCTGGTTGTGGGGGGACTTGGAGGCCTGGTTGTGGGGGGACTTGGAGGCCTGGTTGTGGGGGGACTTGGAGGCCTGGTTGTGGGGGGACTTGGAGGCCTGGTTGTGGGGGGACTTGGAGGCCTGGTTGTGGGGGGACTTGGAGGCCTGGTTGTGGGGGGACTTGGAGGCCAGTTTGTGGGGGACTTGGAGGCCTGGTTGTGGGGGGACTTGGAGGCCTGGTGTGTGGGGACTTGGAGGCCTGGTTGTGGGGGGACTTGGAGGCATGTTGTAGGGGGGAGCTTGGAGGCATGTTGTAGGGGGGACTTGGAGGCCATGTTGTAGGGGGGAGCTTGGAGGCCTGGTTGTGGGGGGACTTGGAGGCCAGGTTGTGGGGGGACTTGGAGGCCTGGTTGTGGGGGGACTTGGAGGCCAGTTTTGTAGGGGGGAGCTTGGAGCCTGGTTGTGGGGGGACTTGGAGGCCATGTTGTAGGGGGGAGCTTGGAGGCCTGGTTGTGGGGGACTTGGAGGCCAGGTTGTGGGGGGACTTGGAGGCCTGGTTGTGGGGGACTTGGAGGACATGTTGTAGGGGGAGCTTGGAGGCCTGGTTGTGGGGGGACTTGGAGGCCATGTTGTAGGGGGAGCTTGGAGGCCTGGTTGTGGGGGGACTTGGAGGCCTGGTTGTGGGGGGACTTGGAGGCCAGGTTGTGGGGGACTTGGAGGCCTGGTTGTGGGGGGACTTGGAGGCCTGGTTGTGGGGGGACTTGGAGGCCAGGTTGTGGGGGGACTTGGAGGCCTGGTTTGTGGGGGGACTTGGAGGCCAGGTTGTGGGGGGACTTGGAGGCCTGGTTGTGGGGGGACTTGGAG
>WNGS01165503.1:27164866-27179897 GCA_020271785.1 Procambarus virginalis | reverse complement strand
GTGGCATGTCGTTGCACCTTTTCCAGTTTGTTGATGTGCTTCTTAAGATAAGGGCACCATACAACCGCTGCATATTCCAGCTTTGGTCTAATAAAAGTCGTGAACAATTTCTTTAGTATTTCTCCATCCATGTATTTAAAAGCAATTCTGAAGTTAGAAAGCGTGGCATAGGCTTTTTGCACAACGTTCTTTATGTGGTCCTCAGGTGATAATTTTCTATCTACAACCACCTCTAGATCTCTTTCTTTATCAGAATTCTTTAAACATTTCTCACATAATTTATAGGTTGTGTGGGGTCTATGTTCTCCTATTCCACATTCCATAACATAGCATTTATTCACATTAAATTCCATTTGCCAAGTGGTGCTCCATATACTTATTTTGTCTAGGTCCTCTTGAAGGGCATGACAATCATCTAAGTTTCTTATCCTTGCAAGAATGAATGTTGGTGGTCGGCTTCTTTGTTGGATCAGGGGTTACTTATCCAACAGGAAGTCATCTGCATTTTTCCAGGGGCATAGGAGTGTAACAAGAGACTTTGAACTAGGTACCCCGCAGGGTGGTGTCCTCAGTCCTACCTTATTTAATATCTTAATAAACACGCTGTTAAACTCTATACCGAGCAAACCCAACGTCCACATCATTAGCTATGCTGATGATATTAACACACAGAACACTCTAACTCTTAACTTAACTCCTTGGGTGCCCTCGTACCACAAAGATACTTAATATGAGAAAGAAACTTAATATTCTGAGCGTTGTTGATCGTGTTACTGAAATTAACTGTCAAATTGGTATAAAAATGCTTAGGCTAACTCATCCTAATCCTTGCACAGAAGCCCTCCAGACTTACTTTATTGAAGATCAGCATTGTTCCAAATGGATAACAAAAACTGGAACTCAACTCAGAATGTATGGGGTTCATGATTTGTACCAAGAGAAACAACAACGGCACTTTCCTGCACCGTGGGAGGTTACACCCTTTCCAGTTTTAATCCCTCCCTTTCCACCCAAGAAGCAAATTAGAGATAAGCCCAAGCTTCGTCTTGAGGCAAAGCTCAACGCCTTAAGCCATATTGATGCTCTGTCCACAGAGCATTCTCTCTCTCAAATCATATACACTGATGGTTCCCTACACCGCACCACGGGTGCAGCTGGAAGTGCAGTTGTTCTGACAATGGGCGATGGCTTGTACTTTGAGTGGGGAGTCCGTATAAACAATTGGGCCTCTACCCTTCAGACCGAACTATTTGCCTTGATCCTTGCACTGAAATGTGTACAAGTCTCCAAACTTGATACATTAATTGTAAGTGACTCCTTATCATCCTTAAATGCTCTCAACTCTTTAAGACATAACTGTAACATGCTCGTGTCCGAAGCTAGACACAAATACAACAAAATTATTAAGGATGGTAACAGAGTCCATTTCATGTGGTCTCCATCTCATGTTGGCCTCCGAATGCATGATAGAGCTGATAAGTTAGCCAAAGAATCTGCCTTTAAAGGAGCCGTTGAGTGTAACCTTGGATTGTCAATGAGCAATCTGAGAGCAGAAGTACACCGAGAACTTCAACAAGATCTTGTAGATCTGAGGCAAAGTGAAATTGACACCAGTAATTCCATCTATCATCATACTATCATGCAAGAGGAGCCACACATCTATGGATCATCCAATAAAATCAGCAGACTTCTAGATGTTACTGCTGCTCGGCTTAGACTTGGTTACAAGTATCTCTGGGAATTCTCATTATCTGCCGATGTAGACCTGACCAAATGTAAACTGTGTCAACAAAATTATTCGCACACCCTCCGTCACTATGTGATGGAGTGCGAAAAGATACGTGAATTTAGAGACAATTCTATAACCAATGTTCCAGCGATGTGTAAATATTTCATTCAAAATGATCTGCTACCAGAAATTTTAGCCAAATATCCCCAGTTTGCTAACTGTAGGTAGTAACTGAGTGATTGTAACCTATCCACCGCTGCCCACTGGATGGGAGGCGGTGTGCAGGACAAACATAAATTTTGACACTAGCTCTCCACATATGTCAGTTGCTTAATTTAGAACCTGTACTTGAGGTCGATCTCGAACCCATTGTTGATGTGACGACTTATATTGAATTTTGTAACTAGCTCATCAAGATTGTAACTTGCTTAGCTAAATGAATTGTGGGGTTCAGTCCCTGAGCCCATTATGTGCCTCTGTAACCCTTTCCACTACCGCCCACAAGATGGGTATGGGGTGCATAATAAATGAACTAAACTAACTAACTCCTATTACCTTAGTATCATCAGCAAACATGTTCATATATTTCTGTATTTCATTTGGTAGATCATTTATGTAGACAATGAACATCACTGGTGCAAGAACTGAACCCTGTGGTACTCCACTTGTGACATTTCTCCAGTCCGATACATTGCCTCTGATTACTGCCCTGATTTTTCTGTCAGTCAGAAAATTTTTCATCCATTTTAGACGCTTACATGTCACCCCTCCAATATTTTCCAGTTTCCAGAACAACCTCTTATGTGAAACTCTGCCTTTTTTTAGGTCCAGATAAATGCAGTCAACCCAACCATCTCTTCCTGTAAAATTCCTGTGGCTCGATCATAGAAACTGAGTAAATTCGATACACAGGATCTTCCAGATCGAAAACCATACTGTCTGTCTGATGTTATATCATTTCTCTCCAGGTGTTCTACCCATTTAGTTTTTATTATTTTTTTCCAATATTTTGACTATAACACTTGTCAATGATACCGGTCTAAAATTGAGTCTTCCCTGCTGCCACTTTTGTAGATTGGAACTACATTAGCCCTTTTTCACATATCTGCTACGACTCCTGTACACAGGGATGTCTGAAAAATCAGCTGAAATGGAATGCTGAGCTCAGGTGCACATTCTCTCAAAACCCATGGTGAAACTCCATCTGGGCCAACTGCTTTGTTCTTACTTAGCTCCAGGAGCATTTGTTTCACTTTGTCTCTAGACACCTCTATGTGCTCAATGCTGTTCTCTGGAATTCTTATTGTGTCTGGTTCTCTGAAGATCTCATTTTGTACAAACACACTTTGGAACTTTTCGTTTAATGTTTCACACATTTCCTTTTCATTATCCGTGTATCTGTCCCCCATTTTTAACCTCTGAATATTATCCTTTACCTGCAGCTTGCTTTTAATGAATTTATAGAAAAGGCCTGGATCTGATTTTCATTTGTCTGCTATACCGTTCTCAAAGTTCCTCTCTGCCTCTCTCCTTACTGACGTGTAGTTGTTTCTTGCATCTTTGTATCGCTGGTATGTTTGGGGGTTTGGCCTCTTTCTAGAATAATTCCATGCTTGTGTCTTTTGATCTCTGGCTCTCTCGCAATTTCTGTTGAACAAACCCTGTTTCCTAAGTCTGCATGTCTGTTTTGGTATAAATGTTTGTGTGCCTTTGTCATATATTTCACAAAATTTGGTATAAATCTCATTTACTTCCTTGCCTAGCAACAAGTCTGTCCAATTATACCCATGAAAAAAAATTTCTAAGCTCCCCATAGCATCCTCTCTTGAAATCGAGTTTAACAACTGTTTCACTGTCCCCATTCTCTACTAGATTATATTGCATAGCGTATTTAATATTTTCAGCTTTTCTCTGTCCTCCTTTGAGAGGTCTTGTCTTATTGAATAAAGTTTGTCATCCTCATCACATTGCAGTTTTCTGGTATTCCGAAGCACTTCTGTCATATACTTCACTCCATTAAACGTCACCCTTAAGGGGCAGTTCTTGTCTTTCTCATATTTTCCTATCCTCCTAAAATCACTAAAATGCTCCTTTGGTGTGTGATCATCTGTCTGTTCAGTGTTCTCTCTCCTGTCTGGCAGTCTGTGCAGCCTGTTCATTCTGACCGTCTGTCTAGTCTGACAATTTGTGAAGAATTCCAGTTTGTCTAGCTTGACAGCCTGATGAGGTACATCCAGATGTTGAAGTACTTACACCACTTTCACACTCCACTTCATCGCACATTTTTACTTGAACAAACTCGAAATGGATAGCCGGCATGTCCAGTTGAGAGGTATGCAGAAAGCACATTGTTGTCTGTGTATATAACATGTGTTTATGGTGTAATAACAGCCAAAACAGTATGTTTTGTTGTCGAAAGAATATAATATTGCAACATATTAGTGAGATGAATATATCTGTATATACCTATGTTCTACATGTTCTGTGATACAAATAACATTATTCATAGCCCAATGCCTCATTGCACTTGGAAAATAAAACACGGTGAAAGCATTAAAATATGTAGCAAATATAAAATATATTCAATGCTTGGAGTTACAGCTTCATACAAAAAGGCTGAACTCTGATCACTGGTTACAAGATTATTACACCCACCAGAACTGCTTAGTGGTAAATAATGGTGCATAAAAATGTATTTATATATGTGTGTATGTGTAGTGTAATAACAAAAACAGTATATTTTATTGTTCTAAGAATATAATATGGTGCGCATATTAGTGACATGATGGTATTTGAGCATACCAATGTTCCACACATTTTATTATACAAATTTCTTAAATTAAATGACACACTACTGAATAATTTTATTGTACAAAAACAGAGAAAAAAACAAATCAGTGACACTGAAATGCCATATATATCTTTATATAATACTCGATTGCATGTAAAAGTCGATTCTCCTTTTTTTTTTTTGTAAAAGAAACAAAAATGGTAACTTTAAATATGCCTTTTGTAAAAGTTGACCCTTCCAAAAAAGTCAATATTTGTCAGTGAAGGTATCATCCTGTGTGTACAGGTACTTAAAAATAAGTTACAAAATCGTCATGAATTTAAGGAAAATATATATTATTTCAAATAGTAAAACAGTAGGTCTGGACATTTAGGTTCAGTGTGTACCTACCTTACTGTAGCCTGCCCTGTAGCTGGGATGTTGAGTGCTTACAGTATAAAACACTGTACAGTATAATAGTGAGCACTATACATGTGTTGATGTATAATGCTTCACCCTTAGTAAAATAAATGCACAAGAGATACTGCAAGCCTGCAACCCTATATTTCTTCAATTCCAAACATAATAAACACATGCATCATGCACCCATCTGCTTACCATGTTTCACAGAGTGCTGTAGAAATTTCAAAAAATATAACGCAAATAGGATAATGATACGTGTTTCCTGAAGCACCAATAATAAAACGCCTAATGATATTCTTGAAATGACATAAGATAAACTTATTGTCTCATGGGGGAGCATTGCACCAGACCAATACCTTTACAGAATTCCTCTGAACCAGCACACCAACCATCCTCTCTGGGCAACAGAGATGGTTAGTCAACCAATGTGTTACCAGCCAATGAGAAAAATCAATCAATGATGTGAAAAATCAATATATGGTATAAAAATCGATTGATTTTTATACCATATATTAAGAATTAATATATGGTAGCAGGTGTTGGTCAGGCTGAGTTGCATTTGTTAGCAATATGGAGGCACTATTGTCGTGAACTTGATGTTGCCTGGATGCTACCAGAATATACAGTACAGTATAAGGAAATTATCAGAAATATCATTACCGGTATAAGAAAACGTAACCTAAAGTGCTGGTATTTACTGTGTAAGGGCACGAGAATAATATTCATGTAAGTGCACAAGTGTGATCTGTGAAGGGCACAAGCTTTTGCTGCTGGAATCAAGGCTTGAGTATAAAAACCTGTTTTTACTGTTTATACAGAAGTATAGAGTCCTTGTGAAAATGGTGAGTTCTCCTCGGACACACCATGATACACTACAGTAATATATATAACAAATATCAATCCAACAAACATACCATGACTGGTATCAACAAAATTAACAAAGAAGCAGTTTTGAAAACTGCAATTTCAAGAACAAGAGGACAAAAGTTCAAAATGAAGAAACAAAGCTACTGTATTGAAAAAATATTAGAAAGTTCACTTTTGCAGAGTAGTAGATGGTTGGAACAAGTGAAACATTGTTGTTTCAAGAAACATGAAACATAAAGTTGGAACAGGTAGTGGAGTCTAAAACCATCAGCAGTTTCAAAGCATTATAAAGTATGAGAAAGAGTGCTGGGAAGACGGGACAGCACAAGCATAGTTCTCGTCATTTAACTACACTTAGGTAATTACATATAGAATCGACTTGAGAATGGTCCAGGACGGACCAAAACGTCGTCGTTCCTTCACCTTCTAGTGTGTGGTCTGGTCAACATACATATAGAGTACATACTGTACAGTACATATACACACACAATACAGTAGTGCAAAATGCAGAACTTGTGTAGATTGCATTTGTGAAAACTAATAGGGGTTATATATCCTGCATGTTCTGGCTATATTTGTATTCACATATTGTTTAGCAGAGTTTACTGCATATCGATGTTGCACGTGTGCACAGTCTTCTCTCCACTGAACACTAACATGGTAATAACCAATCATAACCACCTATACAATCGCAAATAAAGGTTGGCTTAGGTAATTTCACACTCTTGCGTTATTATGTAGGAGCACTGGTTGAATTATGTATTGAATTAACATCTCTGAATTTTTTTACATCTTGGTTTATATAAAGGTTTAAATATAAACATTGCACGAACAATACTGTATAGTGATAATATTATTACTAGTATGATGGAATTTGGGCCTGAGACCCAACATTAGAATGCACACATACCGTGATATTGTCAGACTACTGTCACCCAGCTCATGAGATAGTATTTGTCAAAGATTCTACCTATTGGTATTACAGTGCGCCATCTTTACTTATTTACTTAAATATTTATAGGAAATTACAATGGATTTTGTAACAACAAATATTGGTGTGTAAATCTCATTAATATTGTATACACCTAGTGTGTTTCTTCAGGCATGTCCTAACAGGTCATGGCTTATATAGCTGAAAGCCAAGAAAATATCTTTATATATACTGTACAACATATTTTTTCAGTGGGAAGCCCCTTCGTTTCCCTGGAGCTATCAAGCTAATGTATGTTATATTAGATTGGGGCATTAGTCTATGGAGTTCGACCTACTGGGGACCATGAGCCAGAACCTGGCCCCCCTGAGAGAGGTTGCAGGGAGCAATGGCCCTGGAACCCTCCCCCCCTGTGGTTGGGGGTTTTCCTTATTTGCCATCAACTGGGGTTTGGCACCCAGAAAGGTAGGCATAACAAATTACCATGTTATGCCTATGTTATTTTCTTACCATGTTGGGTTACCCAACATGGTAAGAAAAATACAAAGAAAAACTGAACAGAGAAGCAGAACTCTCCAATCCCAAGGAAACAAGCAAAGGTCACACTCCACTGGTGAGCCCCGGACCTCCCCATGCTGGCTACCCAGCACTCAAGTTTGTTAGCTAATGTGGTCCGGGGGCGGAGGTCTTCTCTGGTTTCGATTTTCTTAGGCGGGGTTTTGCCTTCGTGGCGACCTCCGCAGTGTTGTTGTGTGGTGGCCAGGTGTCCTCATCAGTGTCTGGGCTGCATGCACTTAGGGGCATCCTTCCCTAAGCTCCCTGCGAGTACTGTCCTTGCGGGTTAGGGTTCCCTTTCCTTGTGCGTTCGGTAAACAATTTCCGTAAGGGTTTTTGCTGCTCAGCATTTATCCCACCCTTGGGGCCAGCTGGGATTTCTTGGCCCTTGTTTGGCTTTGGGTAGGGAATGGTATCATGTTGGTTGGGGCATCAAGGTGTTGTGCAGCCTGCCTACCTATGCAGCAGCCAGTTCTTGTTTCCTCTGGGGACATTGTATCTTTGTGGGGGTTTTCTTTTGTTTTTTGTTTGTTTTTTTTGCCTGGTAGGGGGTCTGCCTGGTGTGGCTATTGTTCCACTTCTATTATTTTGGTGGCCCTCTGCTAGGCCCCTGTGCTTGTACACGTCGCAGGGGTTTCAGTGCTTTGATCTTCCCCTTGTTAGCTTTGGGTCTTAACCAGTTAGCAACACCTTGCCCGGGCTTCCCGTAGCGGTCAATCTACGGGCCCTGAAAACTCTGTCAGGGCTTGGTGGACCTATGGATGCGCCTTCCAAGTTTTTGGAAATTGGTGGCTGTATCTGCAAGAATACAGCCACCAACTTCCAAAAATACAGTGGAACCTTGACTTACAAATGCCCCCTACTTACAAATTTTTTGAGTTACGGCCCCAATTTCGTCAGAACATTTAACTCGACTTACGGCCTTAGTCTCAACTTGTGACTTTGTTAATGCACATATGGGTTGACAGAGAGCGTGGCGCGCTTCAGTTTACCAGTGTCTCTCGCCTAGTGACAATCACGCTTGAATTGTTTGTAAAGAATTTTATTGTTTTTCTGTTTTTTTGGTTTTGAACATAAAAGTAATTATTATATATCATGCCATGGGTCCCAAGAAGGTCAGTGGTAAGGTTAAACCTAAGAAAATAGTTGTGAGCAGAGGCAGTAGAGGATGTTCTTTCCTCATTAAGAAAATGTGTGAAGTATGGGTAGAACTGCAAAGTTTTGTTAAAAAAACTCACCCAAATAAAGCTGTAGCAGGCCATTGCATTGACCTTTTGAATGACATTGTGATAGTCTCACTACAGACAAGTTTTAAAATGTAGGGAAAAACAAGTGTCTTTAGACAGATTCTTAGTAAGACAAGTAAGTAGTGAGCCACAACCAGGTCCTAGTTAGTGGTATGCAGGCAAAAATGTAGGAGAGAAAGTACCCCAGAAAAGTCATCATTGCCTGATTTTATAATGGAAGGGACTCCCCTTCCAAACACTAACACCTCTCCTCCTCCTTTTCCCCTCCTCACCGTCTTCCGTATGCCAACAAGAGTCATCAATAAAGGTAAGCTATAACTTGTACATACTATAGTACAAAATATGTGTGTGTGTGTGTATTATATATGAAATGTATTTTGAAGTTAATACTGTATTTTTGGGAGTGTGGAACGGATTAATTCAATTTACATTATTTCTAACGGGAAAATTTGTTTAGAGATACGACCTATCTCTGGGAACGGATTAGATTCATAAGTTGAGGTACCACTGTAATAAGGTATTGCTCACAAGCCAAGAGGAATCATGGATCAGTATTATTGCCAGGCAACAGCCACAGACCCAGACTACAGTTGACAAAGGTTTCATTCAAAACAGTAAGCAGATAAAACAAAGGACACACAAGAACCGGTTAATATTCCCTTGTGCATAACAAACTGTTCTTAAAGCTGAAATAAAAAGCATTCTACCAGAAGGTGCAAAGGAGGATACAATAAGCCATCTACCTGCAGCTAGACATCATCAAGGTTAGTAACCCAAGTCCATGAAGAGAGAAAGTAAAAACCCAAATCCTCATTCATCGCTTCAGATATGAGTATCACAATGACCAGAGGAGAGGAAGAGGCTGCCTCAGTGCTCTGCCAATGGAGTTGGAGCAGAAGCAATACTGTTTTAGAAATTATGACAGGAGGCAATCTGATAATCTCCTGTTAACACAGCAAACATAGAGCCAACCATCCAAAGAAAAGAAGGGGAGATCAGAAGTTCCAACAGAAGCCTCAATGAAAAATGGTGGTACTATACCTCCAGCTTTCATCCTCATACCTCTGCCCATCTACATGAAGAAAGCTTTAAGCCTCTGGGCCCCACAATTAAAGGTAAAAAATGGAAATCCGGGTGCTTTGCAAATGAACCCGTGAAACAAAGCACCTGATGGTGAAGCATCCAAGATATAACTTCGAATGGCATGTCCTGAAAGGGCAACTGAGAGTTGAGTCAACAAAAGTACAAGATCCCATAAAAATGAAGAGAATCCTATGATGAGGTAGTAAAAACTGGAAACTGGAAGCACCAGAGATGATATTTTAACACTCAAACCCTGAACTTAAGAGCATGCAATGTACACAGAGACAAGGGCTTGAACAAGGCATCCACCCACATGACAATGGTGAAAATGACCTTGTACCTAACACGGAATGAAGAAGACAGGATCAATAAATTTAATTTGTCACCCTTAATATAGCTCACCAGGCATAGTTTTACCACTTGTTAAATTGCCAAGTCATTTTGCCAAACCTAAAATAGGTCACTAGATCTCCTGCCCCCAAAGCAAGAACTTGAGCATAGGTGCAGGCTTCTTGGCTCACTTTAACCTTATCTTGTTTACTACTGACAAGAGAGAAACCCAGATGGGGAGAGAAACCAAGTCAGTGGCCTAAGCAAGATCTAGGGATACCAAAATAGTCTGCATGCTACACAGGATGTAAAAAACAAAGGATCAATACCAATGCACAGCTACAAACACCTATGGTACTATGTATACGAGCACCGTAATGGAAGTAGGGACGCTCCGAGAGCTTGGCCACTGCTGTGTAACATTGGGCAAACTGGATAATCAATACACAGGCACACAAATACTTGCCTTTATACTAACATGTGAAATGTTATTATGATAAAAGAATAAGCCAATGTTTATTTATTCTCCCACTAAAAAAGAGATGTGCATAACTCTCTGGTCCCAGCCTGCTTACCCTACGTTGTACGCAGTTAGGATGAATATGACAAGTAGATGACCATATTATAGTAAGAGCTGTTATCTGGTGGCAGCAGAAGATTCATAAGTAATGGGCTGTTAGCTACAGAACCTTGCTTAAACACAAGTGATTACAGGGACTATCTGTCTCGCAGCTTTTAGTTTACATGGAATGCACCTCTGTGGCTCGTTCCAGGCTAGACTCTAGTGACCCCTAGTACCATTAGTGTCCCTGCAAGAACTGTGTGAAAAGTTCCCTGTGGTGCTGGTGCCGAGAATGCCTCCTGCCTGACTGTTCATGATCCTTGTCTAGATAGAGACAGCACATTTTATCGTAGAAGGCTACCAAATGCAGCAGCTCGGGTAACAGTGGCAAACATCAAAGGATATAGTGACTGAAGCAATGCATTTTATATTTAATTAAATTAAATTACCTTTGGCTACTCAATTCAACTACCAAATTACCTTCAGCTATTACATTAACAAACAGTATATGAATATTTTAAGTGGGAATAATTGTGTGAATAGTGTAAAAAATATAAACCTCTCTTTTAAGTAAATATTTCCATGAGCTTAAATAACACAAACTTACAATATATAATTTAATGGTGAAAATTGATCAGCAGAACATGGAAAAAATGCCAATAGCAATGCAAAACTATTAAATAAAGTACTGTACAGTAGCTTTACCCATCAACTGGGGAAATGTGACATAAAACATACAAAGTGGATGCATCCATCAGAGTACAATTGCTGGGACTCATACAGCCATATCATGCATGTTGTTGGGAGAAACATTGAGGGGTGGCTCTTTGTGACAATGTATGGCATGGTGAAGTACTGCACGTACTCTGATGCAGTGAGGTTTGTGACCAGGTCTCACAATACTGAAGAAACTAATATACATTTCAAGAATAGCAATTAGGAGAGAAATGGACTGTATATTATTGAACTACGAACAGTAAAAGTATATGACTAATAACATGTATGGCTAAGTGCTAGAGGTTCCAATAAACAAACTAACATGCATTTCTGAGAAGGATAATGATATACGATGAAAGGAAACATACCGTATTTGTCGGCAGAAAGGACGCATGTTTTTCGTCCACCACCAAGTACAGTATACAGTATACTGTTTTACATGCACAAAATCATGTGTTTCCCCAGCAAAACCACTTGAACATCACTTTCAATAAATGTATGATGAAACATTATAAAATATTTTTCCATAAAATGTCCTTATAAATTAAGTGCATCTTAAACGCGGGCAAATACGGTAATACGTTTGCATATCCTTACCAGATGAGGTAACACAGATTTTGTGTTAATCAATGAGAGGTAAATGTTTGAGTAATATATTAAGAAGCAACAAAGATCCTGGATAGTTCAATAATTGTGGTGGTGGATGTGTTGGGTTTGGTGCACTGTAACAAGAGCTCTGTGAATACCAGTTAACAGGTGAACAAGTGAAGAGAACATATAAAGTGGGGACTTTCCATAAAAGAAAAATGTCACTGGTGCTGCAAATGAGAAGGGGGTTTGGGATTCAAGTGAAAAAACAAAAAACAAAAAGAGCAGTGAGGTAGGAATTACAATAAGAGGAGTAGTAGTTTGAGGAGTCAAGAGGGAGGAGGCACTGACCTCGCCCAGGCCCGTCTCACGCCCACACAGCCGGCCTCCTCCACACCTCCAGGCAACCTGCTCACTTGATTGGCCTGAGAGAGAATTGTCGAACCGAACAGAAGTCAATCCCAGCATTAATGGTAGCATGAGATTTTATAAAGCAAGAATCAGCGGGTGAAATATGTAATAAAAAGGCAATAGCTGTGTCAAGATTCTTGAAAGAAATATTTAAATAAAAAAATTGAAGAATGAATGACAACTATTTATATCATATTATAAATGACTGACACACACACCCACACAAAATATAGCACAATTTAAACAAATCTGCAGATATATTTTACTGAAAAGTCTGTGAGACATACAGGCACTTCCCTATACAGTACAGAAGGTCCCTGACTTATGAACATCCAATCGTATGAACAGGCTCAAAACTCCCATTTTAGCCCTATGTTCTACTATACAACCAATCTTTGAAGTTGTGTTTATAATGCACTATTTCAATTTATAGAGGAAAATGCCTCAATAATGACTGACAAGAAGACTTGCACTGATGGTTCTCCAGTGCCCATGCATCGCCACCTTTCATTGCCGCCGCCTCTAGCTTTTATACCTTTCTGAACGCATCCTGTTCACAAGTTGGGGACATCTTGTACAGTAGTTTGCTGGATTCTTGGAAAATAAAACCTTATTTAGCATAATATTGGGTTAACCCCCAACATGCGGTCATCGTCATCTGATGGACTGGAGCACTGCGATTATCGTCATTTGCTGAGTCTCATTATTATTGCCCAGTTATTTTACCAATGACATAAATATGGTTATAATACAGGATGTTTCAGAAGACACATTATCCATGGTCAATGAATATTGATTAGTTAATTACACAAATTATTAAATATGTTGGCCATTATGGTTTGTATATAAATGTACATGATGAATCATGTTATCGAATGCATTATTTAATGTCTTATTTTATATGCCATCTACTGTATGCTAAATGTTGAACTGTAAACATTTCTAGACAGATTTGAAGAAAAGGAGCAGGTTGTAAGACACTTCCTTTGAACTGTGCCAGAAATAGGTTTGTGTGTTTATATTACATCATAGGCCTATATATGGCACTCAATCACTGTTTTTGTCAATTATATGTAGTGTACTTAAGCCAAGCTATTTGAAACATACTACATTATGCAAATTAATTAATTAGTGAAGTAACAAACATAAAAGCCATCAAAGAAAAACATTTGAGTCCTCCCAGTGTAGCCTGTCTCGGTAATCTACAGCACGCATCCAGTGTTAATGCTCACACTCGCCCCACCAAATGGCTACCATGTACACCTTACAAAACCACAAGATGTAAATATACTTTTTTAGGTGGGGCCTTTTCCTTACTTTTTACATGCGAGTTTACCATTCTATAAGAACAAATTATTTTATCCGCACAGGTGAGGTGACAATTTGGATGACTGCCGCATGTTGAGGGGTAAAATTGCTTACTGATATTTTCCATATTTTTAGGTGCTGTGAAAGCTGCTGTGCCATTTGTGAATCTTATGATGATGTGACAAAGTTTTAAAATGCCAAATTTCCCAGACAGCATGAAACAAATCTCCTTTTCACGTATACACACTTGCATTAATAGAAGAAATTCATTTCTGCAAGTTCATCTCACTTGTACATAAAATAGAATAACGAATATACAAATATTTATTCCTCACTCATCCACACACACAAATTTTTTTGCAAGAGATTACCCATTTGAAGTAACAGGAGCTAAGCTAGATTTATATCACCTCTTTCTTTTATCCAAAATTTTGTGGTACAGTATTATCATCTAGTACTGTACTGTAAAGCTAAGCATGTGAATCTGTCTTCTTTGTAAATTTGATTGTAAATAGTTATTAAGCTACCAGTGGTTACAACACACACATCCTCCCGAAACTTATTTAATCTGATGAACAAATCTATTTTAACCTTCCACCACTCTATTGATAAAATGTAAGGGGTTAAGTGTAAATTATACCCTCCTTTCTGAGCTGGTCATTCAGTTGCTTCCCGAGACAAAATATAGCTTCTCCCTGAAACCAAGAAGTTCAGCATGGACCACTGACATTCCTTTTTCAAAATTATATGAAATTGTGCTAAGAATAAGGGACATGAAGGCAAAATCCAGGTCAGGAAAAATATAATCAAAGGAATTGACATTAGAGATGAGTGGATAACAGCCAGAAACCTCTTGAACGAAAACCACACCCCATCATAAAGGCAACTGGAGGAATCTTGAAGTTAGTGGACAAGAATTTTTCTGCCACTTGGTCTCCATACATGCAGTGCTAGATTCAGCCTAAATACTCCACACATGTAGATTGGAAAAGAGCTTGGAAGAATCCACATCTATATCCAGTAGCTGATGGAGTTGGGTGAGGACAATGAGTGTACAGTATGTTGTATAGGATCGGGGATCGACCACCGCAGTGCACCTAAAATACATACGCAGTTGACAACTCTCCAATTATACCATTATGGACCAAAATCAGATTGGATTAAACAACTACTGTAGACTGTTTCTCACTGGCTTCTTTTGAGACAAAGTGCATCCAATGCAAGCCATACAATCTGGAGACATTACAATATAACCCAAATTCCCAATGGACACAAATAGATCTACCTGGGGTATGCCAAGAGTTTTGCTTACCTAAGGAGACTTCATCTACCTACAATTCATTTCAAATGATATGGAAACAAGAGACAACCCATGAGAATTTTCAAAATCCCTCAAGAAAGTGAATCAATGTGAGAACTAGAGGCCAAATATTTAGAAGAGAAAATTTGTGGCAGAGATTGAAATGAGACACCACAATAGAGGTAGTGAATCTACTAAGCACTGTTTGGA
>WNGS01165503.1:27144608-27160240 GCA_020271785.1 Procambarus virginalis | reverse complement strand
GACGTTTGCAGACAGATATAATATCTTTACACACCCATCCATATCCGAAACATTCCCAGTTGATTGAGTACTGTCAACTCGGCAGTATGCGTACAAGGATCAAAGCCTACGCAGAACCACATAGTGATAATTTGCGTAATGGTGCATAAAGACATCCAAGGAACTGAATCCCAATAACCCAAAGAGGAACCTGTATCAAAGTGAAATTCTAGTAAGCCGAAGTAAAAAACACATACATATGGTGCCAGCAACAGGCCACTGACAGAAAAAAGACAGTTCAACCTTGGCACAAAGCAGCTTAGTGAAGCTAACCACAATTAGTGAGCGATATAGGCCAAAACTAATTAGATCTGATAGGGTCACTCAAAAAACCTAACATAGAAAGCAGGCATTTTCTTAAAACATCATATATAGAGACAACAGCATATCGAGTGGTCTCTCAAACCAGATGGGATATAGGCGCCTAATCTCCCGGAATGAGACCTAAACCGTGGGAGCACATAAAAGACAATTAGTAACCTGGAGGAGTGGAAAACATGATTCTACCAAAACACAAGTATATAGGTTAAGATAGCACTCTCTCATGATAGCATATCAGGAACCTCAGTATCCAGCTTCCCCTATGAAAGAAAATCATCTAAATTGACCTCACTGGAACTGACTCCAAAGAATTGTCTGACAAGCACGGAATTCCACACTAATCTATGACGAGAGTCATAGAGAAATAGGCACAAAACAATTTAAGCACCGGTAGTTGCTGTTTAAGAGGAGGTAAGGCAGCAATCTAGGCTGGCGAAGGACCAAAATAGGAACGTTCATTTTTAGTCACTATAGCATTAACTCTGTAGCTCGGAGATAAATAGTAAATAATCTGCTGGAAACGAATGGGCCTTGAAAATGAGCATGTAATCAAGCTACAGCTATAAGAAAATTATAAATGAATACGCCAAAGCCGCAGAGCTCAAGACTGATAAAATTATTTGTGTATGACATAAATAAACGTTGTTCTGAATCTCATACTCTTTCTTCCCCAAAGAAGGAGGAAGTGTAAGGAAATGTGATACTGCATTCTGGAAGCGGCAGAGGTCCCAAACTTGAAGAGATAAAAAAAAGTAGATCAGAAGTATGAACACACTGCAGCGGAACAAAACAAGAGTCCACCAAACCTGACTGAAGTAGTTTTCTGACAATGGGCGATGGCTTGTACTTTGAGTGGGGAGTCCGTATAAACAATTGGGCCTCTACCCTTCAGACCGAACTATTTGCCTTGATCCTTGCACTGAAATGTGTACAAGTCTCCAAACTTGATACATTAATTGTAAGTGACTCCTTATCATCCTTAAATGCTCTCAACTCTTTAAGACATAACTGTAACATGCTCGTGTCCGAAGCTAGACACAAATACAACAAAATTATTAAGGATGGTAACAGAGTCCATTTCATGTGGTCTCCATCTCATGTTGGCCTCCGAATGCATGATAGAGCTGATAAGTTAGCCAAAGAATCTGCCTTTAAAGGAGCCGTTGAGTGTAACCTTGGATTGTCAATGAGCAATCTGAGAGCAGAAGTACACCGAGAACTTCAACAAGATCTTGTAGATCTGAGGCAAAGTGAAATTGACACCAGTAATTCCATCTATCATCATACTATCATGCAAGAGGAGCCACACATCTATGGATCATCCAATAAAATCAGCAGACTTCTAGATGTTACTGCTGCTCGGCTTAGACTCGGTTACAAGTATCTCTGGGAATTCTCATTATCTGCCGATGTAGACCTGACCAAATGTAAACTGTGTCAACAAATTATTCGCACACCCTCCGTCACTATGTGATGGAGTGCGAAAAGATACGTGAATTTAGAGACAATTCTATAACCAATGTTCCAGCGATGTGTAAATATTTCATTCAAAATGATCTGCTACCAGAAATTTTAGCCAAATATCCCCAGTTTGCTAACTGTAGGTAGTAACTGAGTGATTGTAACCTATCCACCGCTGCCCACTGGATGGGAGGCGGTGTGCAGGACAAACATAAATTTTGACACTAGCTCTCCACATATGTCAGTTGCTTAATTTAGAACCTGTACTTGAGGTCGATCTCGAACCCATTGTTGATGTGACGACTTATATTGAATTTTGTAACTAGCTCATCAAGATTGTAACTTGCTTAGCTAAATGAATTGTGGGGTTCAGTCCCTGAGCCCATTATGTGCCTCTGTAACCCTTTCCACTACCGCCCACAAGATGGGTATGGGGTGCATAATAAATGAACTAAACTAACTAACTCCTATTACCTTAGTATCATCAGCAAACATGTTCATATATTTCTGTATTTCATTTGGTAGATCATTTATGTAGACAATGAACATCACTGGTGCAAGAACTGAACCCTGTGGTACTCCACTTGTGACATTTCTCCAGTCCGATACATTGCCTCTGATTACTGCCCTGATTTTTCTGTCAGTCAGAAAATTTTTCATCCATTTTAGACGCTTACATGTCACCCCTCCAATATTTTCCAGTTTCCAGAACAACCTCTTATGTGAAACTCTGCCTTTTTTTAGGTCCAGATAAATGCAGTCAACCCAACCATCTCTTCCTGTAAAATTCCTGTGGCTCGATCATAGAAACTGAGTAAATTCGATACACAGGATCTTCCAGATCGAAAACCATACTGTCTGTCTGATGTTATATCATTTCTCTCCAGGTGTTCTACCCATTTAGTTTTTATTATTTTTTTCCAATATTTTGACTATAACACTTGTCAATGATACCGGTCTAAAATTGAGTCTTCCCTGCTGCCACTTTTGTAGATTGGAACTACATTAGCCCTTTTTCACATATCTGCTACGACTCCTGTACACAGGGATGTCTGAAAAATCAGCTGAAATGGAATGCTGAGCTCAGGTGCACATTCTCTCAAAACCCATGGTGAAACTCCATCTGGGCCAACTGCTTTGTTCTTACTTAGCTCCAGGAGCATTTGTTTCACTTTGTCTCTAGACACCTCTATGTGCTCAATGCTGTTCTCTGGAATTCTTATTGTGTCTGGTTCTCTGAAGATCTCATTTTGTACAAACACACTTTGGAACTTTCGTTTAATGTTTCACACATTTCCTTTTCATTATCCGTGTATCTGTCCCCCATTTTTAACCTCTGAATATTATCCTTTACCTGCAGCTTGCTTTTAATGAATTTATAGAAAAGGCCTGGATCTGATTTTCATTTGTCTGCTATACCGTTCTCAAAGTTCCTCTCTGCCTCTCTCCTTACTGACGTGTAGTTGTTTCTTGCATCTTTGTATCGCTGGTATGTTTGGGGGTTTGGCCTCTTTCTAGAATAATTCCATGCTTGTGTCTTTTGATCTCTGGCTCTCTCGCAATTTCTGTTGAACAAACCCTGTTTCCTAAGTCTGCATGTCTGTTTTGGTATAAATGTTTGTGTGCCTTTGTCATATATTTCACAAAATTTGGTATAAATCTCATTTACTTCCGTGCCTAGCAACAAGTCTGTCCAATTATACCCATGAAAAAAATTTCTAAGCTCCCCATAGCATCCTCTCTTGAAATCGAGTTTAACAACTGTTTCACTGTCCCCACTCTCTACTAGATTATATTGCATAGCGTATTTAATATTTTCAGCTTTTCTCTGTCCTCCTTTGAGAGGTCTTGTCTTATTGAATAAAGTTTGTCATCCTCATCACATTGCAGTTTTCTGGTATTCCGAAGCACTTCTGTCATATACGTATACACATCAAGGACTTTGCTATGGATCCCAAACCATTGTCTGGGGTCCAATTGTCCATTGTATGAGAGTAAGATAATTACTACTGAAGTTTGGCATGACAAAATATTTCTTAACAGGGATTTCCCATGTGAAAATTATTCTTTCAACACCTCGGCAGTTCGGACTCTCCGCATATTCCCAACTATAAACATTCTAGATTTCCTGAGCTGCTCAGCAATGCAAAAAAATGTTTTTAATCATTTTATAAGCCAACAAAACACTTAGAAAATATAACTATAAATTTGGTGTCAAAATGTTTACAAATGAATTCTCTAGAGAATAGATGCAAAAATAAAAGTGTCTTTTTAATACTGTATATCATACTCTTCTCCACACGCCCAATTGTACACACAGTGGACTCATCAGGTACCACTCTGCGAGGCTTAAAATGTTTACATTCATTTCTCATTTTCTAAGTTATTTGTTGGGTTATATTTATAGCGTATATGTGACAGTGATGAATATATGAATGTTTACGAATAGCAATTGTATGACACATTTTAGTGTCATTGGAAGGTTTACTGTCAAAGTACAGATTATGTGTTTTTAGTCTCTTCGAAATGTGAGTGTTAATAGCAGCAGGAATAATCATGTATGTGATAGGAAAAATGTTCCGTACTTGTTTATATTTAGAAGAAATTCAGAGTAAATATAAGATAAGGATTAATGATCAGCTGGCAGCACCAGCACCTCTTGTGACAATAAAGTAGTACAATGGACAACAATTTATTTATATAAAAAGACAAACAATATCTAATAAAAACTGTTAAACAAATAATAAATGCATGACAGGAAATAAGATGATCATTTATCAAGGATTATACAACAAATTTAGATGAAACTTGAGGGGGTCCATGGGTAAGAAAGAAGAGTGGAAGTGGTTGAGATGGATTTTCCACAAAGTAGGTGAAACAGTCGATTATGGCACAAAGACATGCTTTATCACTGACACACAAGGCTCTATGAAGAGGTAAGCTAATTACCTGGAGAAAGTGCTAAGTCAATTTGCCTATAAAGAACTTGGAAAAGGATAGAAGAATGGATAGGATTTAGAATAGGAGGCATGGAACAGTGCCCAATCACTTGAGACATCAAGGATCGAACACCGATCTACAAGGCCATTGCTCTACTGACCAATCTAAGAGGAAGGCTATATAAAGAGAATGCACTTGAAGATTATTATTAAGACTGAACAGGTGTGATGTGTGTGAAAAATGATTCACAAAATGATAAAAGTAAATGAACAAGAAGAGCGACTACTGACAATTACAAACTGAGTTGTTACCATGAGTCTGAAGGCAGACGAGTGCAAAATTGTGGGGTATCATGCAGTATAAATTTAATCGTGCTCTAGGTTTTCAAAGAACTAAATTGATCATGTTCACTACAGGTGATAATTGTTATACATAGCAGGTTACTCAGCTACAAAACAAAATTAAACATGACAATTTCTGGTCATAATGAAATGTTATTAGTGCAATTTGATAAAACACATATTTGCATACAGGTATACAGTATTTTGTATATGAAAATCACATAGAAAAGTGTATTTTTAATATGAAAATAAAACTATAATTCCTTTTGTGTGTCAACACAACTAATCCCAATTTTCCAGATTTGCTTCATTTATCTGCACCCCCTACAGTACAGTATAAAAAAAATGTAGGTTAAACCACATATCAATTTTTTCCATTGTATTTAAACTTCTGCTGAACAGAGTTCTATTCGAGTTAGATACTAGAGTATCTTATATTAGTGTGAAAATACCTAGCAACTGTTGCAGAGTATGGCATAATAAAGAATAATACAACTGAGGGGGAAAAACAAATCTTAGTGACATTGAACAAAAATACAACTACAGTGGTACCTCGGAATACGAGTGTCCCTGAATACGAGTGTCCCTGAATACGAGTTTTTGGAATACGAGCAGGATTTGCTCGGAAAATGTGCCTCAGAAGGCGAGGGTTACCGCGGAACACGAGTTTGTTAATACGCGTACAGGCCGACTAGTGTGTGGTGGCACGGTGATTGCGCCTCAGTTTACCAGTGTCTCGTGCCCAGTGACTATCCCTCCTGAATTCTTCACAAGGATTTACAGTTTTTTTGTCGTTTTTTTGGCTATTTGAGCATAAAAGTTATTATGTATCTCTCCATGGATCTCAAGAAAGCCATTGATAAGGTTCAACCTAAGAAAATAGCTGTGAGTAGAGGCAGTAGAGGATGTCTTTGATTAAGAAAATGTGTGAAGTATGGGAAGAACTGCAAAGTTTTGTTGAAAAAACTCACCCAGATAAAGCTGTAGCAGGCCATTGCATTGACCTTTTAAATGACAATGCGATGTCTTACTACAGACAAGTGTTAAAAATGTAGGGAAAAACAAGTGTCTTTAGACAGATTCTTAGTAAGACAAACAAGTCCTAGTGGTATGCAGGCAAAATGTGCCAGTGTGTGCTCACCAGTGAAGTCCTCACTGCCTGATGGAAGGGGGGACTCCCCTTCCAAACAGTAACACCTCTCCTCCTCCCCTCTCCTCACCATCTTCCATATGCCTACAGCATTCATCAACAAGGGTAAGTAATAACTTGAACATAGTTTAGTAGGTTTATTTAGATGAATTAGGTATAAAATTTAGTTTGAAGTGGGGTTTTTGGTGTAGTCAGGAACGGATTAATTCATTTCCCATTATTTCTTATGGGGAAATTAGCTTTGGAATACGAGTTTTCGGAATACGAGCTGTCTCCAGGAACGGATTAAACTCTTAAACCGAGGTACCCCTGTATGCATTTACAAAACCACTTCTACTACACACAAGGAGGAGTGAGTGGAAACATAACTGTAACTAAGAGCATTACAACTATTGTGCTACAAACCACTTCTACTACACACAAGGAGTAGTGAGTGGGAAGATGGCTGCAGCTACAACATTACAACCCCATTCTGAAAGACAGGCATGAATGGGAATGTGACTCCAACTACAGTTCTACAAAACCAATTCCAAGAACAGAAAATATAACAGACAAATGGATTTTATATATAACAAGCATGCAGACAAAAAAAATTGTACTATGAATGCAATGAATTATGAAGAGATGATATATATTTATAAATGGTGCAATCTAAAGTGTTAAGTAAGTTTATAAATTTAAGCAGACAATTTAGTGTTGTAAAGGCTGTTATATTATACTAGAGCATTGTAGCATCTGGACATCATGATGGGGAATAAAAAAAAATTCAGTAGTTGTATGGATGAAAGATACAACTTAGCCTATTGAATGAATTCAATTGGAATAAAATGTTAGGGGCTAGAAGCATAAAAAAACATATTGCTGAAGGTTGAGAGATGGTGAAAATTTCAAGCAAAACTATAGGGATATTAGAGAATGTCTAGAATACCAGCAGTCAGTTAGGACTTCAATGTACTGTACTGTAATAGGACAAGTAAATCAAGGGTGCAGCAGCTTACTTACAAAGGGCAGTTCACTAGAGGAAGGTCCTGATCTTTAGCATAGCAAGTGAAAGAAAAACACATTTCACAAGTCTCATATCAAAGAACACCAAAAATTTACATTCCTAGAATAAAAGTTAGAACTTACAGTGTAGACAGCATGTAAGAACAAAACAGAGTTGAGAATCAGAAGAAAATATAATATGTCCTGTCTCATACCTGCATAAAATAATGCAGTGTAGCTCATGCATTGAGACAAAAACTAACAAAGTTTTAATTACCACAACCTATGAAACCCATTTAGCATCAAATTAAAATAGAAGCAGCTGGTTACTTTTTAGTAAAGAAAAAGTCACTGAATAGGAGAATGTCTACTTGTGTTCAATCTTGGAAAGAACTTGGCATTCTTATAATAATATAATATTTCATAACTTCTGAAACATTATTGTTTCAGATGTTTTACAGTTTATCAATGAATAGCATAAAACAAGCATAGTTTGATTTGAACTACTGTATTTGATTAACTATTGCTGGTATCTCTTGTTTTATATACAGTGTTTTTTAACCGAGAAAAATGATAAAAAGTACTAAATTTATCATGTTCATTGCAAGTGACATAGATACATACTGTAGGTTGCTCAGTTTGTGCATATGTAAATTGTGCTGTATAACCCTATTGAACCTTTACTGTGATGAGAAAATGTGATTATTAAATTTGAACATACAGTAGTACCTCCTCACTCCCAAAACTATACTCTGCATATATTATTCCAGAAGATTTAGCAGTCTATATGCAGTGAGCTAATGTATTCCCACTCTAAAAAGAATGAAGGTTCATGTCTGAAACTTTGTGCTTGCTGACGACTACAAAAGTCAAGCATTGAATGTTATGAAGTGCCGTTTTCTGGTGGGCCATGCAGTAGCTCCCTGGCTACTGCACTGGGGCTGTCAAACCTTAGGGAAGTACTGTATAATGCATTTGAGACAAACCAGAGCCTATTGGTATCCAGCAACAAAATCTGTCTCTCTGCAAAGTGAAGGGAGCTTTGAGGGGTCAGAGATCACCCAAAACCTACAAAAAACTCACTAAGAAGTAGAGGCACGCAAGCAAAAGCAACAACTTGAATGAAATTAGTAACCATGAGTTGACAATGGCTTCCCGTCTCTCCAGGACTGCTGAGATTGCTACTGTCTTCGCTACCTTGTGCAGTCCTTACAACACCCTCAATCTCGCCTGTGTCGTACTTTGACTCCCCCCCCCTCCTCCTGTAGTTCTTGTCCCCCCTTCACCACCTCCCTCTTTCTGTCAGGTTGTCTTGCCTGCAACATTCTCTTTCGGTTAGCGTTATTAATATTTCTCTTCTATTGTTCCGTCCTTACCCCCGTGGAGGGTCCCCCCTTCCTTAATATTGTAAATCCCTGACCCACATCACTAAAGCTTTTACCCCTCCTACAGTTTTGAAATGCCTTTTCCTTGAACACTTTTCTTCACATTCCCACTTCATTTTCACCGATGGGTCTAATTCTGCAGACGGTGTAGGCTACAATGTTGTTTTTCCTGGTCACACCTATATGTGTCGCCTGCCTCCGAAGACTAGCATCTTCACGGCAGAACTTTATGCTATTCTCTATGCTCTTCATCTCCTACTTTCTCACTGTCAATCCTCCTTTGAGGTTGTAGCTGTGTAGTTAACTTTTGCAGTGCCCTCATGACTCTGGAGTCCTTTAATCCAGTCCATCCGGTGGTAGTCAAGATTCAACATTGGCTGTTTCTTATCTCCAGTAGATTTAAGACAGTTGAGTTTTGCTGGTTTCCCAGCCATATTGGTGTCTCTTTAAATGTGCCTGCGGACACTGCCACTAAGGAAGCTATCCACACTTATCCCATCTCCCATATAGATATTCCTTATTCCGACTTTTACCCACTTATTCATTCCTCCATCCTTGTCCCTTGGCAGGGTTGTTGGTCTTCTGTTACTGGTAACAAACTGCATACTCTTAAGAGTAGTGTGTCCTTGTGGTCTTCCTTCTACCACCGTAACCGGCGGTGGGAAATGGCTCTGGCAAGGTTGCGTATTGGCCATACACACTTAACTCACGGACACTTAATGGAGTGCTGCCTCGCTCCTTATTACCCTAACTGCAGTGTCCCTCTTACTGTTGTGCATATCCTTGTTGAATGTCCAGACTTGCAGGACGAGCGTGTATCTTGCTTTCCAACTGTCCCTTGCTGTCACTTGGCCCTCAATAGAATTCTTGGAGAATTGGATTCTTTTGATATCATTCGCTTTATGCGTTTCTGTTCTCATATTGACATCCTTGGTGATAGTTAGTGCCCTCTGGTTATTCTGCACATTTGATGGTGCTACATAGCCTTCCTGGCTTGGTGCCTTCTTTGATAATTACTTACTTATTAACCATGAGAAAAATTAAGTAAACTATGGAAAATAACCCCCTACTGTACTCATTGCCAGATGGTGACTCATCTCACCCAGGGGTTCCCGCTATCTACCTAAACAGGGAAGTACTGAGTGGTCCACCAGAAAATGCCATTTCAATAAAATTCAATGTTGATTTCTGGGAGGGGCCCCTCAGTAACTTCCCAAGCTAACTCATAATGGTGCCTTGGCAGAGGAGGCTGGCTTATCTGAAAGGGGAAAGAAAGATTAATAAAGCAGAAAAGACAGCCTGAGTTTACCCATAGGAGCGCATGACAAGAGATGGGTCATGGTCCAACCCGTCCTCAGGCCAAGTCTGTTCCATCCCACGGTCGACCTCTAAGACGCATTCATCAACTTTAACATGCTGTTCATTCAAAATAGGAATTTTCTCAAACATAAATTAATATTGTTATATATTAGCATACTGTGCATATTTAGGGATTGGTTAGGTTAGGTATTTAGATTCTGTTGGCAATTATTTGTATTTGTAGCACGTGGGTGAAGCATTTACAGCATTGTGGTTTGAACAAAAGTCATCAGCGAAGCACTTGTTCAAGAAGTGTTTGAACGTTATCAGTTATGAGTCATGTGTAAACCGTTTTTCATTCATAAACAGGGGGTTTGGCGGGTGCATGGAATGGACTTTGGTCTTTGTTTATGAGGACGGGCTGCATAGTCAGAAGAGTCAGCTCTTCTGACCAAATGCCCAAGTGCCAAACGAGCACTGTGAGGCCAAGTGACAGTCATCAAATAAAGAGAGGCCAATGCTTGGTTGGACTGTAAAAAAGCCTTAAGCCAAAATAATCACTATAGACATATTGGAAAGCCGAGTCATATCCTTCCAATCATTATGAGAATTGGGGATAAACCTCTGATCGACTAAAGCAAGCCACTCTTCAGATAAACAGAGAGAAACAGGCCTCAGAACAAGGTACAGTATGTGAAGGACTCGATCAACAAAGCATCTACTCGCAGAGCACAAGTAGCATGCAAATAATGCCACACTATAGCCATTATACAAAGTGTATGATATTCTTGGCTGCACAAACCAAACATCGATGAAGGAGAACGTTGAAGGTGAAGCATATGAAGACAAGGGTCGATTGAACAGAAACCATGCTTCCAGAGAAGAGTGTGAAGCTCTCCAACTCAACAGTTTGAAACCAGAGCCAAAAAAAAGGCCACCTTAACATTTCTATTGCACAACACAGTTGTGGATTGATCTCGCCAATTATCCATAAACTGTGCGACACGGTTGCAGAATTTTTAAACCATTGCATAAGATTTCAAACTCCAGCAGATACATGGGGCTCACATCTGCTTCCTGAGGCCTTCAGTAAACAAATGCCATCTTGGAAAAACTTGTTGACACCACTCCTAAGTATGAGGACCTCAGTACTGAGAGGACAACTATGAATAATGCAGCAGCAGCTCACAACACTGCCATATTGCTTGTGGCCACAGCATCACTTAATAATGATAAAATAAATAAGTAACTTAAATTATTTAATGATGATAGTATAATAGAGGATCCTGACTGTTGATGCAAACTATTTTGACTAGTAGATTATAGAGCCAGGATGTTACATTATGCTAAAGATGAAATGGTGGTATTTGAGGACTGTTAGGAGTGTCCACTGTACGATACTTGTACCAATCTGGCAACCATCCACATGATATGTGGAACACTCTTCTGTAACTGGATGATGGGAGCAGGTCATGGCATGTGTGGGCACATTTCTTAGGTAAGTATATCTTCTGTGTTAAGTATTAGAGCCACCAATTCCTATTTAGAGTCATGTTATGATGTGCTGTTGCTTGCACAGGCTGGGCTCGGGGAGTAGAAAAACTCCCAGAACATCCCCCCCCCCCCCAGGTATGACCCCTCTTCAGGTATGAACCCCCTCCAGGTATGCTAGAATATGGGTTTCCTGTTACCTGGAATTCAGGCACTCCAGGAAGCAATTTGATTGACTTGTGATGTACTGTATTATATGTAGTTCAAGAGTTGTTTCCTTAATAGAGTATGCCATTTTACATCTCATCTACCGCCTAAATGGGGGTTCATGGATTTAATGTAACATAGGATGTGGTAAAGGATTGTTACTTTGGGGGCAAGGGTTAATAAATGTGAATTAAGTAATTACCTAAGTGTACTTACAGGATGAGAGCTACACTCGTGGTGCCCCGTAAAATACAAAACTTGAGACTGACTGACTGACTCACTCACTGACTCACTGACTCACTCACTCCATTCAAAAGGTGACACCCCTAGGGTCAACACTTGCATCAGAGGAGCTCCAGCATATTTCAACAATCCTAAGTATTGTAGTACAGGTTGATGATAGTGAGTGGTGTCCCAGAGAACATAAAGGTATAGTGCTCTTGAAAAATAGGTGAGATAACAGGAATGTGCCAAGGGAAGTGAAAAATCAGATGAGAAAAAGTTGCCCCTAGTGTTTACAGTGCAGAGAACAACATTCAAGATGGCCACTGGCAAGTGGAAAAGCAAAACAGAGCTTGATTTTGAGGGATTCAATGAAGAAAGCATTGATATTAGCATTCTACATAACAAGTTGGTAAATTTAGATAGTATAGTGAACTCTCATGTAGAAATAATTCGTAAATTGAAAGAAAGTAATGACCATTGGAATAGCAAAGTTTTATGTCTTGAGAATATAGTGAAAGACTTATGCAAGGATAAGAATCAATTGGAAACAAAGTGCAAAGACATGGAAGAAGAAAATAAACTCTTAAAAATAGCTTTGGAAGAAGTTAAAGTAAATTTAAGCATAAATGACTACAATAGGTTAGGCAAGGAAATTCAACAGGAGAAACAGCTTTGTCAGCACAGATGGAGGAAGTTACACAGGGTATAGAACAGTGCAAGAAAGATATGCAACTCACCTATGCACAAGTGGCCAAGGACAAGGAAAGAATTGAAGAAGCTGTAAAGGAAGTCAAACACTGCAGCAATCAAGATAAAACAAACATTAGGCTAGAAGTGAGAAAAGAATTGGCATCTAACCCGAAGTTGGTGCAAAACACAGTTGATCGGAGTAAGTCCCTGATAATTTTTGGTTGCAAAGAAAAGGAGATAACATCTAGGTCAGAAAGAGCTGTCGAAGAAGCTAAAGTGGTAGATAAAATTGTTGGCCTCGTAGAAGGTCTCACTACCATAGAAAATGTGTGTGACTACAGGAAAATAGGCAGGTACGTAAAAGGGAAAGATCGACCTTTGAGGATCACCCTAAATGGTGCCAAACAGATGGAAGAAGTACTAAGGAATGCTAGAAAATTGCAAAGTGATGAGGATGGGAAAGGGTGGTCGTTAAGACGAGATCTTTCAAAAGAAGACAGAGAGAAGCTGAAACTGAACCTCGCCGAGGCAAAACGTTTAAATGAGAACAGGAATGAAGAAGAAATCAATTCTTTTTTCTACAAAGTGTTAGGGGTAGGCAAACCAGTAAAGTGGTACATAAAGGCAAACCAACAAAATCATTAGAGAGAGGAGGAGTGAAGAATAAGGAGAGGGGGAACAAGTTCCTGAAGATTGCATACACCAACATAGATGGAGTGAGATCGAAGATACTGGAGTTAAGTGATGTAATACAGCTGCAGACACCAGACATTGTTGCACTCACGGAGACAAAACTTGAAGATGTTATTTTAAATGAGGTCATATTCCCAAGGGCTACTCAATTTGGAGACGGGACAGAAAAATTAGGAAAGGCGGTGGCGTTGCTGTGCTGGTAAAAGAACACCTAAAGGTGAAGGAAATAATGACTGCCAATCCACAAGAAGTTGACATAATAGCACTAGAGATCTGCCATGAGGATGATAAACTAATGATAATAAATGCATATAGTCCACCGCCAAGCAGCACATGGTCAAAGGAGGAGCTAGATAGTAAACGAGAAGGTCTTATAACAATAATGAGAGAGATTATAGCGAGAGCGGATAACGATAGATCACGACTGTTGATAGTCGGTGACTTCAACTTGAAATCCATAGACTGGGAAGCATATGAAGCTAAAACAGAAGATTTTTGGACCTGTAGATTTGTAGACCTCATCCTGGAAACATTCTTGTATCAACATGTTAAAGAAGCTACGAGGATGAGGGAAGGGAACGTTCCCTCCATGCTAGATTTGATATTTACCAGGAAGGAGGAAGAGATATTTGACATTCAGTACCTTCCTCCCTTGGGTAAAAGTGACCATGTCTTTTGGGAATAAAGTATGCAATGCGTTATAACTGGAAGAAAATAAAGAGGTGAAGCAGTTGAAAACCAGACTTCAGGAGAGGACATTATGGTGACCTTAGAAATTTTTTTAGTGAGTATAATTGGACAGACTTGATGCTAGGCAAGGAAGTGAATGAGATGTATGTCAAGTTTTGTGAAATATATATAAAGGCACAAAAAATTTATACCAAAACAGAGATGCAGAACTAGAAACAGGATTGGTTCAATAGAAATTGCGAGAGGGCTAGAGACCAAAAGACACAAAAATGGATCAATACAGGAAGAGGCCGAACCCCCAAACATACCAGCGATACAAAGATGCGAGAAACAACTACACGGCAGTGAGGAGAGAGGCAGAAAGAAATTTTGAAAAAGGATTGCAGACAAATGTAAAACAGAACCAGGTCTATTCTATAAATTCATAAACAACAAATTGCAGGTAAAGGATAATATTCAGAGGTTGAAAATGGGAAATAGATTCACGGAAGATGAAAGAAATGTGTGAAACACTAAACGAAAAGTTCCAAAGTGTGTTTGTACAAAATGAAATCTTTAGGGAACCAGACACAATAAGAATTCCAGAGAACAACATAGAGCACATAGAGGTGTCTAGAGACGAAGTGGAAAAATGCTAAAAGCTAGGTAAGAACAAAGCAGTTGGTCCAGATGGAGTTTCACCATGGGTTCTGAGAGAATGTGCACCTGAGCTCAGCATTCCACTTCAACTGATTTTTCAGGCATCCCTGTTTACAGGAGTGTAGCTGATGTGTGGAAAAAGGCTAACATAGTTCCAATCTACAAAAGTGAAACAGGGAAGACCCCCTTAATTATAGACCTGTATCATTGACAAGTGTAATAGTCAAAATATTGGAAAAATAATTAAAACTAAATGGGTAGAACACCTCGAGGAAAACGATAATATCAGACAGACAGTATGGTTTTCGATCTGGAATCCTGTGTAACGACTTTGCTCAGTTTTTATGATCGAGCACAGAGATTTTACAGAAGAAAGAGATGGTTGGGTTGACTGCATCTATCTGGACTAAAAAAGGCTTTCGACAGAGTTCCCCATAAGAGGTTGTTCTGGAAACTGGAACATATTGGAGGAGTTGACAGGTAAGCTACTAACATGGATGAAAATTTCCTAACTGACAGAAAAATGAGGGCATAATCAGAGGCAAGGTATTGGATTGGAGGAATGTCACGAGTGGAGTACCTCAGGGTTCAGTTCTTGATTCAATTCTATAATGCATATCGTTATCGGGGATGGAGTGTGACTCTAGGTGGGAAATATGTGGGTTTGGGGGGTTTTGGCAGGCGGTGGCCTCGGCAGATAGTGGTGGCCAGAGGTAATTTAGTCAAATTTCCCTCCTTGTCGGTAGGCCATGATACCAGAATCGTGTATCCTAGGTGCCCTTTGGACCCTCACCTCCACCCATGATGTATCCACCCCCCTTGGCTAGTTTCCCAGCTGTTTGGCTCTCTCGTTGGAATTAGGTACCGCTGTCACGTTCTCCTCCTCCTACTTTTTTATCTGTCGGGGGTCTTGGTGTAGCCTATAGCAGACACGCAATCAAAGGGCGGCCCCAGAAAAAGCTCTAAATGCAAGTGATGAACTAATGAACGACTCTCTGTGTAGAAGCGGGTAGAGTCCGTTAGTGGCTCACCTGTCTGTCCTTTCCTTCCTTGCCTTCCTCTCCCTTCCTTTCCTCA
>WNGS01165503.1:27119911-27137294 GCA_020271785.1 Procambarus virginalis | reverse complement strand
TCCTTCCTTCCTTCCTGCCTTCCTTCCTTCCGCCTTCCTTCCTTCCTTCCTTCCTTCCTTCCTGCCTTCCTTCCTTCCTTCCTTCCTTCCTTCCTTCCAGGTTCGTCAGTTTGTTCGGGAATTTTTTTTTTTATCTCCTCCAGAACTGAATGGCAGGTGACAGAGGACCAAGCTCCAGACTGCCTGATGGTGGTGATCAGTACTAACGGATATTTGGTGACAGAGAACCAAGCTCCAGACTGCCTGATGGTGGTGATCAGTACTAATGGGTTTGAGCTAGTTTTGAGTGAATTATTTTGTTTTGGTTGAATCATTTGGGGAATTGTTTGGTAGTTTTGAGGCTTTGAGTCCTGTGAACCCAGTAATTTTCTGTAATGCTTCTGACTTTCTGCCATTTCACTGGGAAGCATCGGGAATGTCATTTGCTATTTGCACCTCAGTGAGGGAGGGCCAGGTTCTGATCCCTGTTTTGACCTATCTGAGGCTCTGGTCCTGGGTAGGTCAAACAGGACTCCTGTGACTGATGTGACTTATGGTATGGAACAATCTCAGTGAGATAGTTACAGGAAGCCACCAAAGGGCTTCCCCAGAAATAATTTTTATTCACCACTCGAGCAGAATCCTACAAATGCACTTGGTCTCCTTACTACATGAATATTCACAATGAATTTAATCAACTCCCATCAACAGGTGTCCCAAGTTTCAAGCATAATCTGGTGAGAAGTCCTAGAAAGGAGAACATCTGAAACTCTCAGAGAAGACAACTTTGGTGAGAAAATGGGAAATGCAAGCTGATGCCAGGGAAGGCAACTCTAAAACAAAGTCAGGACAAACTTATCAGCTAAGGATATGCAAATTGGGAAGCATGAACACAATCATGTTGCATAATGTAATAAGAAAAATTCTTAAGGAATGTGCCAGTCCTTGCCGAGTAGTAGTGATGTATTAGGTACGCGAGTTGGGAGACAGGCAGGCTGGACCTTTGACCTGCCATCTGGAGGTATGCCTGGGCATTAGTTGACATTAGGCAAACAACCACATCCCCTTGTTCCTACACTTTCTCTCAAATTAAACCCTTTCTCTCTACCCTACCCTTTCTCTCAAAATTACTAATATTACTAAAAATTGTAGTTTGTTTCTCTTTACTCGAACTTTCTGGGTGGTTTTACTTGGTTTTTAGTTAATTTTGGTTACCCATGCTGCTCTTGCCATGAGCACACTAGATTCTGATCCTGGTGTTGAGAAGGTCTGCACAAGTTCAGAGGCTTGGTGTTGTCTCTAGTACATATCAGAGCTAGTGTATTGGGGAACTACTAAGGTCCAGAATCTGTAACCAACATCGATATTTAAACTTGGCAAAAGTGAAGACTATGATCATATGCCTATAATATCTGCAGAAATATTACCTATTAAATAATATAATATCTGCCATAAGTTTCTGCTATGGTTCTGCTTTCTGTCTGTCTGTCTCTCTCTCTATCTCTTGAGATGCTTTCATTAGTGTCATTGCCAGCAATGCCTAAGCTGCTAATCATATTCATCAGTATCTGGACCTGAAATTTTCTTTCCTACTAAAAATTTTAATATTGGTTTTCTAGTGTTGATTTTGCCAGTGGAGCTTCTGCTATTTTATGTCAGCTTTTGTTCTCTGAAAACACTAAATATTTATCAATATTAAAAGGTACAGTATTGGCAAAATTATTTGTTTGCTTGAATTTTTACAGGACGTGTATACCAGAAGAAGTAGTCGATACTTAGGGCAAGAGATTATAAGCTGTGTTTGAGTTTCATCAATGATAATTGAGATATCTGTAAATCTACATACTGCTGCTTTATGTTCATTAAACAAAATATTTAGTTAATAAGTGATGAAAGGCTATGAATGACTGTATATGGTGAGAGAATCTGATGATGGGAACTGCATATGGCAACAGGAAATTGGATGATGAAAAATATATATGATAACTTAAAAAAAATTGATGATGAGAGATGAATATGGCAATTAAAAAAAATCTCATGAGTAATATATATAGACATGAACAAATCTGATGATAAATGCATGTGGTGGCAGAACAACCAGTGATGATAAATGTTTATGAAAAATTATTTTTGCAGTCAGTAACAGCATTCATAAACACCCCAAAATACACACACACACACATACACACCCTGTGATGCTCGTTATGGTAATACTTACATCTAAGGACATATAATCACATGAAGTGATATTATTTAAACTCTAGCTATGTAGCTTACTACCTGAGGCCTTTATTAAGTGAAGCGCACGCAACTACACGTGTTTCCCACGGGGAGGGTGATAGGCAAGTGCAACATTCATAACCAGTAAACACTTTTTGTCATCTAATACTAAGGATGGTGGTGGAAAGCATGTAAAAACTATGCAATGCAGTGCTTTTATGCAAAATACAGTACTGTATAATCAAAACTGTGCATTTATTGCAAAAAAAAACTGATATTGAAGCGACAAAATCTTGTGCGCTAAAGAAAATACATCACTCTAGAATATATTTCTTCTTGAATAATAAGCAGCTGTAAAATCTATGCATTTTGAAGTGTGACTACTTTACTTTTAAGAAATGTTTTTAATTACTTCAAGTCTTAAGGACTGGAAAATAATGACTGAATATCAGTAATTATCTGTTCTGCATGTAATACAACTTATTATGCTATACATGGTTCAACTGTAAGATGACAAGTTGCAGCTCCAAGTGTTATAATAAAAATTTAAGTGAAAATATTGTAGCTATGATATATTGATGTCAGTGAAATTTTAGATATGACACTGATTTAATGGAAATGTTGTAGATAATCATATTGTTGTCAATAAAAATATTGTAAATATAGCATATTGATATCAGTAAATATGTTGTGGATTATTGCAAAGATGACATTGACAAGTGAAAATGTTGCAGATATGACACTGATATCAGTGGAAATGTTGCCAAAATGACATGCACTATATTCTCTATCACATAAAACTGCCAGTTGTGATTTAACACCAATAGAAACCATTCAATGTTCCTATCTTTGTGGGCCTTTGTATAATAGAAAACACTTGTAGTTAAGTGCAATTCACATTGTCTAGGCATCAAACATACTCGTATTTAATACATCACATTGTATCCAACTACAATCACCCTGGGAAATTCAGACACTCATTTAATTCGGACATGGGCAGGAGTGTTGACCAGATAAATGCATCCAGACGTTGTGCCCATAGAATGGTGGTACCATACTACTTCTGCAAAGAAGTTCATATTGACCACCATGGATCATATGTAATATATTTTCAACAACAGGTGCAGTATGAAAATTGTCAAATATGCAACACTTTAATGAGTTTAACCACCTTTGGTGCTCAAAATTCAACTATGAAATAAATAAATTATAACAAAATTATTAACAAAGTTCTCCTAGAGATGCATCACCTAGCTTTAAAACTTTCTTGACTATGTCATTCATTGTAACAAATTCGTTTTTACATAATAATAAGAAACTCAGAACGTTTCGAGCTAACTGTTCAAAGGTTTATCTGGCACTCACTGTCTCACTGCGTGAAGGGTGGATAACAGGTGACAATATCCTGAGTACCTTCCAGAATATTCATTAATCACTATGTGGATGAACCAGGATGTTTTTATCTAATTCTCCATTAGAGTTTGCATTATCAATCAGAATGCTTGGGGGGTTTACTGTTACTAAACAAATGGTTAACACTAATGTGCTTCAGTTTATTTTTCTAAACATTGATCTGATATCCCGATTCTCGAGGTCTTGCTCCTTTATAATACTTCTGTATGTGGTGAGACTTGGAAGATGGTCCGGCTGCCCCTCGTTTGTTAGCACGATCACATTCTGTTTCACTGAACTCAACTCTCTTGTCTGAAAATCCACGAGGGGGCGGCGGAGGAGGTGGCCTACAAGCAGAAAGGCGCTCACTAGGAGGAAGTCTCTCACTGGGGGGATGGCTGTGAAGAGACAGAAAATATTAATGTAGAAAATAATATACAAATAAAAATCAAATGTTGAATGTAATGAAGTGCCTGTTTCTAGTGGGTCCTTGGTGGCTCCTAGCTTCCTGGATAACTCCAACCAATGCCAGGCCCTTGCAAGTCATAAACCTTCCAGGTTTAGGTTTAAGGTTCCATAAACCTTCCAGGTTTCCATAAACCTACAGAGTTGCAAGGAGCAGGGGGCTACAAGATTATCCTAATCAAGAAAAGACCACAAGAAAAGTGGACAAGCCAAAACAAACAAACAAACAAACAAACAGCAAGGTAAAGAAATCATAAAAAGATAAAACTAAACCTCGAACTGAACAAAGCACCAGTTGTGAAGCAGTTCACCAGCTAATTACACTTGTGTGCCGCATTCTTTGCTTGTCAATCCCTCAACTTGAAGCCTCGGTCATTAGCCAGGAAGACCAAACCTGAAGCCCCTAAAAATGGAAGGGAGGGTCCAAGGACCCACCAAGGATCCCACTAGGAAGAGACATTTCATAACATTCACCACTGGTTTTCTATGAGTGCTTTTATGGTGGCTCATTGATATGTTACCATGGAGATAAGAATGGGGAACAAATCAGGGAATAAGAAGAGCTGCAGATGGGAAACTTTGTGAAAGAGGGAACTTAGTGATGAGATAACCACCCTAAAACCACACAATCCCAGAATGTACCAGGAATGTTCAAGGAATGAGATGTGAGCACACAGTCAAATTGCCAAACCTCAGAGTTCAAAGATTTTACCAAGAAACAAAAAAATACTGTACTGCAAATAGAGCTGTAAATCTACAAACATGAGCTCACGGGTAGACTGCAAACTGGCTAAACACGATAACACTGTGGACAACCTGAGACAAATGGCCCCTGAACAAGGTACCAGGGACATTGGAACCACAATTGCAGTTGAATGTTTCACAGTGCACTACTAGAAGTATGGTAGGAATGGTGATCTCCTGCAACTGGACATTGCAAATGATGCACCCCTGGTCAAATCAACCAAGCATAGATTGCCAAAGAACACCTCCAAAACCCAGCCATTTCAATATAGCGAGAAAGGAAGGAAAGGGTTGGAAATGAAGAAAACAACCTCCAGGACCAATAGAACAAACTAGAGCATAGAAGAAGCAAACCCAGACTGAAGAGGGTAACAGAAAACTGAGGGGAGGGGAGGGGAGGAGAGAAAACCTAAAATCCCATTCAAAGACCAAGAAGGCTGAGGAGCATGAACAGGCTTGAGGTTCAAAACACCAGAGACAACGTGCAAAACGGAGTCGATAAACTGTCGACACCAGACACTGTCGCCAACAACTAACATGCCCAAACAACACAAGGCGACAGTAAACAGCACGAGAAGCTGCACCACAAAAATTTACGACAAAACACACACACACACACACACACATATTTCTGGACCTGTAAATTTGTAGACCTCATCCTGGAAACATTCTTGTATCAACATGTTAAACAAGCTACGAGGATGAGGGAAGGGGACGTTCCCTCCATGCTAGATTTTATATTTACCAGGAAGGAGGAAGAAATATTTGACATTCAGTACCTTCCTCCCTTGGGTAAAATTGACCATGTCTTTTTGGGAATAAAGTATGCAATGCGTTATAATCTGGAAGAACATATGACGGTCGATGCAATTGAAAAACCTGACTTTAGGAGGACATTATGGCAACCTTAGAAAATTTTTTACTGAGTATAATTGGACAGACTTGTTGCTAGGCAAGGAAGTGAATGAGATGTATGTCAAGTTTTGTGAAATATATGATAAAGGCACAAAAAAATTTATACCAAAACAGAGAAGCAGAACTAAGAAACAGGATTGGTTCAACAGAAAGTGCGAGAGGGCCAGAGACCAAAAGACACAAAAATGGAATCAATACAGGAAGAGGCCAAACCCCCAAACATACCAGCGATACAAAGATGCGAGAAACAACTACACGGCAGTGAGGAGAGAGGCAGAAAGAAATTTTGAAAAAGGGATTGCAGACAAATGTAAAACAGAACCAGGTCTATTCTATAAATTCATAAACAACAAATTGCAGGTAAAGGATAATATTCAGAGGTTGAAAATGGGAAATAGATTCACGGAAAATGAAAAGGAAATGTGTGAAACATTAAACGAAAAGTTCCAAAGTGGGTTTGTACAAAATGAAATCTTCAGGGAACCAGATACAATAAGAATTCCAGAGAACAACATAGAGCACATTGAGGTGTCTAGAGACGAAGTGGAAAAAATGCTCAAGGAGCTAAATAAGAGCAAAGCAGTTGGTCTAGATGGAGTTTCACCATGGGTTCTGAGAGAATGTGCACCTGAGCTCAGCATTCCTCTTCAACTGATTTTTCAGGCATCCCTGTTTACAGGAGTTGTAGCTGATGTGTGGAAAAAGGCTAACATAGTTCCAATCTACAAAAGTGGAAGCAGGGAAGACCCCCTTAATTATAGACCGGTATCATTGACAAGTGTAATAGTCAAAATATTGGAAAAAATAATTAAATCTAAATGGGCAGAACACCTGGAGAGAAATGATATAATATCAGACAGACAGTATGGTTTTCGATCTGGAAGATCCTGTGTATCGAATTTACTCAGTTTCTATGATCAAGCAACAGAGATATTACAGGAAAGAGATGGTTGGGTCGACTGCATCTATCTGGACCTAAAAAAGGCTTTCGACAGAGTTCCACATAAGAGGTTGTTCTGGAAACTGGAAAATATTGGAGGGGTGACAGGTAAGCTTCTAACATGGATGACAAATTTTCTGACTGATAGAAAAATGAGGGCAGTAATCAGAGGCAATGTATCAGACTGGAGAAATGTCACAAGTGGAGTAGCACAGGGTTCAGTTCTTGCACTGGTGATGTTCATTGTCTACATAAATGATCTACCAGATGGAATATAGAATTATATGAACATGTTTGCTGATGATGCTAAGATAATAGGAAGGATAAGAAACTTAGATGATTGTCATGCCCTTCAAGAAGACCTGGACAGAATAAGTATATGGAGCACCACTTGGCAAATGGAATTTAATGTGAATAAATGCCATGTTATGGAATGTGGAATAGAATAACATAGACCCCACACAACCTATAAATTATGTGAGAAACCTTTAAAGAATTCTGATAAAGAAAGAAGAGGGATCTAGGGGGTGGTTCTAGATAGAAAACTATCACCTGAGGACCACATAAAGAATGTTGTGTGAGGAGCCTATGCTACGCTTTCTAACTTCAGAATTGCTTTTAAATACATGGATGGCGAAATACTGAAGAAATTGTTCATGAATTTTGTTAGGCCAAAGCTAGAATATGCAGCGGTTGTGTGGTGCCCATATCTTAAGAAACACATCAACAAACTGGAAAAGGTGCAAAGACATTCTACTAAGTGGCTCCCAGAACTGAAGGGCAAGAGCTACAAGGAGAGGTTAGAGGCATTAAATATGCCAAAATTAGAAGACAGAAGAAAAAGAGGTGATATGATCACTATGTACAAAATAGTAACAGGAATTGATAAAATTGATAGGGAAGATTTTCTGAGTCCCGGAACTTGAAGAACAAGAGGTCATAGATTTAAACTAACTAAACAAAGATGCCGAAGAAATATAAGAAAATTCACTTTCGCAAACAGAGTGGTAGACGGTTGGAACAAGTTAGGTGAGAAGGTGGTGGAGGCCAAAACCGTCAGTAGTTTCAAAGCATTATATGACAAAGAGTGCTGGGTAGACAGGACACCACGAGCATAGCTCTCGTCCTGTAACTACACTTAGATAATTACACACAGTCTGGAAATCAATGCCGAAATAGAGCTGATTGGAACTAGATTGAATATTCAATTGATGCTTCTGGCTGGAGCAACTCCTCACCTAGGAAACAGAGGGTGCCTGCTCTTCACTAATGTGTCCCATCTGGTCTTAGGATTTATCTCCAGCCAAAATCAAGTTGGTCAGCATTGTTGGCCTTCAGTATTGGCTCAGGCACTTGTCGACATTTGGGAGGTGGTGGTCATTTTTATGGTGGTAAAGTGCAGAGTTCTTCCAAGGGGCTATCTTTTTATACAGTATTTCAACAATATGCCAGTGGTCAATTGTATCAACACAGGAGAAATGTCATGTCCCATACACTGTGGCATTGGGCACTGCATCTCTCCTAGCTTCTTAGGTTTTATTTCTATCTTCAGTCCACAATTAATGGGGTAGCAAATGTATTGGTTGAAAGTCTCTTTACAGTTTCATCTGATTCAGATGGAATGGGAACTGGACATGATGTCCATCTGATTGGTGTTGCTGCACATTCTATACTCTTTTTAAGTGAACCGTTTTACAGAATCAAATGACTCCACTTATGTGATTTAATTTTCAGATCATGATGCTTCTGTTTTGGTTGTACAGTATTGTATTATTTTAACAGAAACAAGTAAAGAATATGTTTCCTCCAGTCACAATGTTTCACCAATCCTGTGGACGTTGAAAACTGTAAGTTCTTACTATATAATTTAATTAACCAATTCAGCCCAGGTTTCCAGGCCTGCTTGCCAGGTGCTCCAACCAAGTGCTTCTTTTTTTACTCTATATTTATGTAGAAGATTAACACATACAGTTTGATTATTTGCTCTGCCTGGACATCTGCTGAACTTTGTGTACTAGGGGCAGCTCTACCACCATGTGATGGTACGGTATTCCAAAGTCAATTTCTTAAGACATCCTATTGGAATCAGTACAAGGTGGCATGGCACGTTCTTTATCTGGTTTATTTTTACTCTATTGTGATGCTTATGTCCTTGCATAACTATTTGTAGCTAGACAACTCATGCCTAACACCAATGCCTAACTATTGGGTGGCTCACTCACAGCCTCTTCAGCTTTTGTAAGCATGCTTTAAAATCTGTTTAATCTCCATTTACTGTTTACACAAATAACCCTCTAGACCTCTAGACCCCTGGTTCCCAATCAGGTGGTCATTGCCCCTCTTGGGGGCACTTTTAAGTATTAGAAAATAGGGCTGTTCCCCCCAGAAATTGGTAACCACTGCTCTAGACTGTTCTTTCACACCTCTGCTATAGGTCAAACTGATCAAATTTCATTCCTTGCTGCACCATGTAGGATTTAGTTTGTTTTCATAGGGAGCAAACCCTTCTACTGCCTATTTTGTGGTGGGGAACGAAGTGCTCAGTAACTCAGGATGGAGGAGGGGGATTCAGATTTTGTTTATGCATTTTTCTTTTTGCTCCTGGCATTTCTAGTCTTTTCCTGTAGTGTGGTTTCTCTTCCTTAAGAGTAGGGGGGGGGGTTATTGCTTTGGAGCCATTGTTTTCTTTTTATATTTTTCTCCTGTGTTGTGGGCACTAAAAACCTAAGAAGAGGCTTAGGGTACGATTAAGGTTTCAGGCTCCTCTGTTGGTGACTTCCCTTCATCCAATGCTTCTCAGGATGTGGTAGCACGAGGATTTCATCTGGGGGCATCTTTTGGCCCTTTTGGTTCTGTATTTGAGTGCAACACTACCTTCTGGGACACCTCGAGCTTGTGCTGGCCAGTGCTGGCTGTGCCAGTCAGTAGCATGGTTGTAGTGGGTGGGCTTTGGTCACCTTTCGTGTGTAGTTCTTCCTCTACTGGGGTGGGGGGCAGGTGCTATCGCCTCTCAGTTTGTATTTTTCTGCTTTGTCCTAGAGTTCAATAGCTCTTGCTTTCTGGGATCTTCTCTACCTTGCACTTACTTTTTAAGTTTGTATGACTTGATTTCTGTCAGTTTGTTGACCAGTTTTTCCTTAAGTGCTTGTCTCCATCTGGTGAGCCTTGGTGCATTAGAGCTTCACCTCTTGCCTGAGCAATTTCTCTAGCCAAGCCTCTTTTGTCGTTCATCATAAACACTGTCTTGGAACTGATATCCACTGCCACCACAGCTTCAGTTGCCTTGTTTCTGGTACTTTACTCCATTCTCTTTACACCACTCTCTAAGCTGCAAAAGGAAATCAGCACTTATAGCTGGCAATTTACTCATATAACTACAATGCCATTGTGAGCATGCCTCTGAAGATATTCTGGTATAAATTACATGTGAAGATGAAAAATAGTATTTGTGGCTACATGCACTATTATTGCTTCTAGGGTAGTGAGATACTCAAAAATTTGCCTGGTACAGTCACTGTTCAAAAATATATACAGTATTTGTGAAAATAAGACACAATTCCTAGTTTAGAAAAGGAAAAATATGAACATCCCATAAACAATATTTATACAGTAAGTAATTATCAAAAGAAGGCACCAAGCCCAGTACCCAATGAATGTAAGTAAGAAGTCTGCATTAAGCTTTGATATACACAGAACATAATACTATTAAAGACACTTTTTAAACAGAGTAGCATAATATTAATATAAAGTAATACAATACAATATTATGAAGTGTAGTATTGCATTGATGCCATAGTAATGACTTAATATCAAATATGAATAGAGAAAACTGCATCAATGCACAGGTTCATTCTTAATTCTCAAGCGGGGATTGCGCGTTCAAATCCTTGGTGGAACAGAAATGGTTGGGCGCATTTCTGATCACCTAATGTGCCTCTTCACCTAGTAGTAAAGAGGTACTTTGAAGATAGTCAGCTTGTTGTGGGGTTGCATACTGGGAAGGTCAGTAATTCGACCTTGTGAGTGGGGGGGGGGCTTGATATAAGTCTAACATACATATATATATATATATATATATATATATATATATATATATATATATATATATATATATATATATATATATATATATATATATATATATATATATATATATATATATATATATATATATTATGTATATTATGTATATATTATCTTTTCTTTTCTTTCTTCTTTATTATCATCTTTTCTTCAAAAAACTCTCAGTCTTTATAACACCCACTGTCCTATGCTTATGAAACAAGTCACAACCAAAAGGCTTAACAATCCTTGGCTTACAAAGGGAATACTTAAATCTATTAATAAAAAACATGACTTAGAGAAGAAGTAGTTAGGAATCGTCTCCAAAGAATTCCCAAAGAATTACTCGTTATTGCTATCTAAATAATTAGACGAGCCAAAACTAAATACTACGAAGATAAATTTACCCAAATAAAGAGCAACATTAAAAAAAACTTGGAGCACAATTTCACAAATATTGGGATCAAAGAAGATTTTAAATAACAAACCAACACTCCTGTCCAATAACGATGGTCAGCTTTCAGCCTCTGATTCTGCTATTGAGTTCAATAGGTTCTTCTCTTCCATTGGGTCATCCCTTGCAAATGACATTCCATCTTCCAGTACTGATGTTAAGGACTATCTTACAGGCAACTATCCACAGTCTCTGTACCTAAAGCCTACAAATTCCACTGATGTTAATGAGATAATCCTTTCCCTTAAAACCAAGTGTAGTGCCCTTGAGGAGATACCAACTTTAATTTACAAAAAGCCTCCAGATCTTTAGCCACTGCTATTGCATTGCTCTTCAGCAAATCACTTGAACTCCAAACCTTTCCAGATATTCTAAAAAAGCGAGAGTAACCCTGTCCACAAATGTGGTGATCTCACAGATGTTAACAACTACAGACCTATATCAATCCTGCCTAACTTGTCAAAAATATTTGAAAAACTAATCTACAAGCAGCTTTACTCTTATCTAACCAAACACAATATACTTAGGTCTTGTCAATCAGTCAGCTCTCTTCAGACCCAAAAAAAGCACTAACGATGCACTTATTTATTTATTTATTTATTTATTCATATACAAGAAGGTACATTGGGAATGTGAGAATATATAATATGGTAATTACAATCTTGTAAAGCCACTAGTACGCGCAGCGTTTCGGGCAGATCCTTAATCTAAGAAAATTTTAAATAGGTAAATACTTGCAAAATTTATAATAAAGAAATAATAACAGTTACATGGCAAGAAGAAGAAGAAAAAAAAAAGATGAGAGAAAATTGTAGGTACAGTATAATAAAGCACTTAGGTAGCTAAGATTGATTGCAATGACAGCTTGAATGGTAGTTGACAAAAATTGGTAGGCACAATACAGCAAATGGCTAGCACATAAAGGAAGACAGCAATGAACACAATGATAGGGTTGTTTGGGTTAAATACATAAGAATTAGGAGATTGGGTAACACTAGGTACAGAGCAAAAATAAAGCTCAGTGTAGGACTAAGAAGATGAAATTAAGTACTTTTTGGTTCATACTTATTAGTATGATTAACTTGATTCATGCAGCTCTTGATAAAAATGAGTTTCCTGTTGGGTTATTTGTGGACCTGCGTAAGGCTTTTGACACTGTCAACCACCAAAACCTTTTTCTAAAATTACATCAATATGGAGTCAGAGGACACTCCTTGCAATACCTCAAATCCTACCTTACTGACAGGCTCCAGTATGTTTCTGTGCATAATTCAATTTCTCCCACCCTACCCATCAACATCAGTGTTCCTCAGGGCAGCATACTTGGCCCTCTCCTCTTTCTCATCTACATTAATGACCTTCCAAATGCCTCCCAACACCTCAAACCAATTCTATTTGCTGACAACACAACCTTCATTTACTCCAGTCCTGACCCCCCTTGCTCTAAATGCCACAGCAAATACTGAGCTAAATAAAGTCCATTTTTGGCTAACTGCCAACAAACTCACCCTTAACATTGACAAAACTTTCTATATTCTGTTTGGCAATAAATCCTCTAAGCAAATAAATCTCAGAATAAACAATACCCAAATTTGCAACAAAATAGATGGCAAATTCCTTGGCGTTCTCATTGACCACAAGCTGAATTTCCAGGGACACATTCTAAATATATCAAAAAAAGTTTCAAAAACTGTTGGCATTCTTTCTAAGATCAGATATTATGTACCCCGCCCTGCCCTGGTGACGCTCTATTACTCCCTCATCTATCCATACCTCAACTATGGTATTTGTGCTTGGGGTTCTACTATCCAAAATCATTTACGTCCTCTAATTACTCAACACAAAGCTCCTATTAGGACAATATCCAACTCTGGCCCCAGACATCACTCGGTACCCCTACTCAAATCTCTGAATATGTTAGACATTAAGTCACTGCACATTCTCTCATGTGTATTATACATATATAAAATGCTGAACTGTAATGCCAATCCTGACCTCAAAAGCTTCATTGAAGGTTGTAACAGACCCATGAGCACCACACCAGAAACAAATACAGTTTTGCTATTCCAAGACTTAATCAAACTAGAAATGCTCTACAAATCAAGGGACCCAGAATGTGGAATGACCTTCCCAATCATGTTAAAGACTGTACCTCTCTCAACCAGTTTAAGATAAAAACTAAGCACTACCTAATAAATTCCCTTAAACCTTCCTTACACCTAACCTATGTCTGTTGTTTTAAACAACGCTGTTTGTTGACCTAATTGTATTTGTGCTGCTTTTTCAGCCATGTTCCCCCTTTTTTATTTTATTTTTACTTGTTCTCAACACATTTTATACTTTAAACTCAATTAGTATTAAGTTTTAGTCTTTAATGTTTTTCCTGCCCGAAACGCTTTGCATAATAGTGGCTTTAGGCATTGTATGTACTAGCTCTATCTATAAATCTATCAATTTTGTAAAATCTCTTGTATGTATCTACCTTACCTGAATAAACATTTATTATTTATTTATTTTTTTATTATTATATTATTATTATATTATTATTTATACACTTGAAAGTGAATTTCATTTGGTACTGAAATCATTTTAATGGTTATACTGTATATTTGAATAACTATTCCTACCATAATTATGCCCATACTTAAACTTCATTGAATATAATGATAAGCCTCCTTCTGGACGGCCTCTCACTATCTCCTAGTTCTACAACCTGGAGGCATCAAGGCATTGTGGAACACACCAATACACCATGACCCATGAGTGCCTACCAGAGATTACTCTCTCTTTAGGCTCCAAAACCCTAAAGTCTGGAATCAGACAAAAACCACAGAACCAAGAATATCCCTCCTGAAGGCAAACAAGTGCTCTAAAGTAAACAACTGCTTGGATGAATGTGTAACCCTATCAATAATGATGCAAATGCTCATTACTGCAGTGAAATTACTGAATAGATACAATTGGCTGTCACCAGATGGCAAGCCAGGCAACCTGGGTCTCGGCCAGCTAGCCAGCTCATTAATGACCTGCTAAGAATCAGCCCCAATTTAACTTTACAAGGAAGAGGGCAATTGGCAGGGACAGGGAGCTACTCAGTGGCCAACCAAAGAGCTATTTCATTACATTCCATGCTGAATTCCTGGGAGGGCCCCTCTCAGTAACTTTCCAATGCTGTCACAACAAAGTCTTCTCTGTGCACACTATTGAACCTGTAATATAACGCACTTAAACAGGGCACAAAAAGATGACCAAGGCTTACTGGTGCAGAGAGAGAGGTCAAAGAGACAGCCAACAGCAGAGGCAATGCAGAGGTAATGCTACAGTACAGTACAATGAGGAAGAAAAGGACCTTGGAGTCAAAATCCACCACTCAATGAAAGTTGCACAGTAGGTAGGGGCAGCAGTCAAAAAGCTAACCAAACACTTGGATAATCAAGCGTATGTTCAACTTCAAGGAAAAGAAGGTAGTGATTCAATTGTATAAATGTCTGGTGCTTGGATTACGGTATCCAAGCATGGAGACCTCATCTTCAGGAGGACATACAGTAGCTGCTCTGGAGAAAGTGAATTCTTGTAACACTGACATGTGAACATAATCATTACCATAGCGAATTCACCACCTAGATATACTTGCCTATCACCAGATGGCAGTTCAAGTGCCACAGAGTCTTGGCCAGTCGTGAGTGTGGTGTGCATCTGGGGGGGACACTTATGTCTCCTTTTGACTTTAAAGATAAGTGGTGTTGGTAATCCCTGGAGCATAGTTCCATTTGCGGACACTGCTTGGTTTCATTTCATAATTGATCAACCTGTCCTCTTAAAAGAACGTCGCTTTTGGCCGTTTGCCCGTATGGCCAAATATGGACGTAATTGAAAATGAAAAAAAATGAATATAAATTTTGGATTTTTTTTTTCAACAACAGTAAGTTAAGGGTCCTCTGATAGGTTAGGTGGGCAGGAAATTTCATAAAGTTTCAAAACGGTATGAAAAACGTTAATGGAAAGAATCCTTTTCTAAGCTTGCCGAGTAAGCCGGATGACTCAAACAGAAAACGGAACAGTACGTCACTTTTGTGAGTCGATTTCATTTCAAATTACGTCCAAATTTGGCCATAGTGTGCATACGAACACATATTGTGTGTTCTATGCCACCCACCTTGTATGTGCTCTGAGTTGACAGTTTTCTGTGGCTGTTACAACCAGTGCTATCTTCACTGATAGCCAGCTTGCATTACCCCTGTTCTTTCAGGGTTATCTTTCCTGTGAGGTTCTGGTTCCCTCCTCTGTGCATACCTCCTCATGAGGCTTCTTCCCATCCTCTTCCTGGCTCTTTGGTGGCCTGTTCAATCATGGTTTCCTGCTTATCAAGCTTGGCGTTTGCATCTCCACCTTTTTCTCAGGGTTTCACCTCTCCCAGCAGGTTGGCAGCATGACAAAACTTGATGGCTGCATAATCTATGCCAATCTTCTATGTGGAGTTTTTAGGCCTGGTCTGTCATCACCTGTATGGGGCTCAGATGGAGGTTTCATTTTGCAATTGTAACTCTGTGTAGGAAAGCAGTGTATGGCTGCAAGCTGGCTTTCCACTTTTCCTCTCACTTATGCATTTGTCTTCGGTGTCTGTCCCTGTGGTGATTTTTTTTTTGTCACAGTTTTTCATGAATTGTTGGTTTATGCCTAATACTGTCTTCTAGTATCTTTCACTCTTGGTTGGGCTTTTTTTGTTGTTGCCTTTTAGGTGTGAATGTTGCTTCATTCCCCTTTTTGAAGATGTCTTGGGTATTTTTCCACCTCCAGCTGGCTCATGCTCCTGTGGAGCCTTCTCGGTCACTGGATCATGTGTTGTCCTTTTTGTCCTCTTCATATTAGGGTGTCACCTTCTGTGGAGGATTTTTTAAGCCATCCTTTTTGTTGGCTCTGGTTTCCAGCTGTTGGGTTGCGGGTGTTTTACATTCATCTCTGGAAACATATAATTTTTTGCTTTCTGAGTCCTGGTTCTTGGTTCCTTTTGGTTCAGTCCCCTCCTCTCCTAATAATGAGATATCTGACTTCCTTACAGGACCTTTGGTGACTGATATTTATCCTATTGATAATAGAGCAAATATTTGCAACTGATTGTTTGTCCAGCTGGGAATTCATTGTACTCTTTATTCTGTTATCATTCAGTACAGTTATCTAGAGGTTATCTTGAGATAATTTCAGGGCTTAGCGTCCCCGTAGTCCGGTCCTCGACCAGGCCTCCTTTTTGTTACACCCCCCCCCCCCAAGAAGCAGCCTGTAGCAGATGTCTAACTCCCAGGTACCTATTTACTGCAAGGTAACAGAGGCATCAGGGTGAAAGAAAATTTTTGCCCATTTGTCTCCGCCTCCACTGGAATTGAACCCGGAACCTCAGGACTACGAATCTGAAGCGCTGTCCACTCAGCTCAGTGTGCCCCTGACAACATACAGTGTTGTGTTTTATCATGGTACATTGGTAGATGCTTTGTTTTGTTAATCCTGTTTCCCTGTTTCTTTGTTCTAAAGCCATTCTGTCCAAGGTTGTTCAGAAAATGGTCCACCTTAGCCAGCCAGAGGTTTATACCTGTTCTTATGATGTTTGTTTATGCACTCGTGAGCCTTCTTTACCAATATGTCAATGGTGAATATCCAGGCTAGAGGTTTTTGGTGGTCCAACTGGGTGTTGGCTTTTTATTAGTGTATTAACTGAATGCCTCTCAGCCACATCATGCTTATGTTGCACTTCAACATTCATTGTTTACCTGAGTTTACCTGAGAGCCACCAACACTAGTGGCCTCGACGAGGACAGGAGGCTGGTGGATTGTCTGTCGAAGGTCCTCCCCCCCATTTGCTTTTACAGTATGATCTTTTCCAGCTGTACTTTAAACATTAGCAGTTTTGGCATTTACGGCTTCGGCAGGTAGGCGGTTTCATGTGTTAATAACCCTGTGGGTGAAAAAGCATCTCCATGTTCTCAGTCCTACAGAGTGTTGAACTTGAAACCGTTGTTCCTTGTTTGTGTTACATCTGACCTTTTGAAGAAATTTTCCGGATCAACATCCTCCAGATTGTTCAGTACCAGTATTTTAAAAGTTTCAATACGATCTGCCCTGTCATGCCTGGTTTGCAGTATTGTTACCCTTGTGGCCATCAACCATTCCTGATACGTGAGATAGCTTAGCTCTGGAATTATTTTTGTTGCTCAGTGTTG
>WNGS01165503.1:27063541-27095055 GCA_020271785.1 Procambarus virginalis | reverse complement strand
GTTAACGATTCTGGTCTCTAGGACTATGTCAATGACGATTCTGGTCCTCAATCCATTATGTCAATGACAATTCTGGTCCTCAATCCACATGTCAACGATGATTCTGGTCCTCAATCCATTATGTCAATGATGGTTCTGCTCCTCAATCCATTATGTTAACAACTTTTCCATCTCAATGATATAATATGATCTTTCCAATTGTTTTTATATTTCAGTGGTGTGAACCTCTCCACATGTTTGTAATAACTCATGCTTTGTCTCTTAAGATGATTGCCAAGTGAGTGGTTCACACTGTAAACGTTTTCAATACTCTATTTCATAGTGCTTAATAATGTCTAACTTCGACTCTAATGATAGTGAATGGGTTGTGTTTTCCTTAACACTGGTGCATTATCAACATTCTTCCTCTTCCTATCAGCCATTGATAGTGGTATTTTCCTCAATACAGTCCAAAGAAAGCATATTCACTGGCACTATGCTGGGGCATGAGAAAACTATTGCAATCTTTGTAGAACCACGCTGCCTCAGTCCAAGTCGCATCTTGCACACAACGGTATACCAACGTATTTTAAAACATACCTAACCTAAACCCAACCAAGTTTAACCTAACTCAACAGAGCCTAACACAGCATAATCTAAGCTATATCCATCATAAGCAAACTACTGTATATATACTGTTTGACAATTGGAAAATAAGCTGCCAAGACGTCTTGTGTACGGTTTGACCTTCCATGCCGAGCCCTGTGGACGTTTTTGTATAAAACAGTACTCCACTATGTGACTACCATGTGGACATTTTAGCATGCTGCTTGTAAATTGGGGATGCTCGCTAATTGATTTGATGAATGAAGGGGAGAATTGAGAGCATGTTTAGAAAGATGAATGTTCATACAGTATAATGGGTGTTCATATCATGGGGACCTCTTGCACTATACTGTCTAAGCTCACTTATCCAAATTATATGGGAAGGCCCCCCTTCCAGATAAGCCAGACATTTGGATAAGCAGAATTTTTACAGGGAAAGTCTAAGAATTACCATATTCGCAATTTGTTGTACCACAACCACCATAATTCATATTTCCACACATACACACACACTATAAATAAAAAAACAGATGTACCTGTACTGAAATTGTTAGTACTGTATGAGCTCGGTTATCAAAAGCCCGGTGAAACGAATACCTGTATGTATTTGGGTTATCCAGCCAAACCTGGATAACCCAAACCTGGATTAATTGAGTTCGGATAATTTTCTGTTAAAATTCGCCATATTCGAACAGAAATTTAAATAATTGAATATTAGGTTATGTAAATCCGTGTCCCGGTTTGTGACCATGTCTCCTGGTTGCTGGACTGGTCAACCAGGCTGTTGGATGCGGCTGCTCACAGCCTGATTTATGGGGACTACCATAAGTCAGACTACCATACGTCACTGACTACACCATAATGATGCTGCAAGTACTGCTACAACACCACACCACTAACACAATAATGCAATTTTGACACCAGCAACCCAACACCACACCATTGATAAAGCATTTTAGACACCAGCAACCCAACACCACACCATTGATAAAGCATGTTTGACACCAGCAACCCAACACCACACCATTGATAAAGCATGTTTGACACCAGCAACCCAACACCACACCATTGATAAAGCATGTTTGACACCAGCAACCCAACACCACACCATGGCACTGACACAACAATGCACCTTTGACACCAAAACCCAACACATCATTTGACAATGCTATTTTGACACTAGCAACCTGACATTACTAACAACAACACACTTTTGACACCAGCAATGCCACACTACTATATAAACGATCTACCAGAAGTAATACAGTTATATGAACATGTTTGCTGATGATGCTAAGTTACTAAAGAAGACCTAGATCATTGTTTTGTCCTTCAAAATGATCTAGACAAAAATAAGGGTATGGAGCACTGTGTGGTAACTGGAATTCAGTATGAATAAATGTCATGTTATAGACTCTGGAATAGAAAAATAGGCCACACACAACCTACAGATTATGTGGAAAGGAATTAAAGAACTTTAACAAAGAAAGAAATCTAGGAGTGGTTCTGGATAGTAGACTGTCACCAGAGCAGCACATAAGGAATATTGTGGGAGGAGCATATGCTACGCTTTTCCAACTTCAGAATCGCTTTTAAATATACATGGATGGTTACATACTATAGAAAAATGTTCATATACTTTTGTGAGACCCAAACTGGTATATACAGCAGTTGTATGGTGCCCATATCTCAAGAAGTACATCAACAAGCTGGAAAAAGTGCAAAGTCATGCAACAAAATGGCTTCCAGAACTGAAAGACAAGAGCTATGTGGAGAGGCTAAAGGTGTTACTTCTAGACAAAGCTAGAAGAAAGAGAAGCAATATGATCACCACATACAAAATAGTAATGTGAATTGACAAAATTTATAAAGAATTCTTGAAACCTGGAACTTCAAGAACAAGAAGTCAGAGATTTCAGCTATGGAAATAAAGCTGCCAAAAAATATTTCAAAGTTCACTTTTGCAAACAGTGTGGTAGACAGTTGGAATAATTGAGAATATGGTGGATGTCAAAACCCTCAGTAGTTTCAAAGCGTTATATGACAAAGTATTGGAAAGACAGGACACCACGAGCATACCTCTCATCCTGTAACTACACATAGATAATTACTTAGGTAATTACTACTGACAACAGTACAATTTTGATACCAGTATCCTAACACTATAATACACCTTTGACATAAAGTATCTTCTGAGACCACCAACTCCTCTTGCCCACACTCCTCTCCAAACAGTGGTAAGTTGAAATACCTGTCTACCTACCTCTTGATTCTGATTCAACAAATCAACAATCTTAAATTCTGTTGGTCTGAAAATTCTGGGGATCAATGTCTCTGACCAGGCCTCCTGGTGCTTGTCTGATCCACCAGACTGTTTGATGAAGCTGCTCGCATCCTGATACATGAGTCACAGCCTGGTTGATCAGGCATCCTTTGAAGGTGCTTGTCGTGTTCTCTTTTGAACACTTGCCAGAGGTTAACCAGTTATGTCCTGTATGTGTTGTGTCCCGTATGTGTAAGGGAAGAGTGATGAAGTCTTGGACCTTAGATGTTGATTGAATTCTTTCTCAGCGTCCCTATTTAAATAAAACAGGTACTGTACAAGAAATAAATGAAAAGGCCTTATCCTAAAGTAATTTTTTGGTTCTCTTAATTAAGATGTTGGTTTGTACTTTTATATTATGAAGAAGTTTTAAAGGTGAGATGCTGAAATTCCAGGTTCACCTGAAACAGATGGAAAAGGTTTAATGACTGAACCTGAAATAGAGTGATCATTTCCTCTGTGAATCAGAGTATTTCAGGATAATATTCTCCACTTTAGAAATTTATGCCTTTTAAGACATGAATAATGATCATTTTTCTCTGTTAACACCCCAGAAATATGTCTTTATATGCAAGTGCACCAACGCTTGTGGAGCAGACAACTGGAGTCTCCCACCTACAACCTTGACCCTTCTAATTCCATGGTGACCCTTAATTGATCTTAACCACCCAGTAGTACATGATGTAGTTATATAAATTTTCCCAGACGAAACCTTACTTTTGTCCATAAGAAGCTATTTTGGAACTTTATATTTTTTTTAATTTGATCTCACTTTGTTATTAACATTTTACCTTAGGATAACTTATTACGTTCCTCTTTGCCAAGCATTGATGATTCTAGTTTTGATTGTGGAATATTACAATCATCCCTATTTTCATTGTAATATCAAAGTCGTAGTTGATATGTATTCAGCACAGATGAGTGCCTGAGGGACACCACTTTCAAAACTTTCTAATTAACTTGTATTTCTTCGCAAACAGTAGCATGTGTTTCCTCTTCTTTGCTCTGTTGGTAAAAAGCCTTTCCGAGATATTCCTGGTGTTTGGAAAGAACATTGCAGAATGATGTTGATGAGATTGTGTGATATATGTAAGGCATGGATGATAGTTAGGGAACTGTGATCAAGTCACTGTAAACAATACCACCTCACGTACACCTCTAGGTGGCCAATCCAGCAGCAATGGGCCTACAGCATCCAAAATGGCAAAAGACCAGGCAGAAAACCAAGGGGAGTGTATTCATCATTTAATGATGAATAAATGACTTGGCAAACTATAGCCCCAAATATGAGGGATAAATGAATGTAACATCAGCAAAATCAGTAACATTGCCTGTAATTCCATCATATACTGGGGTAAAAATACATAGTAGTAATAACAGGACACACATTAATACCTTGCATATAAAGAAATAGTAATATTGTACACTGAAGGGGATAAATATATGGTACTGTACATTAGCAAATGAGTCGGCTAGTTTTGCTCATTTGTTTAGAAGGGAGAGTGTTGTACAGTCTTGGGCCATTAGTATTCATAAAATGGTCTCTTAATGTAACTTTTGCACCTCTGCTTTTCAATGGAGCTATTTTACACTTCCTGCCATGCCTTCTTGTCTCACGTGGAGTTATTTTGTTATGCAGATTTGGAACGAGTCCCTTTAATCTTTTCTGTGTAAATTATTGTACATCTCTCTAGCTTGTACTTAATGAAAACAGATTTAAAAATTTTAAGCAGTTCCAGTAATTTTGATGTTTTACCGAGTGGATTTGAACAGTAACAAAATTTTTGCATTTCTCCCTTAATATGTGATGTGTTACACACTCCTGAGCTTCAGATCAATTTCATGTCTCAATGCCAAGTTCATTGACCAGATACATCTACACAGTCTTCCTTCACTCCTTGTTTACTATTTTCCTCTCACAACCTCAACTCCTCTATTTACATTATTCAAATTAGGGGGCAGATTGTACTACTGTACTTTTTTCTGGGGGAAGCCCCTAAGGCTCCCGGAGCTATCCCATGGGTGATATGGATACCCTAGCTACTGTATTTGCATAAGTCGATGTGGGTGGACTTCTATGTATACAGTAGATAAAGAGAAGGAGGTGTGAGTGGAGATGTGTCTGCCCGGTCTGGCCTCTCTCTGCTGACTGGACACCACGTAGGTCCCTTCATACTATACTCACTTGATGCTTTTCATAAAATTAGGAGAGAAAATTTTACCATTTCAGTCGCTTGTAACACATCACTTTATCATATTCCATAGTCAAAATGAAGAATGCATAATAAATGGGTGTGTCAATGGTGAGGGGGATGTATTAAGGGGGTTAGGAAGTCACCTAGCCTATATTTTTTTGTTGTCTGGCGTGTTGAATGAGACGCCTCCAAGTCTGGCCTTCTCCTTCCTGCTGCCTCAGTACACCCCGTGGATGGTGTCAGTGGTGGGGGGATGGTGTCAGTGGTGGGGGGATGGTGTCAGTGGTGGGGGATGGTGTCAGTGGTGGAGGATGGTGTCAGTGGTGGGGGGATGATGTCAGTGGTGGGGGATGGTGTCATTGGTGGGGGATGGTGTCAGTGGTGGGGGGATGGTGTCAGTGGTGGGGGATGGTGTCAGTGGTGGAGGATGGTGTCAGTGGTGGGGGGATGATGTCAGTGGTGGGGGATGGTGTCAGTGGTGGGGGATGGTGTCAGTGGTGGGGGATGGTGTCAGTGGTGGGGGATGGTGTCAGTGGTGAGGGATGGTGTCAGTGGTGGGGAATGGTGTCAGTGGTGGGGGATGGTGTCAGTGGTGGGGGTGCCCCAGAGCAGGAGCAGGCCGGAGGAGAACAATGCTCGAGACAACCTGTGAATGGAGCAGGATGAACAACAAAACCGGAGCAATCCGAAGTGGCTCCGCCAGCGCCGCACGAGACAGGACGACGGTATGCAGCCAGAAAAACGGCCCTGAACCACCACGAGAGAAGGACAAGACCACGACAAAGAGTGCAATACACCAATGAAGAGACAAAGAAAAAGAAGGACCGCCAGAAAACCCCATACCGCCACCGAAACGAAGCATGCAGGTGGGACGCATTCAAAAAGACCCCCCAGTCAACAGATGGTGAGAGTTTCGAGTCAAAAGTACCAGACTAGAAGACAAGGAGAAGACCGAACCAGCCCTGCCTCGGGAAAACCCTTGGGTGCGGACACCGAGCAAGCCGTGCCAGAACAAAGGCAGTCAAAAAACCGAAAGGAATGCCCGCCAGGGAACCAGGAACCCAAACCCGGCGAGCCGGGGAAGTCGGCCTCTGCCTGGACCTTGGCTCTTAGGTTTTCTGCTGCCCTTTTTTGCCCTTGCTGTTTGCAGAGTTTGCGGTTGGCAGTTTCTGCAAACAGCGGCTTCTTGTCTGTTGTCGGGCTTATTGTTCTTTCAGGGGTCCCAGGGGGGGGGGATATTCCTCCCGGACAGGGCATGTCTGCTTTGTCGGGTTAGTTCTTTCTCAGCTCGCCGGGTTTGGGTTCCTGGTTCCCTGGTGGGCATTCCTTTCGGTTCTTTGACTGCCTTGATTCTGGCACGGCTTGCTCGGTGTCCGCACCCGAGGGTTTTCCCGTGGCGGGGCTGGTTCGGTCTTCTCCTTGTCTTCTAGTTTGGTACTTTTGACTCGAGACTCTCACCATCTGTTGACTGGGGGGTCTTTCTGAATGTGTCCCACCTGCATGCTTCGTCTCGGTGGCGATATGGGGTTTTCTGGCGGTCCTTCTTTTTCTTTGTCTCTTCATTGGTGTACTGCACTCTTTGTTGTTGTGGTCTTGTCCTTCTCTCGTGGTGGTTCAGGGCCGTTTTTCTGGCTGCATACCGTCGCCCTGTCTCGTGCGGCGCTGGCGGAGCCGCTTTGGATTGCTCTGGTTTTGTTGTTCCCTCTGCTCCATTCACAGGTTGTCTCGAGCATTGTTCGCCTCCGGCCTGCTCCTGCTCCACCAGAGCTGTCCTGCTCTGGAGCATGATGCTCTTTTCTCTCTTCCCTTTTGTTCCGGTGGAGTCCCTGGGGTTGTTGCTGCTTGGTTGGTTGGCCAGGATGCTTCTTCTTGTGTTTGATTGCAGCTCTCAGCTGTTCTTTGCGCGCCACGGCCTATGAGGCCAGGCTGCGCTTTGAGTTGATCCGGTTTCCCTTCCCTGTTCTCAGATTCGGGTCTCTCCAGTCATCGTCGGGTCCTTCTGTCTAGCCAGCCTGCAGTCTCTCCCTGTTCCTTTGACGTTCGTAGGTTTGCTGCATTTGCTGCCATCTTTGTGCTTCTGTTGCCTTGGGTCGGCTGTTGCTGCCTGTTGTTTTGACTTCGTGTTGTGGTGTGAGCACCTACCACCTCCCGGATGCGTCCCTCTGTTTTCGTCTTTGGTGAAATAGCTCCCGGGAGCCATAGGGGCTCCCCCAGAAAACCAGCGTTAAATGTAATGAAACGCCATTTTCTGGGTAAGTCCCGGAGGCTCCCCGGCAACCCTCCCTCCGGTCGGCGGTCTTTCGCATTTTTGATATCCAGCCTCGGAATTGGGGTGAGGATCACCGCCGCAAGGGTCTGGGGGCTACCTCCTTCCCCATCCTGGGGAGGGGGGGGAGCTGCGCTGACATGTGGCACGACTCGTGTTACATCATACTTGTGTGCTCGTTTTCTTTTGGAGAGTTCTGTCCACTCGTATGACGATTTTAATTGTTAACCAGAATAGGGGTTTGTTTTGTGGCGCTTACCTTTCTGGGTGCCTGTCCCGGTCGATGGCAGATATAGAATGCTCCAAATCACATGTGCATTTCTATGGGCCATTGCTCCTCGTGCCTCTGTGAGGGGGTCAACGTACTGGCTCATGGTCCCCGGTAGGCCTTGAACTCCACCCACATCGACTGATGCAAAAGTTAGGGTATCCATCAGCCATGGATAGCTCCAGGGAGCCTCCGGGACTCACCCAGAAAATGGCGTTTCATTACATTCAACGCTGGTTTTTTTTGTACACCTGGGTTTGGTATCGCCCTGTCTGGGGGTGATGTGGGCTTTGGGACCTTCCGACCTTCGCCTTAAAATATCAACTAATCCAAGAGGACCACATAATGCTTTTCCTGGTGAACATAACTATCTTGTCTGGCATCCTATTTTCTTCTGAGCCCTTTTTGTTTCTCACTTTTTTCACTCTTACATTTCCATAATTTCAAGACTGTATCACTTTCTTGGCAATATGTTTTCATCTTATCACCAATTTAATTTGGTTTGCTATATGTGTGTTTGTTAGTACACACTGTACATCAGGGATGTCAAACTGAGGGTCCCCTGAGGGCTGTATGGGTCACATTTATGTTATCCTGAGAGCGACTCACGACAACTAATTGAAGTCTTTTAATAAAAATTATTGCAGAATATTTTTTCTATTTTATTATATGATATTCCAAATTTCAGTTTCCTTTTTTTTATGGGCTACAGGGGTGCTTGCAAAAGACAGCATGCGGTCCGCATGTTTGACATCACTGATGTACATGACAACTCACAAAGAGTGGTAGTGTTGCTGTAGAGGATTTGGGAATAATGATGTCCGACGACCTAACGTTTAGGGAGCATAACCAAGCAAGTATTGCGTCAGCCAGAAAAATGATAGGATGGATTACGAGACACCTTCAAGTCCAGAGATCCCATCACAATGGTTGTACTCTTCAAATCACTTGTGCTGTCCCGTCTTGAGTACTGCTCGGTACTCACTTCCCCCTTCAGAACAGGAGAGATTGCAGAAATTGAGGGAATACAGAGAACATATACTGCACGCATAGACGAGATAAAGCACCTAAATTATTGGGATCGTCTCAAAGCTCTCCAAATGTACTCACTAGAAAGGAGACGAGAGAGATATCAAATAATATACACATGGAAAATACTGGAGGGACAGGTCCCAAATCTGCACAGTAAAATAACAACGTACTGGAGTGAACGACATGGAAGAAAATGCAGAATAGAACCAGTGAAGAGCAGAGGTGCCAAGGGCACAATCAGAGAACACTGCATGAACATCAGAGGTCCACGGTTGTTCAACGTCCTACCAGCAAGCATCAGAAATATTGCAGGAACAACCGTGGACATCTTCAAGAGGAAACTAGATTGTTTCCTTCAAGGAGTGCCGGACCAACCGGGCTGTGGTGGGTATGTGGGCCTGCGGGCCGCTCCAAGCAACAGCCTGGTGGACCAAACTCTCACAAGTCAAGTCTGGCCTCGGGCCGGACTTGGGGAGTAGAAGAACTCCCAGAACCCCTTCAACCAGGTATCAACCAGGTATCAACCAGAGGATTTCCTAGTGTCTGATGGTGCTAATTCCTTGTGATGGAAGGTAGTATAAATACCTAATTGTGTGTGTATGAAGTGAAGATATGCTCACTAAAACATATCATGTTTTAATATCTTTGTCCTATTCCTATACAGTTTTCCTGTCATGAAAATTGACATTACCTATACAGGTCATGCTTTTTCTGCATTCCTGATCATCATGGGTAAAGATAAAGATGATTACTGTATTTTACTAATACTGTACATTAATTCTCTCTGGAATTTTCTCATTGATATATCACGATAATGGGATTTCTCTGTGTATTAATTCTCTTATTATCAGCAATTTACCAGTTATTACCTACAGCATGGTGTGGTTGTGCAGAAATGTAGAGTGCTCTGTAAATGTTGCTTATTGAACTAATGACTTTTTAACAACAATTAACTGCTCCTGGTATCATTGGTTAACAGATTACATTGAGGACATCTGCCCATATGCAACCTTCCAGCTGCCAGCAGTGCCAAAGAGTCACTATGGGGAGAGTACAGACTCAGGCATTGTCTACTCTGGACCATATCACTCTGTCCAAGGTGCTTTTGTGTATCATGATCCCAAGAGGACCACATTAGAGACATTTCCATTAAGACATGTGAGTTTTTAACATGCATTTGATACTGCATGTGAAAAAGTTAATAACAATAGATTTGTGTAACTTTTCTGGGGGGAGTTCCATTGGCTCCCCGGAGCTACCCAGGCTGATATGTAAGTATTAGCTTTCTGGCATCAAAGTGCATGGAGTTCTTGCTTACTGGGGACAACGAGCCAGAACCTGGCCCCATCAGAGAGGCACAAGGAGCAATGGCCTATAGAAACCCCCCATGTGGGAGCATTCTATGTCTGCCATCGACCGGGTCTGGCACCCAGAAAGATGGGTGCCCCAAAACAAACCCCTATTCTGGTGAAAATATTGCTACTGGAAGCCGAACGAGTGGACAGAACTCCCCAACAAAAATTAGCAAACGAACATGATGTCATCACATTGCTGCGCAGCTGTCTGCTCAACCCCTTCCCCCTCCCTGGGAGGGGGAAGGGGGAGCCTTGGACTCTCGTGTTGGCAATCCCACCAGCAGTTCTTGGCTGATGTGATACTGGCAAGTCAGGTGCCTTTGGCTCCAGTTTTGCTTCCAGTTACTGTGCCTTGTGGCATAGTCTGTCTCTACAGGTGGTGCGTGAGCCAGGAGTAATATTCTACAGTACTTGGGCTGCATGCGCCTAGGGTTTCCTTCCCTAGGTGCCCAGTAAGTACTGCCCTTGGGGCTTGGAGCCATCTTCCACAAGTCACCTTGGGAATCTACCTCCACTGTGTCTTTTACTACTTGGTACTTGGCCGCCCTTGGAGCCAGCGAGGGGTTTGTTGCCCTTGTTTGCCTCTGGGTAGGAGTAGTTTTCATCACTGGTAGGGGGTGCAGGGTACTGCACAGCTAGTTATCACCTATTTTAGTGCCCGGCTCTGTTCCTCCTGGGAACGTTGTCCCCTTCCGGAGTTTTCCTTTTGTTTTTGTTTTTCTGCCTGGTGGGGGAGGGGGAGTCTGCCTTTGGTCTGATGCTCCCTCTTTATATTTAGGGTCCTCTTATATATATAAGTGTGTTTTTGGTGGTATCCCCCCTGCTTGGCCCCCCGTGAGTGACATATCCCGGGGGTTCAGCGTTAGAAGTTTGCTTGTAGTTTTGGGCGCCAGTTTGCAGTACCCTGGAGTAGTGGAGCCGGTCGGCCGAGCGGACAGCACGCTGGACTTGTGATCCTGTGGTCCTGGGTTCGATCCCAGGCGCCGGCGAGAAACAATGGGCAGAGTTTCTTTCACCCTATGCCCCTGTTACCTAGCAGTAAAATAGGTACCTGGGTGTTAGTCAGCTGTCACGGGCTGCTTCCTGGGGGTGGAGGCCTGGTCGAGGACGGGCCGCGGGGACACTAAATAAAAGCCCCGAAATCATCTCAAGATAACCTCTCAAGATAACCCTGCCTGGGCTTTCCTTAGCGTGTTACCAAGGCTAAGGGCCCTGGGTGGTTCGATGGATGTGACCCTTGAGTCCCCCCTCGCTTCGTGCCAAGTTGATGGTTGCCCTGTTCCTTTGTCTCAGGGTGGCATTCACCGGTTGTGCCTCCGCCATGCTGCCTGTAGGGTCAGCGATTCTTTTGACCCAGAGTTAGCCGATGTTTGTTGTTGGTAAGTGCTCCAGTTCACCTCTCGCTACTGATCATGATCTGAGGGTGCATGCAGCAGCTGCGTTGTGTGCTAGGTTATGGTTGCTGCAATGCGATGGATTGGTTGCTTTGCCGGATGCCCTGAGACTGCCCCGTTTTGGTTTTAGGGACACAGATAAAGGGTGGGAGTTGCTTCGACTTTGGGACCTTCCGCCCTTCCTTCCCCTTCTGTTGTGTGTCCGCCCCCCCCCCCCCCTGCTTCTGGCTCTGACCTGTCAGCAGGTTCAGAGGTGAGGCAGGGTCTAGTTGGTGTTGTGACTCGGGTGGTTTTGAGGGTGTCCCCTTCCTGGGTGGCAGTGGAGGCATTTGAGCCTGTTCCTCCAGCCGATGCGTATTGGTCTTACCAGTGGGCCCCCCTTCCTTAGTGATTTTACAGCTGCCCCTGGCTTTTTCTTGTGAGGGCGAGGCTTTGGGGGGACGGCTCGGCTCCGGGGCCATGGTGTAGGGTTCCCAGGGCATGGGGAGAGGGTGGACTTGCAAGGCCCCTAGGCCCCATTGGACCCCACCTGGGTTTTTGTACCCTTGGAGTGGGGCTTGGGTCACAAGGAGTGGGGTTCTCTTTTGGTCCCTCCTTGTATGTATTGGATTGGTATCTACCCCCTTCCCTGGTTCTGTTCCTTGATCCCGTGTGTTCCTCAGTCCCATCCTTCCGGAGGTTTTCAGCTTCCTGCGTCCCATCACATGTGGTGTGGACAGTCCATGCAGCTTACCTCCTGCGCAACCCGGGTTTTTATTTGTGTATGATCTTCGTGTCTGTCCTGGGTTTGTTATGCAGTTCTGGAGTCGTCCTAGTTAGCAGTCTGCCCGCTCTTCTCGTTGGAGGCTTGGCACACGTTCTGTCGGTCCCGCACGCTTGAGTGGAGGGAGGCTCAGACAGCATTGCAGGTTTTCCTGTGGGTGCATTTGAGCATTTTAATGCATGTTGTTCGCCCCTGCCCTTCTGTGGGATGTTGGTGTGATGCAGCTTCATGTGCAGGTTCCTTCCCTTCAGCTGCCTTGGTCACAGAGGATTTGTGTACACATGGCCTGTTGGCTTCGGCCCTGCATTCTTCTCCCTCCTCACGCTGTCCTTGGATTGGCTTGAGTTGGATGTGGAGGCGCTTGGAGCTGCCTCTGGACCCAGTGCATTGCTCTCGGTGGTGCATGCGTCATCTGCATTGTTGGTACTGTTCGCGCTGCTCCTGCGGAATGCGGTTTTACATTTTTTTGCTTCTCAACTTGCATGTCGGCGATGCTTGCTTCTTCCTGGGAATCTGCTTGGACCCTGGCTCTTCAGCTGTCTTCGCCTTTTTGTCCGTTGCTGTTTACAGTGACTGCACTGGTGCAGTATCTGCAGGCAGCTTAGGCCTTCCATCCGGCTTGTATCTAGTGCCTTGCGTTTTCACATGCCTTACACGGGTCGTGGTGGCCCGCCTGCGTCTGTTAGGTTTTTAAGTTCTGGCCTACCTCGACGACTGGCTGGTTTGAGCTCCCAGCCAGCCCGCATGTCTGCTTGCTGGGGTATTGGTGCTCTCCCGGCTCGCTGAGTTTGGTTTCTTGGTTTACTGGCAGAAGTCCCATCTGGTTCTTTTGCCATTACTGTCGCCTTGTATCGTACAGTGCTGGCAGAACCACTGCAGCTTGCGTTCGGTATTGATGTTACTTCCACTCCATTCCGCAAGTTGTTTCACCTCCGACCTGGTGTGCGTCTCCTGAGCTGTCCTGGTCGTTGGACCGGGTGCTCTCATTTCTCTCTTCTCCTCAGTTTGTCGTGGCCCCTTCGGTTCAGGATTGTTTTTCTATGGCTCTTTTTCCTGTTGGTATTGGCCTCGGGGGGTTGGGTCGGGGAGCGTCATGCTCTCCTCCTGCGCAGGTTTTTTCTGCTAGTTTGGCCCTGGTGGTAGGTTTGTTTGCAGCCGTCTCCTTTTCTGGCGGTGATTGGGTCTGCTGCTTTCCGGAGGGTCCTTGAGTTGTTGATGCTTGGTTGGTCAGGCCGGGGGTGCATTGTGTGTTGTGTAAATTTGCAGTTGTCCGCTGTGATCCGTGCATCATGGCCTCTGTTGCTGTGGACGCACTTTGGGTTGCCCGGGTTCCCTTCCTTTCTTCCTGTTCCAGGGTTCGGGTTTCCTGGTTCGTCGTCAGCGTTCTTCATTTTGCCAGTTGTCATGATTTTGAGTTTAGGAAGCGTGGCATCTACCTCCTGGGTCCTTCCCTCTTTTTCCTTATCTTTGATGAGGTTGCTCCAGGAAGCTGATGGGGCTCCCCCCAGAAAACCAGCATTGAATGTAATGAAACGCCATTTTCTGGGTTAGGCCCCGAAAATGGCCGGGTGCTGTATTCCAGGTGCAGAGACCCCTGGCATCTCTCCCTCCATCTGGTTGGCGGAAGGCTCCCCCTTCCCTATCCAGGGAAGGAGTGGGGGTTGTGCAGACAGCTGCTCGGCAATGTGATGACATCATGCTCGTTTGCTAATTTTCGTTGGGGAGTTCTGTCCATTTGTTCGGCTTTCGGTAGCAATATTTTCACCAGAATAGGGGTTTGTTTTGGGGCGCCTATCTTTCTGGGTGCCAGACCTGGTCGATGGCAGACATAGAATGCTCACAACCACACGGAGGTTTCTATAGGCCATTGCTCCTCGTGCCTCTCTGAGGGGGCCAGGTTCTGGGTCATGATCCCTGGCAGGCAAGAACTCCATGGACTTCGACTGATGCCAGAAAGCTAATACTTACATATCAACCTGGATAGCTCCGGGGAGCCAATGGGGCTCCCCCCAGAAGATGGTGTTTCATTACATTCAACGCTGTTTTTTTTATTTCATAATTAAATTTCAGTGAGTAGTAGTTTTAAGCAAGTTAATATAATTTATGTAAAAACTAGGTTCAGACATTGTATGTGAGTTGTGTGAATGACATTATATATGTGATGAGGGAGAGGTTATACTGTATATATAAATTAGAAATAATGTCATACAATATTGGAGCCTCAACCTGTCCTCTTATTTAACCACTGCACTGTGCACCTGGTTTCGGTAAAACTTCTTGGTACAATTGTCAAGGACATATTTTCTTTGTTTTTATAAATGTTCAGGTAAAGTTAATGTCAACATGTTTCCAAACTCAACTATTTCCTTTCAAAACACAGAGTAATGAAAACATTAAAAAAGATTAAAATACAGCCTAATTAAAAAGAAAATACCACAACTCTCAGAGCATCCAAAGGCGCTTTGCACAGTGCAGTGGTTAATACCCCACATTTTAATGTCACTGAATACAGCATCAAAATTCTGGTGTGTTTAAACAAAAAAAAAAAAAAAAAAAAAAACTGGCTGTACGCTGTACTTTGTACGATGTAATATATATCAGTTCTTATGTATGCTGCTAAAGTGTTCAAGTTCCACCCTGTGGTAGATTTACAGTTATTAGCTATCACCAGGCACCAGCCCTTCTCACGTATCATAGTACGTCCCATAGTACGCCCATAGTAACCCGTCCCATCACTGTGGACAGCAATAATAGTCCGTTTACTCCAATTTTCATGATAATTGTATTTTCCAATCTCACTTAAATTAAGGTGTGACATTTGTGTACTATTTTCCATCCTATTTTGAATATCATGGATCAGCTACATCCCCCTTGAAGACTCGTAGTTTTGTTTTGAGAAATCTTCAGTAGTTCTTGGTAAATTATAATAATTATTCTATGAATTATTATCTATAAATATTTCAGTTGGCACTACATTTAGATATAAGCAATAAGTTATGCTCTATTCAAATTAAAGGAAAAATGGATCGTACATTATGTAATACAGAAAACGTATATGTAGGGTATACTACACTACCGCCCTCAAGATGGGTATGCATTGGGTCCAGTACTACCCACAGGATGGGTATGGGGACCACTACCATGTGTAGGATGGGTATGGGGGTCCACTACCACCCAGAGGATGGGTATATGGTCCACTACCACCCACAGAATGGGTATGGGGTCCACTACCACCCACCGGATGGGTATGGGGTCCACTACTGACAACAGGATGAGTATGGTGTCCACTACTGCCCACAGGATGGGTATGGGGTCCACTAACACCTGTTGGATTGGTATGGGGTCCACTGCTGCCTACAGGATGGGTATGGGGTTTAATACTATCCACAGGATGGCTATGGGGTCCACTACTACCCACAAGATGGGTACTTGGTCAACTACAGCTCATGGGTTGGAATATGGGGTCAACTACAGCTCACAGGATGGGTATGAGGTCAAGTACAGCTCACAAGATGGGGTATGGGGTCATGTACAGCTTACAGGATGAGATATGGGGTCAAGTGCAGCTCACAGGATGGGGTATGGGGTCAACTACAGCACATGGGTTGAGGGTATGTGGTCAACTACAACTCAAGGATGGATATAAGTTCAACTACTTCCCACAGGATAGAGTCCACCTGGAATAAACTCTGGCACTATTTTGTTGTGAAAAAATGTTTCCATTTAATGATAAATATAAATGTCTTTAACAGATAATGATAATATACTATAAATACATGGAATATGCATTGCAGTAATTCTGTAAATAACCTTCACAATCAACATACAATTTAACCTGAAGTGCATGGTGAGAAGGGAGAGAGGTGTACTCATCAGTCTATCATAGAACAACTGAGGAGTTAGCCAAAACTTTTGCTCATAGAGAGGGAAGTGATTACCCAAGTGAATAGCCAAAAATCTGAAAAGAATCTGTAAATCCTTGCCAAGAATTCAGGCGGGATAGTCACTGGGCACTAGGCACTGGTAAACTGAGGNTGTTGGTGCATCTCAGTACATGGGGTGATGGAGGATGTCCTATTCTATATTATGTCATAGAATATCGTGCTTCCTCGTCCAGGGTCAGTTTGAATTTTTTGGTTGTTTATATGATGACCGAGTCCAATTTTTTTGTCTTAATTATATGAAGCACTTATTATTTGCTCATTAAGAATTTTATTTTTTTCAGTGTAATAAAATTTTAATGTATGTATGATGTATGGACTGTTCCATATTGCCCCTTCCCCACTTAGTGTTGAATATAGAAAATATTCATGGCAGGTGTAGACTGATAATAAATTCATTTGATTTTAAACAACACACAAACTCAACTTGTCCAACATTACTTATACTATGAGTTGATTGGTGTGTGATGTAATATCTTTGTGTGTGATAGTTACTACATACATAAATGTAATTACTTAAGTGTAGTCACAGGATGAGAGTTACCTTGACACAAAAATAGAAAACAAAAAGTTACAAAAGACACAAAATGGAATCAATATAGGAAAAGGCCAAACCTCCAAACATACTAGCAATACAAAGATGCGAGAAACAACTACACAGCAGTGAGGAAAGAGACATAAAGAAATTTTCAAAAAGGGATTGCGGACAAATGTAGAACAGAACCGGGTCTAATCTATAAATTCATAAACAACAAATTGCAGGTAAACGATAACATTCTGAGGTTGAAAATGGAAATAAATTCACAGAAAATGAAAAGGAAATGTGTGAAAATTAAAAAAAATTCCAAAGTGTGTTTGTACAAAATGAAATCTTCAGGGAACCAGACAATAAGAATTCTAGAGCACATAAAGGTGTCCAGGGACGAAGTGGAAAATGCTCAAGGAGCTAAATAAGAATAAAGCAGTTGGTCCAGATGGAGTTTCACCATGGGTTCTGAGAGAATGTGCACCTGAGCTCAGCATTCCACTTCAACTGATTTTTCAGGCATCCCTGTTTACAGGAGTTGTAGCTGATGTGTGGAAAAAGGCTAACATAGTTCCAATCTACAAAAGTGGCAGCAGGGAAGACCCCCTTAATTATAGACCTGTATCTTGACAAGTGTAATAGTCAAAATATTGGAAAAATTCATTAAAACTAAATGGGTAGAACACCTGGAGAAAAAGATATAATATCAGACAGACAGTATGGTTTCCGATCTGGAAGATCCTGTGTAACGAATTTACTCAGTTTCTATGATCGAGCCAAAGAGATTTTACAGGAAAGAGATGGCTGGGATGACTGCATCTATCTGGACCTAAAAAAGGCTTTCGACAGAGTTCCACATAAGAGGTTGTTCTGGAAACTTTAACATATTGGAGGGGTGACAGGTAAGCTTCTAACATGGATAAAAAATTTCCTAACTGATAGAAAAATGAGAGCCGTAATCAGAGGCAATGTATCGGATTGGAGGAATGTCACAAGTGGAGTACCACAAGGTTCAGTTCTTGCACCGGTGATGTTTATTGTCTACATAAACTATCTACCAGATGGAGTACAGAATTATATGAAGATGTTTGCTGATGATGCTAAGAAAATAGAAAGATAAGAAACCTAGATGATATTGTCATGCCCTTCAAGAAGACCTGGACAAAATAAATATATGGAGCACCACTTGGCAAATGGAATTTAGTGTGAATAAATGCCATGTTATGGAATGTGGAATTGGAGAACATAGACCCCACACAACCTGTAAATATGTGAGAAATCTTTAAAGAATTCTGACAAAGAAAGGGATCTAGGGGTGGTTCTAGATAGAAAACTGTCACCTGAGGACCACATTAAGAACATTGTGCGAGGAGCCTATGCTACACTTTCTAACTTCAGAATTGCTTTTAAATACATGGATGGATAAATACTAAAGAAATTGTTCACGACTTTTGTTAGACCAAAGCTGGAATATGCAGCGATTGTATGGTGCCCATATCTTAAGAAGCACATCAACAAACTGGAAAAGGTGCAAAGACATAACACTAAGTGGCTCCCAGAACTGAAGGACAAGAGCTACGAGGAGAGGTTAGAGGCATTAAATATGCAAAAACTAGAAGATATAGAAAAAGAGGTGATATGATCACTATGTACAAAATAGTAACAGGAATCGATAAAATTGATAGGGAAGAAATCCTGAGACCCAGAACTTCAAGAACAAGAGGTCATAGATTTTTTAAACTAACGAAACAAAGCTGCCAGAGAAATATAAGAAAATTCACTTTTGTAAACAGAGTGGTAGACGGTTGGAAAAAGTTCGGTGAGAAGATGGTGGAGGCCAAAACTGTCAGTAATTTCAAAGTGTTATATGACAAAGAGTGCTGGGAAGACAGGACACCACGAACTTAGCTCTCATCCTGTAACTACACTTAGGTAATTATATTTAGGTAATTACCTTGCTGTGTCTCATCTTCCCTGTAATTTCTGGGGGAGCCCCTACGGCTCCCCGGAGCTATCCAGGCTGATAGGGATAGTCCTAACTTTTGGCATCAGTCGACATGGGTGGCGTTCAAGGCTTACTGGGGACAGTAACCAGAACCTGGCCCCCTCAGAGAGGCACGAGGAGCAATGGCCTATAGAAATGCACATGTGATTTTGAATGATTCTATATCTGCCATCGACCAAGACAGGCACCCAGAAAGGTAAGTGCCTCAAAACAAACCCCTATTCTGGTTAAACCAACAAAAATAATGAAACAAATGTTATGAACTCCCCCAAGGGAAAACGACCAAACAAGCATAACATCACACGAGCCGCGCCACATGTCCATGCAGCTCCCCCCTTCTCCCTACCCTGCCTGGGTAAACCCTTAGCAGACCCAGTCTAGGGGGCCCTGGGAATCCCCACAAGGGCGCTCGGGTCCAATGGATGTGACCCCTGTGTCTCCTCTCGCTTTTTGTGAGTTTGAGGGTTGCTCTTTCCCCTTGTCTTATGGTGACGCTCATTGTTTTGCCTCCGTCATGCTGCCTGTTGGGTCGGTGACACATTCGATCCAGAGTCCTGTGAGCTTTGTTGCTTGTTTATGGCTCGGTTCACCCAATTTGATGATGATATTTGGGTGCAGGCGGCTCGCACATTGCAAGATAGGTTTAGGTTGTTGCAGTGTGCTCCTTTGGTTGCTTCCCTGGATGCCCGAGGCTGCCCCGTTTTGTTTGTAGGAACACTTGAGGGTGTTGGTCGCTTTGGCCTTAGTTCTGTCCGCGCCCCCCTCGTTCTTACCCTGCTGTGGTTCATTCGGTTCCCCCTCCTGCTTCCGGCTCCGAAGCGTCTGAGGGCTTCAGGGGTCGGGGCAGGGTTTAGAGGTTCTGAAACTCTTGGCAGTTACAGGGGTTGCCCCTTCCGGGTGGCTACGATGGCATTCGAGTCCGTTACTCTAGCTGTAGCTCCAGGGTCTGACCAGTGGGCCCATTCTCTTCCTGCCTTTTCTGCCGCCCCGGCTTTTTCTTGTGTGGCAGGGGCTTGGGAGGATAAATCTTCCCTGGGGCCTGAGGTGGAGGTTCCCCAGGGTTGGGAGGGGCTGGCTTAGGGGCCTTGGGTCCCGTTGGTCCCCGCCTGGGTGTTCCAACCCTCTGGGCGGGGCTTTCGGTTACAAGGAGTGGGGAGTTTTCCTTTCCCCCCCTCTGCGTATGAGTTTGTTTGGGCATCGGCCTGTCCCCAGGTTCGGTTCCGTGTCCGTCGGTCTGTCCTTTCTGTGGGTGATTTTCCCACTTTCTCATCCTTCTTTTCTAGGACATGTATTCTACTGCGTCATGTCTTCATGTTCTCGTTGTATTGGGATCCTGCATGTTCATTGGTCGTGGATGTCAATTGGGTCTGTGTGAGCTTCCATGCTTTTGTGCTGGCTTCAAGGGTCTCGAAGGTTCGGGAAGATCTTCGGTTCTTCAAATATTGTTGGAACATCTGTCGTCTGTCGGTGGGGCTTACCTCCAGTCTTTTCTCAGACTTGTTGGTCCTCTCCGTCCTACTAATCGTTTTTAGTCCTTATCCCTTCTTTCTCATTTCATCTTATCTCCGTTTTCTGTCTCGTCGTTACTAATATTAGTTTAGTACACCTTGTAGGCACCCTCCCCGAGGGTTGGGTGTTGCTCAGGCGCATGCGCCGAAGGTGTTTGTTTTGGTTTGGGTGCGGTTTAAACATATATTCCGTGTTCTTTATTGTGGGTTTTACACCACTGTCGCTCAGCTTCTTTCCGGTCATAGCACCCTGGATACTGGGGAAGGTCTGGGTTTTATATGTGGGAGAGAACCCTTCGTTCTTTCTCTGCTTTTACGGGTGTGGGGTGGCTCGGAGTGGTACCGCCTCCGCCGTTACTCTACTCCTCATCTTCTGCGGTTCACGCATCTCTGGACATGTCCCTTGGCGTTGCTCCCGGAATATTACGCAGCTCAGCTGTGTCGTGACACGATAGTGTCTACACTTTACAGGTGAGTGGATATGGTCTGGCGACACAGTCAGCTAGGCGCTGGTTCTCGGTTTTTGGATGAGTGTGGGGTGTTGTTTGTGGCATGTTGATTGGCCGCTTTGTGTGCGTCTTCAAGTGGCCTTCCTAGGTGCTTCTATCAGTGCTCCTCAGCCCAAGGCTATGGCCTGATTGAGGGGAAGGGTTCCATGGGACATCAGATGGAATCAAATCAAATAAATCAAATCAAATGTTTATTCAGGTAAAAGTACATACATAGGAGATTAGTTACAAACATAATGTTGGATTTATTGATAGAGCTTGTACATACAATACTTAAAGCCACTAGTACACATAGCATTTCGGGCAAGGTGAGGTGGGAAAAAAAACACTTAGACTAAAACATAATAGTAATTGAGCTTAAAGTATAAATTGCATTGAAAGAAAAAAATAAAAGGTAAAAAAGGGAGGAACATGGTAGAAAATAGTAAGACATGGGTTGACATTTAGGGGTAAGGTAGGTTACATGGAGTTAATTAGGTAGTACTTAGTTTTCATCTTAAACTGGTTGAGAGAGGTACAGCCTTTGTCATGATTGGGAAGGTCATTCCACATTCTGGGTCCCTTGATTGTAGAGCATTTCTAGTTTGATTAAGTCGTACTCTTGGAATATCATATAGGTATTTGCTTCTGGTGTGGTGCCCATGGGTTCTGTTACAACCTTCTAAGAAGCTTCAAGGTCAGGGTTGACATTACAATTCAGAGTTTTAAATATATAGAGTGCACATGAGAGGATATGCAGTGTCTTAATATCTAACATATTCAGAGATTTGAGTAGGGGTACCGAGTGCTGTCTGGGGCCAGAGTTAGATATTGTTCTAATAGAAGCTTTGTGTTGGGCAATTAGAGGATGTAAATGATTTTGGGTAGTAGAACCCCAAGCACAAATACCATAGTTGAGTGATAAGGATAGATGAGAGAGTAATAGAGTGTCATCAGGGCAGGGCAAGGTACATAATATTTGATCTTAGAAAGAATGGCAACAGTTTTCGAAACTTTTTTTGCTATATTTAGAATGTGTCCCTGGAAATTCAGCTTGTTATCTATGAGGACACCAGGAATTTACTATCAACTTTACTACTGATTTGTATATTGTTTATTCTTAGATTAATTTATTTGAGGATTTATTACCAAACAAACAAAATATAGAAAGTTTTGTCAATGTTAAGGGTGAGTTTGTTAGCAGTTAGCCAAAGATAGACTTTATTTAGTTCAGTATTCACAGTGACATTTAGAACAAGAGGGGTCAGGACTGGAGAAAATGAAAGTTGTGTCACCAGCAAATAAGATTGGTTTGAGGTGTTGAGAGGCATTTGGAAGGTCATTAATGTAATGAGAAAGAGGAGAGGGCCAAGTATGCTGTCCTGTGGAACACTAATGTTTATGGGTAGTGTAGGAGAAATGAAATTATTTACAGAAACATACTGGAGCCTGTAAGTAAGGTAAGACTAAAGGTATTGCAGGGAGTGACCTCTGACTCCATAATGATGTAATTTAAGAAGAAGGTTTTGGTGGTTGACAGTGTCAAAAGCCTTACGTAGGTCCACAAATAACCCAACAGGGAACTCATTTTTATCAAGAGCTGTATGCATCAAGTTAATCATACTAATAAGTGCATCGTTAGTGCTTTTATTGGGTCTGAAACCATATTGGCGAGAGCTAAGTATATTGAGTTTGGCTAGATATGAGTAAAGCTGCTTGTAGATTAACTTTCCAAATATTTTTGACAAGGTTGGCAGAATTGATATAGGTCTGTAATTGTTGACATCAGTGAGATCATCACATTAGTGGACTGGGGTTACTGTCGTTTTTTTTTTTAGAATATCCAGAAAGTTTTGGAGTTCAAGTGATTTATTGAAGAGCAATGCAATGGCAGGAGCTAGAAATCTGGAGGCTTTTGAATATACTTCCTTGACGCAGTCTTTGCTTCTGGATACTCCTTCCTTGTTGGGTACTCATTCGTTGCCTCAGTCAAGGCTTTGAACACTCATTCCTGGACTCAGTCATTGCTTCTGGTTCCCTCCTTTCTTGGCTGTTGTTCAGTGCCTGGCTACACTCTAATATATATACTGGAGTGGGTCTGTATGTTTACTTGATCGTGTACATTCCATTTTCCTTGCTTTTCCTACCTCTATACTGCACATTGTGTCTTACTATGTGCTTATTGGCTATACTAGTGTTGGTGCTTGGTTGGACTGTGTACAGGTTCGGTTCCACTCACCCACTCCTGCCTCTACTGTTCCTTTTTGTTGGGACAGGGGGAGCTAGGATTATGGCCCGCGCTACGACCTTTTCTTTATGTTCCTTTGCCGGACAGTGCATTTTGCCTTAGTGCGGTACCCATCCTGGGTAGTTCTCCTTTTACTCTGCTTTGAGTGCATTGGTCTGCCCTGCTGGTGCTGGTGGCACTGCTCCTGCGGGTGTCAATGTCGCTGTTTTTCGCTTCACGCCTTGCGTGTCGGCTCGTGGTGCTCACTTCCTCGTTGGCCTCTGCCTGGGCCCCGGTGTCTTGTTTTTTGTCGCCATATTGGTCTTGCTGTTTGCAGAGTTTATGGTTCGGCTCGTCCGCAAGCGGCGGCTTCTCATTGTCATCCGTTCTTGGTCTTGTTGGTTCTTTTGGGGTTCCGGGGGCGTTCCTCCCGGATGGGGCATATCTGCTCGTTCGGGGTGGTTCTTTTCCGGTTCGCTGGGTTTGGGTTCCTGGTTCCCTGGCAGCCGCTCTTTCTGGTTTCATGCCAGCCTTGGTTTCGGTCGCTGCTTGCTCAGTGTCCGAACCCGGGTGTCCCCCCCCCCCGCCTCTTTAGAAGATAGACCCGGTCCGTTACGAGCCTGGTTTGCTCTCCTCCTCGAGTCTTTGCTTTTGGTATTTTTGACTCGAGTTTATCGCCAGTTGTTTGGTGATCCCTTGCTTTGCTGATGGTGTCCCTCCTGCGGGCTTCATCTCAGCGGCAGTATGAAGTTTCCTGGTGGTCCTTCTGTTTCTTTTAAATTCTTCGTCGTTGTCCTTCACTTTCGGTTTGGGTGTTGTTGTCCTTTCTCTCGTGGTTGTTCCAGGTCCGTCATCTTCTGCCGAGTACTGTCACTTCATATTGTGCGGAGCCGCTTCAGCCTGCTTTCGGTATAGATGTTACTTCTGCGCTGTTTCACAAGTTGTCTCGTGCGTTGTTTCACTTCCGGCCTGCTCGTACGCCACCTAAGCTGTCCTGGTTTTTGGACAGAGTGCTCTCCTTTCTCTCTTCTCCTCAGTTTGTTGTGGCCCTTTCGATTCAGGATTGTTTTTCGAAGGCTCTTTTCCTGTTGGCATTGGCCTCTGAGGGTTAGGTCGGGAAGCTTCTTGCTCTCCTCCGGCGCAGGGGTTTCTGCTCTTTCGGTCATGGAAATAGGTTTGTTCATCTGCAGCCATCTCCTTTTCTGGCGAAGAATGAGACTGCTGCTTTCCGGAGGGGTCCTTGGGTTGCTGATGCTTGGTTGTTTAAACAGGGGGTGCATCATGTTTTGTGTCCGGTTGCGGCTCTTCGCAGTTATTTGTGCGCCACGGCTTCTGTGTTCATGGACACGCTTTGGGTTGATCCGGTTTCCTTTCTTCCCTTCTTCATGGGTGCGGGTCTCCCAGGTCCTCCACAGAGTTATTAAGGCTAGCCAGCCTGCGGTCTATCCCCATGCCCATGATGTTCGTAGTTCGCTGATCTTGTTGCCATCTTTGGCAACATGTCCTGGGCTGACATTCGGGCTCGGGCCTTTTGGCAGTCGAACAGGCTGCTCGTTACCTTGTGAACATCCCTGGGCCGAGTCGGGCCTGTGTCGATTTTGGTCGGTGATTGCAGCCAGTTGTCTCGACTTCGAGTTAAGGAGTGAGCAGCGACTGCCTCCTGGGTAAGTCCCTAAGTTTTTCCTCTGTGGGTAGTTAGCTCCGGGGAACCGAAGGGGCTCCCCCCAGAAAACCAGCGTTGAATGTAATGAAACGCCATTTTCTGGGTGAGACCCAGAGGCTCCCCGGCATCCCTCCTTCCCTCCGGTCGGCGTTTTTTTCGTATTTTGACATCCAGCCTAAGAACGAAAGGGTGGATAGCCGGCGTGAGAGGTCTGGGGCTCCCCCTTTCCCCTCCCGGGAAGGGGAGCTGCACAGACAGCGGTGCAGCGACGTGTGACGTCATGATCGTTTGCTAGTCTCTTTTAGGGGAGTTCTATCCACTTGTTCGGCTTTTGGTAGCAATACTTTCACCAGAATAGGGGTTGTTTTGGGATGCTTACCTTTCTGGGTGCCTGACCCAGTCGATGGCAGACACAGAATGCTTCCAACCACATGGGGGTTTCTATAGGCCATTGCTTCCCTTGCTTCTTCTGAGGGGCCAGGTTCTGGCTCGTGGTCTCCAGTAGGCCCATAGAACTCCATACACATGACTGATGCCAAAGACTGATATTAGCATATCAGCCTAGTCAGCTCCGGAGAGCCTACAGGTCTCACCCAGAAAATGGTGTTTCATTACATTCAACGCTGTTTTTTTCCTTAGTCATTGGTGAAGTAGCTTCGGGGAGCCTTAGGGGCTTCCCCCAGAAAACCAGCGTTGAATGTAATAAAACGCCTTACAATGTAAAACCAGCGTTTAATGTAATGAAATTTCTGGGCGAGTCCTGGAGGCTCCCCGACAACTCTCCCTCCCTCCAGTCGGCGGTTTTTGCGTATTTTGATATCCAGCCTTGGAACTGTAGGTGTGGATCGCCGGCATGAGGGTCTGGGGCTCCCCCTTCCCCCTCCCGGGAAGGGGGGAGCTGCGCAGACATGCGGCGTGGCTCGTGTGACGTCATGCTTGCTTGCTCATTTTCCCTTGGGGGAGTTCTGTCCATTTGTTTTGTTATTTTTGTTGGATTTACTAGAATAGGGGTATGTTTTGAGGCACTTACCTTTCTGGGTGCCTATCCTGGTCGATGGCAAATATAGAATCCTCCAAAATCACATGTGCATTTCTATAGCCCATTGCTCCTCGTGCCTCTCTGAGGGGGCCAGGTTGTGGCCGCTGTCCCCAGTAAGCCTAGAACTCCACCCACATCGACTGATGCCAAAAGTTAGGACTATCCCTATCAGCCTGGATAGCTTCCGAGGAGCCTTCAGGACTCATCCAGAAAATGGTGTTTCATTACATTCAAGGCTGGTTTTTTGTCATGTAAAGTTTTGATGCATGTGATGGATTTGGTATTCTCTACTCTGTATTTAATTTATTTCATTCATCTACCACTCTGCAGAAGTGAATTGTTGTATGTTTTATCGACACCCTTGCTTTTGAAGTTAGAGTTTATGATCTCGGAATCTTAACATCACTGGATTAAAATATTCCAGAGTGTCAATTCCTCCTAGTTTTGACATACAGCACATCCTCCAAAATCTGAATCATGTCATTGTGGATCTGAGCCAGATTTGCATATAATAAAAATTTCCATATAACTGCCTTCTTTTGGCTATTTATCACCAAATTTAAGGAAGTTTTCCTATTCCATATGATTCAAAATACTGTAGGTTCTACATATTGACAAATACAAATAATTTAACAAATGCTTTTGGTGTCATATTAATATTAATTATAATGCATACATTTTCCATCGTGTCATGACCCTAATTTTTGTATTTTACGCTTTTGTGAAAATTCAGTAGAATTATATTTTTGTTCAATAATTTCACTGGTAAAATCTATAAAATATTATTTATCCATAACTGACTTTTCCAGGATTGGATTTCTGTAGCCAACAATGTTGCTGCCAATGAAAAAACATATGTGATCCGGGACCTGACACCTGCCACACGTTATGCTGTCAGAGTTACAGCTCACAACCACGCTGGCTCCAGTGTGGCTACATATGATGTCAAAACATTAACTCCTGAAGGAGGTATGTCTGTGGGAGTAGTGTAGTGGATTTTGTACCCACTTTAATGATTATTTGCCTTGTTTCCCTCAGGATAATTCATTTTATTTAACCAGTTGCTTGTTTTGATGCACTCAAAACATCAAACTCAAAACAGCAAAACATCAAAACTCAAAACTTTGTGTCTTTGTTCTCAGTTTTGGCTCGATCTCTCGGCCCAAAACTTCCTTTGACTAATTGAGAGACTAATTTCTAATTTAACCTAATTTCTCAGTTGGTGCAGCACAGTGGTTAAGGCAGCACAGCACAGTGGTTAAAGATAAATTTATGTAAATTACACTGTGACGATGACATTTAGTTTTGGGTGTATTGACAGGTACAATCCACAGTGAATTAAAGATGTGAACTGAGTAACACTTTATCAACAGTGTTGTTGCTAGATGAAGATCCCCCCAATGGAGGAGTAGCCTCGCCGCCCCTCTACCAGGACCTGAGGGTCGTCATACCAGCAGCAGTAGTAGTGGTCATTGTCATTGAGGTCATCATGGCAATTGTATGTGTCTTCAGGAGGAGGAGTGAGTTTTGCATTTTGTTCTAATGTGCAATGTGAGATCCCATCTAAGTGTATATGTTTGTATCAGTTGCAGTTCATAAACCATTCAACTTGTCTATGCATTTTACCCTTGTGACTGATGTTCTGTAATACAGTGTTTGCTTCCTGTCATTATCTAACCCTAAAGTTAGAATTCATATGTCCTGGAATAAGCTATTTGATGATAATGTGTGGGACTTGATGCTAGTTCTGTATGATGCTGTTTAATAAGATATGCTGAATGAACATGTATAGTTTGTTAATATTTGCAGCCTTTCTTACATTGATTAGCCTTTCTCTAGGCTGCCTTCCCACCCAGCGTGGGACGTGAGATAATGGTGATGGCTCTGCATTTTCTCATTTACTATATTCATTTGCCCTATAATTTTCATTTACTCTGCCTTATGGCTTTAGTAGCTTTGAAATACGGTAGGATCCTGGTGCTATGCTAGAGAATTTAACGTGCACCAATTCAAAATGTACAGTAATTTAAAATTTAGTTTAATATTAATAACAATTGGTTTTATGCAAGTTTGTGTGTCAATGTATTTTCATGCTGTTTCTTCAAAATAACATGTAATATAAATCATTTAAAATTTTAGACTATTAGCCACTTTAAAACTAGTAATCATTGAAATATTTATTGCAATGGCCTCATTGAATATAATCACAGATTATGAAATTTCTTAAATACTAAGTTATTGTTTAAAAATACTAGAGCTGAAAGTAATGAAAGGCCAATTTCTTGCATAGAAGAAATTGTGGCTCATTGAAGATGCACTATCAGTGATAGTGTACCAACTACTAAGTTGCATCAGCCGCAAAGTTCTATTGGCCTACCTACCAGGGACCAGCGCCAGAACCTGGTCCCCTCATAGAGGTGCATGGAGCAGTGACATTTATATATTTATTTACGTCACCAACAGGGAAGGCACCCACAAAGTCAACCAAACAAAACAGACCACTGCTGGCTTCAAACAAGACTGCAGCCTCAAGAACCATCAAAAGAACTCCCCCAACAATGTAAACAAATGATTGAAATCTCTTGAAACTAGCACTAGCTCATTTACCCCACCTCCCCCACTCATTTGGGAGAAAGGGGTGGCAGCTCACAGTCAGCCAGCTCCTCCATCCTCAGCTCTATGCTGATGTGTGTAATGTGTACTGGGTCTCCTCTGCTACTTGGGCTTCAGTATTGGCTGGGGTGCACTGGATATTCATATGCTACACTTTAGTGCAGCATACGAATGCACTTTAGCAGCCTTCACAGTCATACGCGCAGTTTGCTTACTACATCATCTCTATACATTCTATATAGTTTTGCATGACTACCTTTAATTAAAGATCTAGTGTCTGTTAGGGCAATTCCTTTGGTCCCTGGGAATCTGGTCCTGTGGTCTCAAGAATGTACCCTATGAACTTGCTCTCACCTTGTGGGAGTTTGAGGTTTGTGTGTTGTCTGTGTCATGTAGCGACACTCATTCTTTCTGCCTCCACCATGGAACATGCTGGATCGGTGACACTTTCGACCTTGAGTCACATCAGATATGTTCCTTACATGTTGCCCTTCTTCCTGACTTTCTTAACAAGGCTAGGGTTTTTCACTGTGCATTAGTTTTTCTAAGTTGCATCAGTCTAGGTTGTGTGCCTGGCTGGAGGCCCTGGAGTTACATCATTTGGTGTTTAGGGACCTTGAATTGGACGTGTTGCTAAATTCTTCCTTGGTTCTGTCCACACCACCTCTTCCTTCCTCTTTGGGCATAGTTCACCTTTTATGTGATCCTTCCGTCTCCTCTACTTCTGGCCCTAAAGTGTCTGATGGTTTTGGGGTTAGGGCAAGGAATAGCTCAGGATATGGCTTGGTAAGCTCTAGGGGTTGCCCCTTCAGAATCAGGCATTGGAAGCAGTTGAGCTTGCTTATCCCACCAAGGCTTCTGGGTTTTCCTTTCAGCAAACCCTCTTCCTCTGAAGCCTTTCCCTTGGACTCATGCCTTCCAGGCAGTGGATAAGGATGGTGGCTCTGCTCTGTGGCCCTCTGCTGCAGCTTCTGAGAGAGTTAGACATGAGTCCTTGGGTCCCCTTTGACTCTTGTGGTTCCATGTTCCCTCTGAAGAGTGCCTTCTTTTACAGAGTAAGTGGTTTTTCCTTTCCCCCCTGTCTGTATGAGTATGATTTGGGTGCTCTTCTGCCCCACCCCACCTCCCTGGGGCTCTCTTCCGGGTACCTTCTGGCCCATCGGGCTCACCCTTCCAGAGGTTTCTGTCCTCTTGAGTCCCTCTGCTGTGACTCGAGAGGCCCTTTTTCAGTACCTTCTGCGAGACCCAGATTAGGCCTCTCCTATGAACTTTGCCTCTTTTGAGTTTAGGTCTTCTACCAGTTTTGGATTCATTATGAGGTTCTGGAGTCTTTCTGGATAGCAGGCAATCCCTTGTGTTTGCTTGGGGTATGGTGCAGCTTTTGTTGTACCAGCATACTGGAGTGATGTTGAGGTGTTAACTGTGTTTTTAGGTTGTTTCTGAAATGCTCTTCTTTTGAGTCTCTCAATGACTGCATGTTTGTCTCCCACTCTTTCTTGGGATGTGGGTCTTGTGTAGCTCTGTGCCCAGGTTTTCCTGTTGTCAGTGATGCTGGTGGCAGATGACCTTCATGCCCATCAGTATCTGGGTTCCACACACAAGTCAAGCCTGGCCACGGGCCAGGCTTGGAGAGTAGAAGAACTCCCAGAACTCCATCAAGCAGGTATCGTGCACTTCTTGGGTCTCCATTAGCTTCGCTCAGATTGGACCATGGAGATCAATGGGGTGCTTCGTCAGGGATAGCTTGCAGGAGACTTAGCCTTTGCTGTTGTGGTATCAGCTGTGCTCCCCAAGCTGTATGCTCCCATGCTCTAGGAAGCAGTGGCCACCTTCATTGCCACATGACTCACATGTTGTCAGGCTGAGTTGGCCCAGCCTCTAGATTCAGTGTGGACCCTTGCTCACCTATCCGCTTCTTTGTTTTCTTCGCTTCTATTTCCTGAGGAACTGGTTGCCGAACTCTTGTCCCCGGCAACCACTGCTTGTTGGGCCTTTATAACCCATACGTCTGTTTGGCGTACTTGTGCTTGGTTTTGAAAGGTAGGTCAGGTAGGTCTGAGTATTGCCTTCTTACTAGGATAGGCCATCAGTAGTCAGACACCAGGTCGCATGCACCTCCTGCGGCTAGTCCGATGTCTGCTCAGTTCCTTGCTTGCTCTTTTCAGAAGGATGGGGGTCTCAGGGTTCACACCAGCCCTTTGATGGTTTTCTCCTTTTCCCCTTTGAGGTCATCTGCCACCAGCATTGCTGACAATAGGGAACCTGGGCCCGGAGCTGCACGAGGCTCACATCCTGATAAAGATTGAGGGACAAACATGCAGTCATTGAGAGACTCGGAAGAAAAGCCTCCCAGAAACACCTGAAACACATTTGACACCTCAACATCACTCCAGCGTTTTGGTACAACTAAAGCGGCACCGTGCCCCAAGCAAAAACAAGGGATTGCCTACTTAGCCAGGAAGACCCCAGATCCTTGTAATGCAAGGATCTGTGGTACTGTTTGGGAAGAAAACCCAAACTCAAAAGAGGCAGGTCCATCAGCGAGGTGTAATCCAGGTCTTACAGGAAATACTGAAAAAAGATCCTCCCTGAGATACAGCAGGAAGGACTCGAGAGGACAGAAACCTCCAGAAAAATGAACCTGATGGGCCCCAATGCACGCGGAAATGAACCCTAGGGAAAGCCACACCCAACTCATACTCATACAGAGCGGAGTAGAATAAGAAAACCCTTAACTCCTGTGAAAGAAGACCCTCCTCAAAGGGAACTAGGAAACACATAGGGTCAAAAAAGAATCCAAGGTCCCCATATCTGACTTCCCAAAAACCACTAAAGCCGCAGCAGAGGGCCTCGGGGCAGAGCCAGCGTCCTCGCCCACCTCATGGACTGGGAAGGTGGAGCCCAAGGGAAAGGCTTCAAAGGAGGAAGGGGCTGGCTGAAAGGAAGACCCAGAAACCTTGGTGGGATTAGCAAGCTCAACTACCTCCGCGCCTGATTCAGAAGGGGCAATCCCCAGAGATGATGGAGCTATATTCTGCGCTGCACTCCTGCCCCAACCCTGAAACCCTCAGATGCTTTAGTGAAGCAAGAGGGAAGGATCAAGGGAAAAATTAACTATACCCAAAGGGGACGGAAGAAGAGGTGATGATATAACCAAGGTAGAATTTACCAACACCATCAATTCCAGGTCTCTAAACACCAAACAAAGCATGCCCATGCACTCAGCTCTGGGTCCAGATTCATGGAATTAAATTTTTATAAAGAAATGCAAGCTGCCAGTAGCACAGGCACTCAGTATAGTGTGGAGGAAGAGCTTAAACACG
>WNGS01165503.1:27046985-27063531 GCA_020271785.1 Procambarus virginalis | reverse complement strand
GTGTTTTTCCTTTCCCCCCTGTCTGTATGAGTATGATTTGGGTGCTCTTCTGCCCCACCCCACCTCCCTGGGGCTCTCTTCCGGGTACCTTCTGGCCCATCGGGCTCACCCTTCCAGAGGTTCTGTCCTCTGAGTCTTCTGCTGTGGCTGCGAGAGGCCACAGCAGAAGGAGAGGCCACAGCCGAAGGTACTTTTTCAGTACCTTCTGCGAGACCCAGATTAGGCCTCTCCTATGATCTTTGCCTCTTTTGAGTTTAGGTCTTCTACCATTTTGGATTCATTATGAGGTCTGGAGTCTTTCTGGATAGCAGGCAATCCCTTGTGTTTGCTTGGGGTATGGTGCAGCTTTTGTTGTACCAGCATACTGGAGTGATGTTGAGGTGTAACTGTGTTTTTAGGTTGTTTCTGAAATGCTCTTCTTTTGAGTCTCTCATGACTGCATGTTTGTCTCCCACTCTTTCTTGGGATGTGGGTCTTGTGTAGCTCTGTGCCCAGGTTTTCCTGTTGTCAGTGATGCTGGTGGCAGATGACCTTCATGCCCATCAGTATCTGGGTTCCACACACAAGTCAAGCCTGGCCACGGGCCAGGCTTGGAGAGTAGAAGAACTCCCAGAACCCCATCAAGCAGGTATCGTGCACTTCTTGGGTCTCCGTTAGCTTCGCTCAGATTGGACCATGGAGATCAATGGGGTGCTTCGTCAGGGATAGCTTGCAGGAGACTTAGCCTTTCCTGTTGTGGTATCAGCTGTGCTCCCCAAGCTGTATGCTCCCATGCTCTAGGAAGCAGTGGCCACCTTCATTGCCACGTGACTCACATGTTGTCAGGCTGAGTTGGCCCAGCCTCTAGATTCAGTGTGGACCCTTGCTCACCTATCCGCTTCTTTGTTTTCTTTGCTTCTATTTCCTGAGGAACTGGTTGCCGAATTCTTGTTCCCGGCAACCACTGCTTATTGGGCCTTTATGACCCATACGTCTGTTTGGGGTGCTCGTGCTTGGTTTTGAAAGGTAGGTCAGGTAGGTCTGAGTATTGCCTTCTTACTAGGATAGGCCATCAGTAGAGTCAGACACTGGGTCACATGCACCTCCTGCAGCTAGTCCAATGTCTGCTCAGTTCCTTGCTTGCTTGCTCTTTTCAGAAGGATGGGGGTCTCAGAGTTCACACCAGCCCTTTGATGGTTTTCCCCTTTTCCCCTTTGAGGTCATCTGCCACCAGCATTGCTGACAATAGGGAACCTGAGCCCGGAGCTGCACGAGACTCACATCCTGAGAAAGACTGAGGGACAAACATGCAGTCATTGAGAGACTCGGAAAAAAAGCCTCCCAGAAACACCTGAAACACATTTGACACCTCAACTTCACTCCAGCGTTTTGGTACAACTAAAGCGGCACCGTGCCTCAAGCAAAAACAAGGGATTGCCTACTTAGCCAGGAAGACCCCAGTTCCTTGTAATGCAAGGATCTGTGGTACTGTTTGGGAAGAAAACCCAAACTCAAAAGAGGCAGGTCCATCAGCAAGGTGTAATCCAGGTCTTACAGGAAATACTGAAAAAAGATCCTTCCTGAGATACAGCAGGAAGGACTCGAGAGGACAGAAACCTCCAGAAAAATGAACCTGATGAGCCCCAATGCACGCGGAAATGAACCCTAGGGAAAGCCACACCCAACTCATACTCATACAGAGAGGAGTAGAATAAGAAAACCCCTAACCCCTGTGAAAGAAGACCCTCCTCAAAGGGAACTAGGAAACACATAGGGTCAAAAAAGAACCCAAGGTCCCCATATCCGACTTCCCAAAAACCACTAAACCCGCAGCAGAGGGCCTCGGGGCAGAGCCAGCGTCCTCGCCCACCTCGTGGACTAGGAAGGTGGAGTCCAAGGGAAAGGCTTCAAAGGACGAAGGGGCTGGCTGAAAGGAAGACCCAGAAACCTTGGTGGGATTAGCAAGCTCAACTACCTCCGTGCCTGATTCAGAAGGGGCAATCCCCAGAGATGATGGAGCTATATTCTGCGCTGCACCCCTGCCCCAACCCTGAAACCCTCAGATGCTTTGGTGAAGCAGGAGGGAAGGATCAAGGGAAAAATTAAGTATACCCAAAGGGGACGGAAGAAGAGGTGACGATATAACCAAGGTAGAATTTACCAACACCATCAATTCCAGGTCTCTAAACACCAAACAAAGCATGCCCATGCACTCAGCTCTGGGTCCAGATTCATGGAATTAAATTTTTATAAAGAAATGCAAGCTGCCAGTAGCACAGGCACTCAGTATAGTGTGGAGGAAGAGCTTAAACACGGGGGGGAGATACCAGATGAACTTAAAGTAGCAGAAATAGCCCCTCTACACAAGGAAGGGAGAATTATAGCATTGGCAAAGAATTATAGACCAGTTGCACCAATGTCCCACATAATAAAAGTATTTGAGAGAGTGATTAGGAGTCAAGTCACCAACTTCATGGAGACTAATGACCTTCACAACACAGGCCAACATGGATTTCGAGCGGGAAGATCGTGCCTCTCACAGCTACTTGATCACTACGACAAAGTCACTGAGGCATTAGAAGAAAAACAGAATGCTAATGTGGTATACACGGACTTCGCAAAAGCATTCGATAAATGTGACCATGGAGTGATAACATACAAAATGAGGTCAATGGGAATAACTGGTAAAGTAGGATGATGGATACTCAGTTTTCTGCCAAACAGGATACAGCATGTAACAGTCAATCATATAAAATCGAGTCCAAGCGCAGTTAAAAGCTCTGGACCTCAGGGTACAGTCCTTGCACCACTGCTTTTTCTTATTCTCATATCAGATATAGACAAAAATACAAGTCACAGCTTCGTATCATCCTTTGTAGATGACACAAAAATCAGCATGAAAATTACCTCTGCTGAAGATATTAAAAAACTTCAAGCAGATATTAATAAAGTTTTCGATTGGACAACAGAACATAACATGATGTTTAACAGTGATAAATTCCTGGTACTCAGGTACGGTAAAAATAAGGACCTTAAACATAATACAGGGTTCAAAACACAATCAAATGTGCCCATAGTAGGAAAGCAGCATGTAAAGGATTTGGGAATAATGATGTCTGACAACCTAATGTTTAGGGAGCGTAACCAAGCAAATATTGCGTCAGTCAGAAAAATGATTGGATGGATTACGATAACTTTCAAATCCAGGGATCCCATCACAATGGTTGTACTATACAAATCACTTGTACTGTCCCGTCTTGAGTACTGCTCAGTACTCACTTCCCCTTCAGAGCAGGAGAGATTACTGAAATAGAGAGAATACAGAGAACATATACGGCATACATAGATGCAATAAAGCACCTAAATTATTGGGATCGTGTCAAAGCTCTCCAAATGTACTCACTAGAAAGAAGACAAGAGAGATATCAAATAATATACACGTGGAAGATACTGGAGGGCCAAGTACCAAATCTACACAGTAAAATAACAACATACTAGAGTGAATGATACAGAAGAAAATGCAGAATAGGACCAGTGAGGAGCAGGGGTGCCATAAGTTCAATCAGAGAACACTGTATAAACATCAGAGGTTCACGGTTGTTCAACATCCTCCCAGCGAACATAAGAAATATTGCCAGAACAACCGTGGACATCTTCAAGAGAAAACTAGATCAGACACTGGGATGCGACACTCGATCTTTAATTGAAAGTAGTCATGCAAAACTACATAGAATGTGTATAGATGATGTAGCGAGTCAGCATAGCAGCTGCTTGTATGGCTGTGAAGTCTGACCTCGGCTAGCTAAAGTGCAGCATGTGAATACATTGTGCACCCGAAGCAAGTCAATATCACACCCAATCCAAGGCAGGAAAATCTGAAGAAACATAACTCCCACTGGGTGAGGACCACCACAAGCGAGGAGGACCCCCTAAAGGAGTGGCTCCTGAATACTCCAGGGAAAAGAACCCTGAAGCACAAGAGCAGCACTAGGGAGCGCACAGGGAAGACAACCCTAAGCACATGCAGCTCCAAGCACTCTTTAAATTCAGGCTAATACTAAATGTCATAATGTATAGGAAACTCCCACAAAGGCTGAAACTTAGCTGAAACATCAATACTGGAGCCAAAGCAGCAGAGATGCAACCCAACACACACATTACACATATCAGCACAAGACTGGAGGAGGAGGAGCTGGCAGACTGTGAGCTGCCTCCCCTTTCCCTGAAACGAGTGAGGAAGGTGAGACTAATGAACTAACCCTAGTTTCAAGAGATTTTTATAGTTTTCATTGTTGGGGGAATTCTTTCAGCAGTTCTCAAGGCTGTGGTCTCGTTTGAAGTCAGCAGTGGTCTGTTTTGTTTTGATAGCTTTCTAGGTATCTTCCCCGGTGGTGGCATAAATAAATGCCACCACTCCCTACACCTCTGTGAGGGGGGAAGGCTCTGTTCTGGCATTGGTTCCCAGTATGCCTGTAGAACTCCACAGCTGATATGATCTAGTAGTTAGTACACTATCAGTGATAGCAGCTTCAGGTAGCCACAAGGGGCTCTACCAAGAAAATAATTTTTTCCAGAAACTCCCTTGTAAGGGCACAAGATGGAAACCTATCCTTACTACATATACAGAAATATTTAGTCATTATCAGTGATAAGTCCTCCTTGGAGGTACCACTTCACTTACAGCACATGTAAATTTTAAATTTTCTTAAATGACATGCCTTGACAGGATTACTCGTCTTACTCACTGTTAGGGGCAATTTCATTAAGACATACAGATTAAAGTCTAAATAATAGTTTGTAAAATTAACAAATGGGTTATATTTTCATAACTTAAGGGTTAAGTTTACAAAAGTATATCTTGAACTTTACTCTCATTAATAATAATGACAAAAAAACCAGCACTGAATGTAATGAAACACCATTTTCTGGGTGAGACCTGGAATCTCCCCGGAGCTATACCAGGCTGATATGCTAATGTCAGACTTTGGCATCAGTCATGTGTATGGAGTTCTTAGGGCCTACCGTGGACCACGGCCAGAACCTGGCCCCCTCAGATAGGCAAGGGGAGCAATGGCCTATAGAAACCCCCGTGTGGTTGGAAGCATTCTATGTCTGCCATCGACTGGGTCAAACATCCAGAAAAGTAAGCATCCCAAAACAAACCCCCTATTCAAGCTTTGGATTGTTCACCCACCAATAGGGAACGTGAGCTGGGTTTAGACCGTCGTGAGACAGGTTAGTTTTACTTTAACCCCACACACAGCTGCAAGTGCAGACCTGACAGAGCCCTAGGAGATGTCAGGGAAATGGCAGGGGAGAGGCAGGACGAAAGAGCCAAAGTGCAACCCCAGGCACAAAATTACAGCAAATTGTCACCCCACAACATCCCGACACAGTAACAAGTACCACATATCACCGTGGCACTTGTTACCAATGCACACGCGCATCAGCAACATGTACCACACGCATCAAGCAACAGGCAATATGCAACATGTAACATGCAACCGGAAGGAACGTCTTGCGGCGAGGGCAGAGAATGGCAGAGCCTGACTCCAGACAGGGCCAAATGGAGATACGAAAGAGCCGAGCAGGCCCAGGAACCCGCACACTAAGCGACCGACAGCAGAGAGGCGGGACCAAGAGCCAAAACCCAACCCCAACAAGCACAACTAGGGGAGAACAGAGAATCCAATGTTCCATCAAAGTTAGTATCTCACCTTGTAAGCATGTACATTACCTGAATAAACATCTGAACTTCAATTTGAATGTACCTGGAAAAGCTAAGCCAGGTACACAAGACCGGCAAGGAATGAGGGACCCAGAAAGCATGGGAACAAAGAACCCAAACAAGGAAGGCCCCGGGAAGAAGCACAGAAGGGCCGAACAAAACGCCACAAGCACACTCCAATATGCAACCTCAGTATCAAAACCGCAGCAAAACGTCACCACAAAACACTCTTGACATAGGAACATGTACCACACAACAGGCACCACCACTTACGCACCGAGGAACATGGTGGAGGTGGGGCCCCGAACACAAGCACGAAACCTGCTTGACACCTGCATGATGGGGTTCTGGGAGTTCATCTACTCCCCAAGCCCGCACGGGTGGACATGCATAGGAGAGGGACTGGACAGTCAGGAGCTGCCCCGTATGGGGCGAGAGGCCTCCTGCAGTCACCTGCTGGCTGTTGTCCGAATCGTGAGGTTAGGAACAAGAGCTGCCACGTATGGGCCAATAGGCCTGCTGCAGGCACCTCTGTTAGTATGTTCCATGCCCTCATGTACGTCTGTACTCCCATTCGTACCCCCAAAAACGAACCAGTGCCTGGACGAAGGAGATGCCAGACCACATAAACTCACCTGCAGAACAGTGGCACAGAAGGGTCAAGACAATGTAACAAGGCCAGTGCCGCCCGAGGCGGCCAGGATATCGTGCACCCGCAGCCGAGAACCGGGAACGCCACCTGTGGAAGCAGGCCAGAGCCGCCTATGCAGAAGAGGAGGGGAGAGGCGACGGAGGCACCCACTACCTAAAACGCAGAGAAAACCCCTCGTCCTCCCCATAGCGGCACCCCAGAACACCCCCAGGAGAAACTGGGCACGGACTGGAGAATGAGACGAGCGAGAGGCAAAGCACTAGAGAAAATGGACGGAGAACCCCACCACTGGTGCACACCGGCCGAACCAAAACAAACTCCCACGGCGCATGCGCAGAACACGAATGAAAAGTAGCCCAAAAAGAATCCAGTACAAAGGGCCAAGAACCAAAGGCAGACCCCCACCAGGTAGACAAACAAAAAGGAAAAAGAAAACCCCCGCAAGAGGACAACGTACCCAGGCGGAACAGAGCCGGCCGCTATGATTGGTGAAAACAAGTTGTGCAGTACCCTGTGCCCCTACCAGTGCAAACTGCCCCTTACCCTAAGGCGAACTAGGGAGACAGAACCCCCCATCACACAAAGGGCGGCCGAAAACCAAAAAGTAGATGGCCTAGCAGAAGCAGGACCCAAGGAACTTGTGGAAGGTAACCCCAAGCTCCAAGGGCAGTACTTACAAGGCACTTAGGGAAGGCAACGCTATTCGCATGTAGCCCAAGTACTGGAGACTCACACCCGGCTCACACACCACCTAGAAGACAGACACCACACTCTAGGTACAGTGCTGAAACAACCACTGGAGCCAGAGCACACAACCAGTACCTTCAGCATCAGCCGAAGAACTGATGGGTGGATAGCCGGCGTGAGAGGTCTGGGGCTCCCCCTTCCCCCTCCCGGGGAGGGGGCGCTGCGCAGACAGAGGCGCGGTGACGTGTGACATCATACTTGTTTGCTTGTTTTCTGTTGGGGAGTTCTATCCACTAGTTTGGCTTTTGGTAGCAATTTTTACCAGAATAGGGGTTTGTTTTGGGATGCTTACCTTTCTGGATGTTTGATCCGGTCGATGGCAGACATAGAATGCTTCCAACCACACGGGAGTTTCTATAGGCCATTGCTCCCCTTGCCTCTCTGAGGGGGCCAGGTTCTGGCCGTGGTCCCTGGTAGGCCCTAAGAACTCCATACACATGACTGATGCCAAAGTCTGACATTAGCATATCAGCCTGGTATAGCTCCGGGGAGCCGACGGGGCTCCCCCCCAGAAAATCTTTGATAAGGACTACTGGTCCAACAAAAGCCAGGACCCAATCACCAAGGAGGTGTACTATGCAATTCTTCTCAACGTCAACACGGGATTTTCATTCATTTTAAAGAGTGTTCTTGAATAGACCTGTCCACTGTTACACCAGCACTGTGAAGTGGAAATGCTAATCGTAGGCGAAGAAACATTAAGAGAAAACTTCTCAGTGGATGGTATTAGACACAAACTTCAACATAACACACAAGGAGAAAATCATGCACAATTGCCAGTCAACACTAGGACATTTAACATGGAATTCCTACACCTTATCTGAGATTACCATAAAGTTGGACCACCACTGTGTGCAGCTAGGCTAGGACAAGAGTGTAAACAGCTCACAGGGGTTAACAAAATAAAATACCTAGAGCAATGGCAAAAGATCTTGAGGAGATCTTGCCAGATATAAGTTGTCTGATCTATACTCTGATTTTGCTGCACTACCAGGTAATCAGTCCATCAAAAGAATTTATTTTGGTAAGGCAAATGATCCATTTGTGAGACCAATATGGCAAAATTTTGCAATATGAGGGAGAAAGGATTTCCTGAAACACCATATGCTTAACATACAAATTTATTCACTAAATTAGAACACAAAATGAAAATGTATATACACATGGAAAGGGGGATAACTGTCTACTTTAAGAGGTGTCCTAGGCAAATCTACATACATTATCATCTCTTGCCGACGATATCCAGGTGACATAACGCAACCAAACCTTACCATTTAATATGAATGCCAAGCAATAATGGCTGCCTAAACAGCACTGCCATATACCAAGAGACAACTTGGAGCTCAAAGTGATGCTCCAAAAATTATTTGCATGCCCATAAAAATTGACACGTGTTTAAAATCAAGGGTCTTTGCTAGAAATGGTCGCACCAGATCTTAGACAACTAACACCACCTCAACTCACCTGGGACGGTCTCGCTTCATGCAGGTCTGCATTCAATCCCTGAGTGTCCAATTGGTTGGGTACCATTCCATTTCTTGTAACCCACGTTGGCCACAACAATGGATGAATGCCAGCTCGTTTCAAGTTGCAAGCCAACCGTTCCAATTTTTTTTCTTTAAAGTTATCTAATTTCTTCTTGAGTTTAGAATTGACTTTCTTCATGTAACACTTATATTTTCATCATTTGTTCCACTCACAGAATGTACTTGGGACTATTCATATAAGCATTGGGTCACTGTTTACCTGTTTTTAAAGGGGGAAACAATTCACACCTCATAAATGATATCTGCTGCCTTGGTGGGAGTTTCAAGTCCAAGTTACAGCATGACAACTGTTTAAACAAATTACAAAGTCCCTTTCTCCATCCTCACTGTGTTGAGTTTAGAGGTAGTATTTTGAACTTTCGCTCATCTTTCTACAGAGATGCGTGAGCGAGGAGGCTCAGGAGGGATGGCAGAGTCTCCCTCCACAGCACAAATACAGAACCAGCAGAACCAGCACCAGCAATATTCCGCACTCCCCGTTACCACACCATCTACCCAAGATACTGCCACCAATAAGGAATCATCTGGTAATGGAACAGTTGATGGTAAACTTTATATCATTGTTATGTTGATATTGTTGTTGTTCTGTACTCTTTAAGAGCTAGTACCTCCTTAGTTTGAAATAATGATTCTGTGATTCACTATTAATTTAAATTAACATGTGTAAATTCCAGTTTTCTGTGTTAATTAACATTGCAAAAACTAAATGCTTAATTTTATTACAATGTTAAATTCATTATTGATTAATTTTTTCAGTGCTGCTATTGAAGCTCAAAGAAGTAATTAAATAATATTAAGTGAATCTGATAAGTGACATACATTACAATGCAAAGTATATAGTAGCCTATACAGTACATGAATAATCAAAACCATGAAGGTTTTTATTATAAACACGGCATACACTCGGCTCCTTGCCAGCCGTGTTGATGGTGGGGAAGGCTCACCACGGACCTCCCCATCATGCATACACAGGTGTACTCATTTATTTCTCTTTATAGTTTACTTTAAGTTTATTGTTCATTATGAATTAACATGTTTGTTCTACTCACTTATTACAATTTAGTTTATTATTGTTCAGTTTGTTCTTATTTACTTTATATGTATTAGCTTAATCAAATCTATTCCTAATTCTACATTTCGCTCAACCTCAGAAATTAAGCGCATACAAAACGCAGCTTTTTCTGGGGAGAGCAAACCAGCTGCTGCTCTGTGGGTGGAAGGGGGAAGGCTTCAATCATGATACTTAAGGGCTGGACCTCTTCACTCTAGCGTCTTCCTCCACATAAAGCATGTGATGTGGGGTATCCCCACCAGCTGTGCTGATAGTACAACCCTCCCACCCCACCTTTGTGCACCCATACATCACTCTTACATTGGTTCCTAGCTTATCACAGTTACTGCTTAGTTACATTCTCCCCAACCTTGTGTTTCAGGCCCTTGCCATGTGAACCTTCCTCATCTTAAGGTTAACATTTATTACCCATTTACTTTAATTTACCCAGTTACTTTGTCTTTTTAGTTTATTAATGTGCACTTACTTTATAATTACTTTTCTGTTTAGTTTATTAAAAATTAATTTCCCCATTCTGTGTTTTGTTCGACCTTAGAAATACTCTTATTAAACTGTGAAATTTCTTCAGTATAATGTTTGTTAAATGTGAATCTTAGGCTACAAGTGCATTGTATATGTGTGTGTGTGCATGTGTTGTTCCCATGCTAATCTCTAACCTAAATAATTTTAATTATTAATGATCAGCTGGACAAGTACAGCCATTTGTCCCCAAGAACGAACAAGTTACATTCTGTGAATGTGTGTAAAACATTTGTTCAGAATACAAAATGAGATTTTCCATAGGTGCAATACTATAAATGGGGGATGTCTTTCCACATCACCAAAAAAAACACCACAAAATCAATAATTTTAGAATTTATATTATACAAAATACAATCTATTATTTACCTTGAATGATGAAGTTATCCAACTTGTCAACTTGACTGTTTTTGAGGAGTGAAGAGATCTAGCTGCTGGAGATGGCGATGCATCAAGGGTTTAATGCATCAGCAGCAGAGGTGGCTGGTCATTTTCAGTCTCACTGGCTACATTTGATGTGGGAGATGATGGTTGGTGGCAAACACCTGTGGATCATCATCAGTGTCACTAACTGCTGTAGAAGTTGATGGTTTTGGGTCAACTTCCAAAAATAATTTCCAAATGGTTTTCAAGAACCAAACTTTTTCCTGAAGATTGCAGAGGAAATTGATGGGCTGGATGCTTTTTCAGGAAATATATTCTCATAGTACTTTGCAAAACAATCTTCTTTTCAATGTAAATTTACTTAAAGGGTGCAAGGCAATTGCACCTCAATCCATTATGTTAACGACAATTCTGGTCCTCTAGGATTATGTCAATGACGATTATGGTCCTCAATCCACTATGTCAACGATGATTCTGGTCCTCAATCCATTATGTCAACGACGATTCTGGTCCTCAGTCCATTATGTCAACGACGATTCTGATCCTCAATCCATTGTCAATGACGATTCTGGTCCTCAATCCATTATGTCAACGACGATTCTGGTCCTCAGTCCATTGTGTCAATGACGATTCTGGTCCTCAATCCATTATGTTAACGACGATTCTGGTCCTCAATCCATTATGTTAACGACGATTCTGGTCCTCTAGGATTATGTTAATGACGATTATGGTCCTCAATCCACTATGTCAATGATGATTCTGGTCCTCAATCCATTATGTCAACGATGATTTTGGTCCTCAATCCATTATGTTAACGACGATTCTGGTCCTCTAGGATTATGTTAATGACGATTATGGTCCTCAATCCACTATGTCAATGATGATTCTGGTCCTCAATCCATTANGTCAAGCTGTACAATATAAATTCACTGGCAAATAGGGAAAATTTCAGGCGGTCCCTGCAGGGTCATAATGGAGAAAGAACGTAGTTATGTTCAGAAGTACTGTTCACTCAAAATGTTTAAGCCTTCTAAACACTCCAGAGACATCACAAGTAACTGCCAGGAGAAGACTTGCTAACTATCGTTTCATCGGCACGCGTACCAGTGTTGACCACACTAGGTGGCAGCACCACACATACTTCCAGACTTTCAACACTCACATATTTAATTATGTCTCATGTCACTTGGCAGACAGAGACAGGTGGTTTAGTTAAGTTGGCTTGATCGTTGAATCCTATGTTTAATGCTTGACTTTTTAAGTGTTACCTGGTACTCATCTATTTGTGCTTGTGGGGGTTGTGCTCTGGCTCTCTGGTCCCGCCTTTCAACCGTCAATCAACAGGAGAAAGGTGTAAGTGCTTGTGTACAGGTTTTTGAGTGTTTCTTCATATTTTGTGGACTGTTCCTCACTCCTGAGCCTTAGGTCGAGTGATGCACAACAATGGCTGATGTTTGGGCTTATACTACCTTAACCACTGCACTGCACCAAACGACAAATGCTGTTTTGAGAGTTGTCTTTTTTTTAATTAGGCTATATTTTAATGTTTTCTAATGTTTTCATCACTCTTTGTTTTGAAATGAAAATAGATGAGTTTGGAAACATTTTGACATTAACTTTACCTGAACATTTATAAAAACAACACAGATATGTTCTTAACAATTGCACTATGAAGTTTTTGCAAAAAACAGGTGCGTAGTGCAGGGGTTAAACAAGTTTCTCTGTTCAAAGGGTGACAGAGATAGGTTAATGGCTACTGAGAACTCTTGGCTTGGCTCCAAGCCTTTTCCTCTTATGTACTATCATCAGGGACTGAGGATCTGGGGACATGTCTAGATTTTTGGATCTTAGGTTGTGTCTGTGTTTGGCATTACGTATGGTGAAGAAGCACTTTGGAGACTTATTAACTTTTGTATGGAGCAGTGCTGAGGAAGTTGCCAAGTTGAGCACATCAATACTTGTGCTAGCAGTCACTTGTTAAGGAAGGATTCCAAATGATTAGTTTTAATTGTCCATTCAGGGTTGGATTAAATGTGGGACAAGAAGCGCGTGCACCTCTTGTCTCCCGACAAAATGAACTAATATTAATATTGTTCAAGGTAGCTTTCTGGGGGGAGCCCCATCAGCTCCCCGGAGCTATCCAGGCTGAATGGATATATATAACTTTCTGGCATCAGTCAAAGTGCTTGGAGTTCTTGTCTACTGGGGACCACGAACCAGAACCTGACCCCCTCAGAGACGCACGAGGAGCAATGGCCAATATAAACTCCCTTGTAGTTGGGAGCATTCTATGTCTGCTATCGACCGGGACAGGCACCCAGAAAAATAGGCGCCCCGAAGCAAACCCCTGTTTTGGTTAAAACATTACTGCTGAAAGCTGAATGAGTGGACAGAACTCCCCAAACAAAATTATAAAACTAGCATGACGTCATCATGTCACTGTGCCGCCATCTGCACCCCCCCCCCTTCCCTGGGAGAGGGAAGGGGAAGACCCAGACCATCCATGCTGGCGATCCAACCGGCAGTTCTTGGCTGATGGGATTACTGGCCGGTTGAGTGCCTCTGGCGCCGGTTTTTGTTTCAGTTCTATGCCTTGTGGTGTGGGCTGTCTCTACTGGTGGGGTGTGAGCCAGGAGTGAGATTCCACGGTACTCGGGCTGCATGCGCCTAGGGTTCTCTTCCCTAGGTGCCCTGTAAGTACTGCCCTTGGGGCTTGGGGCCACCTTCCACAAGTCTCCTTGGGTTCTACCTCCGCTGTGCCCTTTACTGCTCTGTACTGGGCAGCCCTTGGAGTCGGCTGGGGTTTTGTTGCCCTTGTTTATCTCTGGGTAGGAGGTAGATTTTGTCACTGGCAGGGGCACTGGGTACTGCACAGCTAGTTTTCACCACTAACAGTGGCCGGCTCTGTTCCACCTGGGTACATTGTTCTCTTGCAGGGTTTTTTGTTTTTGCCTGGTGGGGGAGGGGTCTGCCTTTGTAGTCCCCCTTTGCTGTTCTAGGGGTTTTTGTATAATTTTTCTGTTTGGTGGTGCTTCCCGCTTGGCCCCCGTGAATGGACACGTCCCAGGGGTTCAGCTTTTAGCAGTTTGTTTGGTAGACTTGGGCGCCGGTTCGCAGTACCCTGCATGAGATTCCCTTGACGTGTTACCAAGGCTAAGGGCCCTGGGAAACTGGTTCGATGGATGTGACCCCTGCATCCCCCCTTGCATCTTGCGAGTTTGATGGTTGCTCTGTTCCCTTGTCTCAAGGAGACACTCACCTGTTTTGCCTCCGCCTTGCTGCCTGTTGGGTCGTTGGTTCTTTTGACCCAGAATCGTGCGACTGGTGTTGTCTGTACGTGCTCTCGTTCACCTGGGCCACTGGTCATGAGAAGCGGGTGCAGGCAGCTGCGGTGTTGCATGCTGGGTTTAGGTTGATGCAATGCTCTTAGTTGGTTGAGGCCCCGGATGCCCCGAAACTGCCCCGATTTGGTTGTTGGGGTCCGGACTGGGAAGTGGGGGTCGCTTCTGCTCTGGTTCCTTCTGCTCCTCCTAGTCTTTCCCCTTCTGTTGTGCATACTTCCTCCCCTTGCTTCCGGCTCCACCCATAGGCAGGTTTCGGGGTTGGTACAGGGTCTGGTTGGGTTGAGACTTGGGCGGTCTTGGGGTTTTCCTCCTCCGGGGTGGCGGCGGAGGCTTTCGAGCTTGTTCCTCCAGTCGTGCCATATGGGTCCGACCAGTGGGCTCCTTTCCTTAGTGTTTTGCACGGCTGCCCCCTGCCTTCCCTGTGAGGCTGGGGCTTTGGGGGTGCGGCTCGGTCCTACCGTAAAGGTTCCCGGGGTTGGAGAGGGGTTGCCTGGGGGGTCTCGGCCCTATTTTGCCCCGCTTAGGTCCCTGTACCTTTGGTGCGGGGCTTGCAGTTCCTCGGAGTGGGGTTTTTCCTTCCCCCTCTGCTTTTGTGTTGGTTTTGGGTCTGCCCCTCCCTGGTTCGGTTCTGTGTCCCTTTGGGTCTGTCGGTCCTGTCATTCCTGTGGGTGTTTTGCCCCCTTTTCCTCACCCTTTTTGTGCTTTCGTCGCGGTACTGTTTCCTTCGTATCGGGGTTCCTGCATGTCCCTTGATCAGGGGTGTATTTTTGTCCCGATGTACGTCCGTGCGTTTGTGCTTGCTTGTCATGGTTCTCGTTGGTTCGTGACCCTCTTTGTACCTTCCAATATTATTGGAACGTCTGTTGACTTCCGGTGAGGTTTCCCTCCCTGTTTCGGTGTTCCTCGTATTCGTTGCATATGCCTTGCTGGTGTATGTATGCTATCTGTATGTACATATGTGTCTGTACAATATGTGTATGGCCGACTGGTGTACGAGCCGCGCCACCCGGTAGACGGGTGGTATGGTTCGTACCTCGCGCGCTGGGCCTGGGTGTTCGTTTTGTTTCTGGGCGGTGTACTCGTGTGTTCCCCATCGTTTATCGCGGTTTTCTATGGCTTTTCGCTTGTTTTCTCTCTTTAAGTCATAGCCCTCTAGATGCTGGTGGTGTTCTGGATTTTATGTGTGGGGGCGTCACTTCATTCTTTTCTCTGCTTCTGGGTGTGGGGTGGCTCAGAGTGGCACTACCTCCACCTCTTTACTGCACCTCGTCTTTTGCTGGGCGCGCTCCTCTGGACATATTTCACCTTTGACTTCTCATTTTTATCCGGGGAAGTCCAAAAGCAGGACGTTGAACATGGACAGAGGCCCACTCCAGCACCTAACAACAGTATAGCCAAGAAGAACGGACCCAGAAGCACAGCCATGTGTAACTGAGGAGGAAAACGGAATAGGCAAGGGAAAAACCTCCTGAAAACGGACATCACACGTGACAGTCGGCTACCGCAATGATAGCACGACCAAACCATCTCACTAAAAGCGTACTCGTAGTGGAGGTCGCAACATACTACCGAAGGGACACCATGGATATCAGGGTGCAACCAGGCACTGAAGATAGGCAAAGAACGAATGTCCAGAGACTAAGGACAAAGCAAGGAAGGAGGACACAGAAGCATGGACCCGAGGGCACGAAGAAGGTCCAAGGACAGGGGAAAAGACCCAGGAGCCGAAAACAAAGCAAAAGCACCCGAAATGGGAGGGGGCGGGCTAGCACCCCAACAGGAGCACAAAGAACAAGCATACATGGACCCTCAAAGTAAAGTCACTGAAACACTACACGCACAAAGCATTGTTCAAAAACAAACTACTATTTCGACCAGAAGAGGGCCAACCCATAACACCCGTGCCCATGTTAGGAGCCATCGACGCCACCGCGCCTCCGTGGCCAATGCCTCGAGTGGAGCCAGAGTACAACAAAAGACTCGGACGTTAATGAACAAGGCATGTGACAGTACCACATCCAGGGAGATGCAGGAGAACAATGGAGGAAAGTACTGAATACCAGTAGCACGGACAAACATGACATTAAAAAGCAAATCTAATCAATTGTCAGAGGAGGACCAGGAAATCTGGAATGATGCACCTACGCGAAGACGACGTGTTGAGATGGCAGGACGATCCACACAGTATGCAACATAGTAGAGGCGAAGATGATGAACCCAGGGAAGGCATCATGGGAAACATGATCACTACAGCTCACCCCTGAGCGACGACAGCTGAGAGCTAGGCTGACACCAGCGAGCCAGAAAGAACTCCCCCCGATGAAGCACCAACGGACATCTGGCACCTCCGACAATAGAGGATCCCCACATATCTGGCCAGTATCCTACGAATAGCAGAAACAATCTTACCTGCAGAGTCACGAAGACATGACCGTTGTAGGGTAGTGCACAACAGTAGTCGGAGCCCGAAGATGACATACCATCCCAGGAGCATCAGTAGTGGTTTGCCCATGCGTACTAGGAGCCGTAGAGGCATTGATACGTACTGTCTACCTTGAATAACAACCACGACAG
>WNGS01165503.1:27035840-27045985 GCA_020271785.1 Procambarus virginalis | reverse complement strand
TAGAGCTACAGAGGGTATCCTTCTGGGACGGACCCCAGTCCATGCCTCCTAAGGGTTTTCTCATCATAAGAAACTAAAATTTAAAGTATCCTCTTTTAAACCTGTCCAGCGGACCACAAAACCAAAAACAGGACAGTGCATCACTTCAGTGAGCCTGCTTCCATTTTTTAGTAGGAAAAATTTTGGCTTTATTGTATGCACACGATCGAAATGCCGACGGTTTTTGTAAGAGGACAGGTTAGGTAAACCAGCAACAGACCAAGATTCATGAAAAAACCTGAAGAATGATAATTAGAGCTCACCAAACCTGAAAGCAAAGCCTGAAGCATTGACTGCCACAAGAGATGAGTCATTTTATCAGCACACACTATGCAAAACCTTGAACAAGGAAAAAAATGGGGAATTAGTCCGAACTACGAGCACTGCCACGGAAGGAGGCCCAACAGTCTGTCATGTGCAGACTGCAAAGTGTTATATGTAACTGAGAATGGAACCGAAGGACTACTAGACCAGAGACAGTCTCTCAAACCAGCACTTGCATAATAAGGACACAGCTCTTACTGGAGCCAGATCATGCTGCATGATTTAACTAGACATCAGCCAATAAAAAATGTTGAAGGTTTGTTTTTAGACCATCAATGCCAGGGCGCGGAAAATAGCCCTGAAACTAAGCTAACATCAGTAACACTAGGCATTTAAGCAACTTGTGCCACACTTTGAAGTGAATACTGTACTGCCTATAGGTCCATAGCTATATTGTGGTGCTACCATCTAGTGACAGTTGTGAAGAATTAGTAAACTTGTAGTGTTGCAGAGAAATAACCGGCAATCCCAACCCAAATGGGCTGTGGTGGGTTTGTGGGCCTGCGAGCCGCTCCAAGCAACAGCCTGGTGGACCCAAACTCTCAACGAAATGTCATAGACTGGCCTCAGGCCGGGCTTGGTGAGTCGAAGAACTCCCAGAACCCATCAACCAGGTATCAGGACCAAGATAATCCTTGTTTCCAGTTATTTCTAGGAGGGGGTACTGAGTTTTTGTTCTGCTATTTGATATCAGTATCATATAGTCTGTTCTGGTGGCGATATTAAAGTGATTTATCTCCCCCTGTCTTCCCTCGTTCCAGACTAAGCGCAACAAAGACAATTTGTAAAGACCCTTCGTCACCATGGGCACAGGTAGTCGAGAGTCTCGATAAAAAGTTTATATCCTGGGTGGACCCAGGGCCACAGCTTGGGAGCAACCAAGGAAAGCTTCTTCAGACTTAAATTATCCTGAAGCATATACTGTATCTTTGACATTCAACTTTTCAACTACAATACCTTTGACTTTCTAAAAGGAGGTAGTAGGTGATCAAAACAAGATTATTATTGAGTACTAACCTTTGCTTGTGTAGGGGCACTTCAACCCTTCTTAGTTTGCTAGAGTCCTTCCCCTTACGTGCTGGGTCGAAGCAGATACCCAAAAACTCATACTTGTCTCTCCGTGCTCACACCTACAGCCCACAACATAAGTGTTTCTCCTGGCCCAGGAGTTCGAGATGGTAATTCTCTCTGCACAGGGAGCATTAATAAGTTATCGGGGCTCTTTTTATATTTGTAATAAAACAATATATTGATATAGAGTATATATATAATATGATATATATATATAATATATACTATATACTATATATATATATATAGCAGTGCTGAATTGAGGGTGAGTGAGGCAGAGAAAAATGTGTCTTAATGAGCCAATTTACCGCCAGGTGCTCTTGGCCAATGACTTTCATAGATCCACCTGAGGACACATCATCAGCATATGCGTTTACAGGACGTTTTATTCTTATTGTGAAATGGACCTTTGCTATTGGTCCTGTTATGTATTATGGAAAGTGAGATAGTGACAAGTCATTTTGAGCTCACCACTATGAAACCAGTGCCGTATAATACCATATGGAGAAGCGTATAGATTCACCTTAAACACCGCACTGCAAACGGAATGGTAAAAATACCACATAACCAATAATCACTCTGCAAATCGCATTACTGACAGGATCTATGACACTATTTGAGTTTGTTGTTGTTGACTATCGTTAGTTGCGACTTATGTCTCCTGTCACATGTGCTAGGTAGCTTAAAGCTGCACCATTGGCCACCAGGCGTTACCAGGTGTACACCGCACAGACACTACAGGGTGACAGTGACTTGACAACTCCCAACCTGTGATCTCCACAGACACCCCAGACGGCTCAGTAAAAGACAGCACAACAACAGGAAGAAGGGAAGCTATTCAACAATTCACGGCAGAAAGTTGCATTTCAACTTTGCTGACACGACACCATATTTATCTGCAGCGTAAAAGCCCTTTAGATGCTTCCTCAGTAGAGAATGCTCACATAAAAACAAGGAAAGAAGCACAAGTTACCCAAGCAGGAGACACTGGTCCCATAGGGAGAGAATCATCTGCCCATCCCCCAGAATCACCCATCACCAAACACACAACAAGTGGCCTTCCAAGGCAAAGTGTCAATTCAACGGTGTCAGATTGGCCAGGTAGACGAGGGACTCGCTTATCTGGTGGTAAACAAGTAATGAGCACAAACTTGGGTCTGGGAAACCCAACCCTAATCACTAAGCAGATGAAAGAAACTGGAGATTAATTACGAGAGATGGCCCCAGGCAAGGCGACTCACGGCCACGAAGCATCAGTTGGTTGCAATACAAGGAATAAAGTACTAAAACCGTAAGAGGAATCAGATCACATGAACAAAAGAATCACCCACCACCAAGAGACTTCCTCAACAAAAACCAGTGTTAGGGGAACACAATAGTATACTGAACAAGGTAGGAAAAACACAGAGAACTGCAATTAGGGAAGCTCAAAGATGCCCAAGTAGATAAGTGCAGAGGAACAAAAACCAAACCACTGCACAAAGCACTGTCCACAGAAAGTGGAACAGAAGCAACCTGAACTGGAGTATGTGTCTCCTATGAGCAACACAAGATGGACTGAGCACAAGCATGTATACCAACCATGAAGAGCCCTGGCCAAACAAATACAGGAGCACAGGACGAGAATGCAAACACTATGAAATTAGAGGTATGGAGAACGACCGAAAAAATAAAAGCACACACAATGCCTCGTGCTGGAGCAAAACGGAGGTACTGTATGTAACGTCGAAAGAATATAGCTTCGGCTCTCCCTGAAGTGAGATAAAGCTGTTTTGTGAAATACTAAGAGGGGGGCCTCCCCAGGGTGATAACTGGCCTCAGTCAACTGACCGAATACAGTCAGAAACAACCCATGAAAACATGACAACAGGCCAACCAAGAGAAGCCTGGCAATGGGCAACACATTAATCCAAACGAGTCTGAAAACAAACTGACTCTGCAGGAACTGATGTGCAGGAACTGGCTAAACAAAGCCAAAGCTAAATAACCAAATCCCATGGGCCAAAGACAGGGAAACCAAAGCCCAAGAGCAAAAGCCAACCAGGAATGTGCAACCCTTCAAAGATGAAGGAACCAAGTTGATTATCCATGAAAGAAATCCCAAAACAGACCCCCTAAGACCACTGGCCAGAAACAAACGAGCAAGACCACAAAGACCAACACCTAGTAAACCTTGTATTACAAGCAGGTCTAAATCTGTTCCAATATAAAAGTATTGTACTGTGTCAGTGCCTCTAACTAACTGAAAAGCCAAATGGCTTTTTGGCATAGACATATGCCAAAATGCCATAGACCACAAAGACATATGATGACTTTAAGCAGAATGTTCAGTTTACTAAGCAAGTGGAATGTAGCATTCCTAGGATGGCTGTGTGGGATAAATTCAAAGTGAGCAAAGTCCTTTTCAGATATTTTGAAGGCAATAGGCATTGCAAACTTCAAAGGTGCACAGAAAATCAGTGAGAAAATATAAGACAAGAACTCCTTGTCAGTGTTAAGGGAATGAAATTCCCAAGAACTAAAAAAATCATCAAAGAAAATTGTGAGTAGCAAATAAAGTTTTGTGAACTATTTTTTCACAAGTACCACAATGTAAGACTTTTAACTATCTGAGCACTTTAATGTTTAAAAAGATTCCCACTGTGACTTGAAGTAAGATTGTACTAGTCTTGCCGGAGTCCTGCTGCTTTCCATAGAAAACACTTATCTAAGTGGTTTCAGAAACCTACGGTATGAACGAAAAGGCAGACCATTATCTATATAGCAACATCCCAATATTTACCAAATTGCTGGGCAAGTAATTATTGGCATATCACCTATTTTGTAATTAATTTTCCCAGTATGGGACAAGTATATTATGACCTGTATTATACTCACCTTCTGTTCAACACTGTTTCACATCATTCCTATTATAACATACTTGGTTTCCCAAGGTTCATTGTCCAAATGGCCGACCATCAGCATCAGCCATTCAGATATTCAGTGGTCTGTATCATGGGAACTCATGAATGTTCAAATCTGACACTGATTCACAAGAGAGGCATGTGGTGTCAGTAAGCTTTGGTGGTGGTTCATATTTATTTAGCAAACACTTTTTTTTTAGGGTTTTCCCCATAGCAGACCACACCAGTGGCTTCTTTCTTGAGAAACACCAACTGTCAAGATCTGATATTAATGTGTAAGATGGCATGGAATATCATTAAGTGTTTGTGCTGATTCATCTGAACTGGAGATACAGTACTTTGCCGACAACTGTCCCTTAATTTCCTGTGGCACTGGTCATTTCCTGTGGCACTGGTTTTCCCAGTAATTAACCACTGAACTGCGCAATGCACCTGCAGGCGCTCGACGGGGGGGTGTGCAATGCTTCTCTGGGATTTTATAGGTATAGCGTATGATTCAAAACTCCCACGGCTACATGGGGTTCACATCAGCTTCCTCAGGACTCTGAGTGGCAACCAAGGCTGGCACACGCAGCATGAGCTCACAGCACTGCTGTTCAGCATCGCCTAATAATGTCAAAATATATATGTAACTAGTATTATTTAGCCATGATAGTACTACAGAAGAGGCCTGAGTGTGATAATGACTGTGTACAATGTTCAAATATCAGTGATTCAATGCTGTTCACGATGTTCACAGCGCTAGCCAAAGTACCACAGCATTATTTCGTCCATCTAGGAATCTTCAAACAACTTCTTATGTTCCTTTACAAAATAAACTTGTGCAATTATTCATTTACAGGATTTAGTGACCAGGATTGTGATAATAGCAGGAGTGTGGTAATAATAATAACGCTGAGAGTAGTACTGTGGGAGGAGGAATTTTGGTGAGGGAGGGAGGGAATCGAGTAGCGTCACTGTATGGCAGCCCTCTTGTTTTGCTCACCATACTAGCTTAGTGGTTCACTATGGCAAACACATATGTACATGGTATATACAATGTGTGTATATAGTGTATAACAGCAACAAGAGTATGTTGGGAGGAACCATTTTGGTGAGGAAGGTGGCGTCGTACTCGTAGCGTCGTTGTTGGAGGAGTGAGGGAGGGCTGGCTGGGTGTGGCAGCTCACACTCACTGAGTTCTGGGTGTGTTGAGTGGTGATGTATATAGTGTGTGATAGTGTACAGTGTGTAATATGTTGTAAATATACATGAATATTGGATATATGAGCAATATATGTGGACCCATTTGTGATGCATGTAAGACAGTGTCTTGGACAGTACGGATGTTCTACTCCATAATATTGTGTACGTGTCATTATACATAGGATTGGCAAGAAAAAACAAAACAATGTATTTGGAAATGTATGCAGAAAATTAACAAAAATATATTTGTGGCAACTCGCACATGTTGAAGCTGGCGGGCAACTGGGTCTGAGAGTCTACGCCACAGGCGACCACCAAATCGTGACGTCACCCGCCATTTTCTGGACCTCATTGTGGCCAAAGTACAATTTCGATTTTTTCTTTTTACATATCTGTGATCAGGAAAGGGTATTTAACATTTTCAACAAAAAATTTTTTTTGCCAAGAATTTATTTCCTGTGCACAGGGGGGGTTACCATATTTGGAGCCTGAGCAGCACAGTGGTTAAGTTCCTGTGTGTCATTCTATAGTCTAAATATTTTGTATGTGATAAAAATCACAAAAGTAAAATAAAACACCTAATATCTGATCAAAGAGATATTTTCTCTAACAATTCTCTACAAGAAAAATCACATAAATAATCAGAGGACCCCAAATTAGTGAGTAAATATTTGTTGTCATTTAGCACAGCAAAAGAAACTACATCAAACTGAACCATCATTTACCAAGCACTCACAAAAAGATATTTTCAATGGTGTTCAAGAGTAGAGGTAACTAACCATCCTCTGCTCACTACTAGTGACTGCCATGTAGAGAGTGTACTTGGTCAGGACACCATTGACCTTAAGTGGAGCCAGCCAGGTCACGAGGATGGTAGTGGAAGAGCTCACAACAGCTTTAATCCCTGCTGGAGAATCTGGCACTGAAATTTCAGATGGAAACATGAAAGTGGCTGTTCTCTCTAAACTCTCAGGGGTAAACCAAATTGTTATATACACAGTAGTTCTGTAGAGTCCACACTATATCAGCTGGCATCCTTAACATGGCACAAGTTGCCTGTCACTTAAAAAACACACCACACACATCACCTAACACTTAAACAACACACACATACAAGTCACCTTTAAACACACACACATACAAGTCACCTTTAACACACACACACACACACACACACATACAAGTCACCTAACCCTTTAAAAACACACACACAAAGTAGAACAATTACATTAAAATTAGTTCTCATACAAAAATTACTAATTAAATACAGTAAAAAACAATAAGGACGACTACACTTGAGCATAAATTAATGGTGTGAAATAAATAAGAAGTAATAATATAATTACAAAGATGGAAAAATTGTTCAAGTTATACAGAACCCAAACTTCAAAATTTTATATCCAAGAATACAAAATATAATAGTTTCTATTATTAAAATGTATTACTGTCATTTTCTGCATTTTTGATGTCATGAGCCAATCCTGTAATTTACTTGCATGAAGTTAAATTGCTCTTACTAACGTTAACAAGAAAAGTATCTTTCCGAGCACAAGTGGCCACAAAGTGAGGCTTCACACCTGCTCATATGCTTGCCTGGCAAAACCAGCAGGTGGCCGCACCTATGCTTACCTAGTGCTTCATAAACCTAGCTTGGCATATTCTTTTAAAGCAAACAAATCTGCTGACACGGGTCAGCAACTCAGGAGGCGCACTGCACCAGGCTCCAGGAAAACCCAATTGCTTAAGTATTGTGGAACAGGTTGAGGACTGTAAGTGGTGTCCCAGGAAATGTGAAGGTATAGGGAATTTGAAAAGTAACATAAAACAAATAAGAAAAGTGAGTGAAAAATCTGGATAGGTAAAGTTGGTATTGGAAAACAAAAGCATGGAAACAACAAAGATGGCCGCCACCACCACAGGGGAGGACACTATCACCAATAGACATAGATAGCTGTCTCAAAGGTTTCTCTGCTCAGGAAATAGTGAATGCTGGTTTTTTTGGCAGGTTAGTGATTATTGAGAACTTGATAAGGCATTATGAATGAAAAATTCTTAAATTAGAAAAAGAAAATAAAGATCTCAAGAATGAATATTATAAGTTAAAAGGAAGTATTTTCCAGCAGAGAAAAGAAATTACTAACTTAACTGATAAGGCAAAAAGACAGGAGGTATGAATCAAGGAACTTGTGGAAGAAAATAATTGAAGTGTTATGGTTGAGATGAAGCCTGAGTGAGGCCAGGGATATTAAATGGAACGATTAAATGGCTTCCAGAAGTGAAAGACAAGAGCTACGAGGAAAGGTTAGAGACATTAAATATGCCAAAGCTAGAAGTTAGAAGAAAAAGAGGCAATCTGATCATTATGTACAACATAATAACTGGAATTGATAAGGAGGAATTCTTGAGACCTGGAACTTCAAGAGCTAGAGGTCATAGATTTAAGGTAACTTAACAAAGCTGCTGAAAAAACATTAGAAAGTTCACTTTTGCAAACAGTGGTAGATGGTTGGAACAAGTTAAGAGAGGTGGTGGTGGAGGTCAAAACTGTCAGTAGTTTCTAAGTGACAATGTACAATGAAAATAGTGGAAAACCTCACAATTTTCAAGCTCATTACTTTGTCGTGTAAATTTGAATTTCAATCACTAAATCCCCAATATAGTACACAAAATGCTTGACTATACTATTTTCAAAACCTAATACAGTATTAGCTAATTATCATATTCCCAACAATTGTTAATTTTTCTTAGTGAAAAAGTCACAAGCAAAATATATAATCAAATGAGTAAAAAAATCAAACTTTATCCAGATCGTCTGTTGAAGTCCATCACAACTTTAAGAAATGAAATGTTCCCTTTAGGTTATCAGGAACTGTAAGTCAAGAGGTAATAAGTTTGGCCTTTAACACTCACCATCCTGAAGTGTCCTGCAGAATATTGGTTGGGAAGGCACTCCATCACCAGCACTTGTGTAAGCCAAAACACTAATGCTGTAATTTGTATACTTTTCCAAATTAAATATATTGGTACTTTCTGCTGCTGTTTCTGCCTGTGCTTCTTCATCTATCGAAAAGGGACACTTTATTTTGCATTCTAATGATACATTCATTGTCTATATACAGCAGATATATTTTGCAATGTCGTCTCAAAGATTTTATATAAACTGTGCAGTATTTGTCACTAACTTGAATATTTATCTCATTGGTTCACATAAATGCAAGACAAAGATATGTACACACACCTGAATATTGTGATGCAGGTGTGTAGAGCACTCTGTATCCTTTAATTAAGCCATTCTGCCCCCTGACAGGAGGCGGCCGCCAGGCTACTGACACACTCTGTGGGGAGGTTGCTTCACACCGTATTGTTTCAGGGGGTAAGCTGGGGGCTGCACATGGGTAGAAGCAGTAATGGGTCTCAGATGGAATCATTTTGGAAAAAAAGATATACGATACTATTAATAATCTCTCTCTCGCACACATGAAGGCTCCAGAAAAATTTCTTGTTACACACTGAGCAGTGGTGACCATAGACACTTTTCTCCTCATAGCTCCCTCCAGGAACACGTGACTACGACTGCCCCCTACTCTCATTTTAAAGGAAGGTTACTCTACCTATGCCACCACACCAACACCACCACACACACATGCTTACCTTCTACAGCCACCACAAACACTGCACCAACCCTCCCTTCTTAGTTTGAAATCCCTAGGTTACCACAGCACCCATGCCACAAGGACCCCATTTACATTAACAATGCAATATTTACATCATTTAATTTAATGTTAATATTCACATAATAACTTTAGGTTATATACACAAATTTGTAAGAGTTTACCAATAGTTAAGAATACTATAAGAACAAAAGAACATCGCAATTGGCCTTCTGGGCCAATGGCGTGTTCTGGAATTGGTATTTGGTCCGACTCTCTGAAATCCTCATTTTGTACAAACACACTATGGAACGGTTCATTTAGCATTTCACACGTCTCTTTTTTTCATTCTCAGTAGTCCTGAGCTAGAATAAGCTCGTTCATATCTGCTTTCTCTTGGATTCTGAATTTAACATTACTATATCAGACTGGGTCAGGCACGCACATTCAGCCCATCTTCTCGAGTTGTCACAACGTTACAAAACAATGACATACTGTACTAAATTGTGCGAACCAACCTAACCAAGGAATCCTAATGTAGTTACAAAGTGGTGTGTTGTAATGTAATCATAGCGAGAACAATCAGGACAGAAAAGGATCACCATACCTGTTACCAGTAGGAAGATCCAGATGGTAATGGCAGGCCCATAATGGAACCAGTGTAAAGATAATGTGAGCAGCTAGGTTAAAGAAAACAGTTGAAGGGATCACTGTATCTTAAGGCATCATTTAACTGTTGCAGCATTATGGTCTCTTGGTTGTCCAATGGCATTGATGCACTGATCTTGTACATTGAGGTTGATCAGCATATGGTGGGAGTTCGACGTTATCTGGGTTGCAGCAGTAACACCAGTACGGGTGGGGTGCAAAGCCCTTCAATAACAAGGGTGCTGGACCGCTCTCTAACTCCTGTCATTGCTACAACTGAGGAGGATGGTAAAACTCTCACTTTTATTTAGACAAAATGGGTCCA
>WNGS01165503.1:27024814-27034840 GCA_020271785.1 Procambarus virginalis | reverse complement strand
GAACTGAGCAACGTTCTATCCCTCACCGTCACCGTGTTTTAACGACAAGCAGTAGCTCTTTGCGATATACCAGACACCACTCGCCCAGAATCCCGATGGATGTGTGATTATATGGTTTAGAAGCCTAATGTGACAAATATCCAGAGCGAAAGAGACTGGTATCAGGTAACCCCTCGTGACAAAGATCATCGTGAGTGACTTAGAGTGAATTAAGGCAATGCCGCCGCCTAAGTAACCTATGTGTGTGACCTTACCACACGTGCTCATATCTGTACACACAGTCATGCTACAGTGTAGCTGGCAGTACCGCTGCACAGCCGCCGACCTCGCAAGCGCCGCCGAACCAGCCTCCGCCCCCGACACGCCGACTCTGAAGCGCCCGCCGCCAGCCGCGCCCCCCGCCCGACCCTCCACTCCTACGTCGAGTCACCACATCAGCCCCGTCGGAGACCATTGATGAGCTGCTGTACTATTCATTTGTTCCTGCTGGTTAAGGCATACAGCACGACTATACCTCACGTAAATCATAATTCAATGAATAATGCGAGTGACCCTCACCGTGTAACGAGTGGTTTAAACCAGCTATCAGGCCTCCTACGAGTGCTTGTATAAAGGAGTCTGAGTGAGTGCGTAAGGAAGGGTACCTTAAGCTGTAAGTACAAGATCTTGGTTCTTTATTATTGTGTCTGTTTGATCTAGAGGGGATCAACCACAGTTTTCACCTTATACCTGTCGCAGGTATAGGTGAATCGACGTTGAATTGGCGTGTTTATCTGTGTGGTATCCCGGCATTTCACTCGTCGGTGGATGTGAGGTCATACATACACAACAAATTTATTTTGTGATTATTATTGTGTTATTGCATATCATCACTACCGAGTATCCGGTTGGAACTCTGTGATCCCTTTGCCTACGGCAGTTTAGGTTGCCGTGTTAGTGATGGGCTGTCAACTGTGTAAGTTAGGTGTTCTCCACTATGTGGCTACGAGTCGATTAGCCAGATGTAAAGAGTCTCGCTAATGCAACCATAGCTTTGCTGATGCCAATCGAAAGTAAATTCAAAGACCTGTGTATTAGTGGTTTAAGGTTAGTAAATAAATATTGTTAAGCTTTTTGCGGTGTTTCTGTTGAACCTCTTCTGAATACTGTCAATATAACTCAAGCCTTCAGCTCTAAGTCTCAACACGAGTTGGCCTGTAGTCACTAAACTATAAATTTGATGAGGACCTAGAGTCCCTTAAAGTGTTAATCATTGGATGTTATGGATTCCAACGACCAACGTCGAGCAGGCCCAGGTGAGGCTAGTCTGATAAGAGTCCCACAAGGACTCTAACTCTACCTTGCTACCAGGCCCTGTATGAACGATTCATTCATCGTATTTTCTATTTTGCTAATTAAGACAGCTTCGTGAAGCGTCTGCCCAATGTAATTAGGCGATACAGCTATTGCAGTCGTGACAGCAAATAAAAAAAGAAAAATCCCCAATGATTAGGCAGTGAAAGAAGAACTTTTGGTGGAGCTGACCCCTTGATGTGCGGCTTCTTGAGGTTGCTCTGGGGCTATCGTCCCCGCCAGGCACCATACACAGTTTCAATATAGATAAGATAGAGCCAATAGGCTCGTGAATCTGTACATCAGTTGATGACAGTTGAGAGCCGGGACAAAAAAGCCAGAGCACAAACCCCACACACACAATTAAGGTGGTACCATTAGATCACACAACGACGCCATCTCTCCCTCTCCTCATAAGATTCCTCTCATCATCATGCGAACATCGCAATTCTACCACAATCCTGCTGTTTAGAATCCCGTTCAACAATCTTGTAATTAATATTTTCCACAAGTGTTATTTTGGTAATGAAATGAGAAGTTGTTGATGATTGACAGATGGCACAGACAACAATGACACACCGTGTCGCTGGGTAGCGCTGCGTGAACATCTGACAGCATTATGCACCATATTGAACCTTTTACGCTAGGTCTTTATCACAAGTCAGGATATCTTTAATACTCATCATGGCTAAATAAGTCAGTACATATATATTTTGACATTTCAGCGATGCTGTGGTCACAAGACGAACTGCAATGATATGTATGCTAGCTGTGTGCACCTGCCTTAGGTTTTTGCTCACTCAATACTAAGGCCAATAACACCTGGGAGTTTGGACCACGATTTTTTTAAATATGGTGTTTGTTTACTTGAGCCCTGAGGCAAGAGCTGTGAACCCCTGTGTAGAAGCGGGACTTTTAAATCTTATGCAATACTCCCAACCATTCAGAGATATGATGCACCGTCCTGCAATATTTGGGGGGGTGACTCACCCCAACTATAATTTTATTGCACCTTTTAAGGGTTAAGGGTTTAATTCACACTTACTATTGTTAGTTTAGCATTATATACCCTCAGCTGTTGTAGTGTGACTAGTATCATTCTTCCAGCATCGACTGGTCCACAAATGGATCCAATCAGGGGAAGTATTAATTGAGAACATCTAGTCCTGGAGTGTCGCAGGCTCAACTCTAATTTATGGTGTGCTCACAATAACCTGGGGAAATGTACAACGTAACATTACAAGAACAGATTATACTCAATGTGAGCACATAAAGTATATTAGAGATCTTAACTTGTGGGTTGTGTTTTATTGATCCCTGCCTTGTGCCGTAATAGCTAGATACAGGAAATATCTGGCAAATAAATCTGAGCTAATAGACTAACCTAACTGTGGCACTTTCCTCCTGTTTTGCCATGCGAAAAACAAATAGCAACTATATTCCTTTTTTGTAAGTCACGCTGCTAACTAGAATTTGCAGGAGGAAATTTGTGTTGCAAAAGGGGGCGTTTGTGGGCTCAACGTTTCACAGAAAGCCACTCTTCATTGCAGGCCTTTGTTTACAATGTCGGTTTACAATAATCACATTAATATGGTAGTCATCCAGTTGATCATTGCCTGGCTGTGTGGTCATATTAACGTGGTAGTCATCCAGTGGAACATTGCAGCTGTGTGGTCACTTCAACATGGTAGTATCAGTGAACATTACCTGGCGTGTGGTCACATAACAGGGGGTCATCCAGGGGAACTTACGGTGTGTGGTCACATTAACATGAGCGGAATAACCATTTTTTTTTTAAAAGAAGAAAGGAATGGGAAAAAAAGATCGATCATCCAGTGGAAACAATTACCCACCCCCCACCCCCACCCCCCCCCCCACCCCCCCACCCATGGCTGTGTGGTCACATTAACATGGTGGTCATCCAGTGGAACATTACCTGGCTGTGTCGTCACATTAACATGGTGGTCATCCAGTGGAACATTACCTGGCTGTGTCGTCACATTAACGTGGTAGTCATCCAGTGGAAGACGTAACCAGTTAACTTCTCTGGCGCAATGGTATGCTATCATTATAATATACTGTATACTGTAACTCGATAGTACATGTTGGAGAGGTGTGGATCAGATGAACACCCCCCCTATCCGGAATGAGTTAGCGGAGGCACTGTGTTGATCATAAATTTATGTTGTGTTTTGTAATACTCTTTGGGGTATTTTAAAGAGGTTTTACTTATAGGGAGCTGTCGGCCGAGTGGACAGCACAACTGGACTTGTGATCCTGTTACCTGGTTGATCAGGAGCCAGCGAGAAACGATGGGCAGGTTTTCTTTCACCAATGACCCGGTTACCTAGCAGTAAATAGGTACCTGGGGTTAGTCAGCTGCCGGGCTGCTTCCTGGGTGGGAGGCCTGGACAAGACCGGACCGTGGAGCACTAAAAAGCTCCGAAACCAACTCTAAAGAAACCTGCAAGATATACTCTAATCATTATGACAAAAAAGCCATTGGCTGACTTTCCTGCGGTATTCTTTAGCTATTTGTAAATGTAACTTAAAGCGTTGCTTAATATCCTGCACACCTCAATAAAAAGCGTATATTTTGCTCCAAGATATGTGTTTTTTTATACTATTCATTATTAGCTTCCTCAGCTAATGCAATTTACAATCATGTTTGTTACTGTCGTGTTGGTCCTGGTCACGATAACCGGCCTTGAATCTGGGATGGGTGTTGGAGCATTTTTTTAGCATGTCCTTTAACCCACTTCTAACTCAGTCTTAGGAGGCATATCTTCTATCACACTCGTCTCGTCTTTCTTGCGTTAATTAACACTCCCCCATCAGGTCCTTCGATGAATGTATCTCGGCTGATCACACCTAAATGTTGCCTTGCATCTTATTAGCACTCTAAGCTTGCGACAATGTAAACACAGTCCAAAATTAATTTTATGCTATTTAACAAAATACAGTATGGTGATGAATATTTTTTCGGTGTGTTTTGTGATTGAGAACTATTTCCCTTGTTGTAAGATTCGTATTCTGACTTAGAACACGTATAAAAATATATATTTGCTGTTTTATGGAGATGAGACAATATTGGCACTTAGCTGCAATCGAGATCATCCCTTAATATGTCATGGTACAGATAAGAAGGCTTAGCCCACAGTTATTGATAACTCCAGTTTAAGCCACAATTATCATGAAGGACTTATGGCATAATATCAGCCTGCCCCATTGTAATTGTCAAGTAATATCTATGCATGCCCGCATTGCCGGCCGCAACCAGTACTGAACAATAACGATAATATACTCCTATTTAAGAGCAATCAGGGATAAAAGATGAAAGCACCTGATTGACGCACAAAGAAGAACGGCAATAAGTAAGTAATTATACAAAAGAAGGCACCAAACCGGGAATGTTATGTAGCACCATCAAATTGCAAAATAATCAGAGGGCGCTAAATATCACTTAGAATGTCAATACGAGAACAGAAACGCACAAGGCGAATTCGATATCAAAAGTATCCGACTCACAAAGAATTCTATCGAAAGACAAGTGACCACGCAGGGACGCCTCGCCGAACAGACACGACACACGGCACGTCCTGCGAAGTCCAGGACATTCAACGAAGGATATGCACAACTATAAGAGGGACACTGCTTTTCCGCGACAATAAGCCGAGGCAGGGCAGCCACTGCATTAATGCTGACCTGTGGCTTAAGCGAATGGCCAATCGCCCCAACCTTGCTATGAGCAGCTTTCCCACGCTTCACCGCGTTTCGCGTGGCACCAGGAGAAATGAGCCCACGGCAAGGACACCATTACTTTTGAGAGTATGCAGTTTGTTACCAACTATAGAACTACCACACAACCTGGCCCAACGGCTGCTACGGCTGGAGGAATGAATACACTGAATAAAGTCGGAATAAGGCAATACCTTTATAGCGAGATGGACAAGGAACAGGATAGCTTCCCTAGCAGGCGTAGCATCCACACGCTCATTTAAAGAAACACCAATATGGCTGGAACCCAGCTAAACTCTACCGATTTCAACCCCCCCTTTTGTCTACTAGATATAAGAAACAGCCAATGTTTAATCTCGATGACCACTAGATGCGACAGGATTAAAGGGACCCTAGAGTCCATGAGGTCACTACGAGAGTCAACAAACACCACAAAGGAAGATCGCACAATGAAAAAGCAAGAGATGGCAAAGCCTAGAGAATAGCCATAAAGTTTTGCTGAAAGGCATGCTAGCCTCCGAAGGAGGCTAGCATCTTTTCAGCAAAACTTTTCATGCCTATTCTGCTATTGCTTTCCATCTCTTGCCTTTTCATTGTGATCTTCCTTTGGTGGCTGCCTGTCGTGCACTCACGTTCAAGCTTCAGTGCCCTCATGCGCCCTCATGGCTCTAGGGTCCTTTAATCCTGTCCATCCAGTGATCATCGAGATTAAACATTGGCTGTTTCTTATTTCTAGTAAATTGAAATCGGTAGAGTTTAGCTGGGTTCCCAGCAATATTGGTGTTTCTTTAAATGAGCGTGTGGATGGGCCGCTAGGGAAGCTATCCGTTCTTGTCCCATCTCCTATAAAGGTATTCCTTATTCCGACTTTTATTCAGTTATTCATTCCTCCATCCTTACCCGTTGGCCAGGTTGTTGGTGTATAGTTGGTAACAAACTGCATACTCTAAAAATAATGTGTCCTCGTGGCCTTCCTCCTGCCACCGAAACCGGCGGGGGAAACTGCTCTAGCAAGGTTGCGGATGGCCATACTCGCTTAACTCACGGTCACTTAATGCAGTGCTGCCCTGCTCCTTATTGTCCGGAAAGCGTGTCCCTCTTACAGTTGTGCATATCCTTGTTGATGTCCTGACTTCCAGGACGTGCGTGTGTCTTGCTTTCCGATCGTCCCTCGTGGTCACTTGTCCTTCGATAGAATTCTTTGTGAGTCGGATACTTTTGATATCATCGCCTTGTGCGTTTCTGTTCTCGTATTGACATTCTTGGTGATATTTAGCGCCCTCTGATTATTTCGCACTTTGATGGTACTATATAGCCATCCCGGTTTGGTGCCTTCTTTTGATAATTACTTACTTATTGCCGTTCTTCTTTGTGCGTCAATCAGGTGCTTTCATCTTTTATCCCTGATTGCTCTTAAATAGAGATATTATCGTTATTGTCAGTACTGGTTGCGGCCCAATGCGCATGCATATATTTACTTGACAATTACAAGGCAGGCTGATATTATTCATAAGTCCTTCATGATAATTGTGGCTTAAACTGGAGTTATCAATAACTGTGGGCTAAGCCTTCTTATCTGTACCATGACATATTAAGGGATGATCTCATTTAGCTAAGTGCCAATATTGTCTCATCTCCATAAAACAGCAAATATATTTTTTATAGTGTTCTAGGTCAGAATACCAATCTTACAACAAGGGAAATAGTTCTCAATCACAAAACACACCGAAAAATATTCATCACCATTCTGTATTTTGCTAAATAGCTTAAAGTAATTTTGGACTGTGATTTACATTGTCGCAAGCTTATAGTGCTAATAAGATCAACAACATTTAGGTGTATCACCAGATAACATCATCGAAGGACCTGATGGAGTGGTTATTAACCAAGAAGAACTAAACATGTTATAAAGAATATCTCACAAGAAAGTTAGAAGTGTTTAAACATGCTAAAAAATGCTCCAACACCCATCCCAGATTCAAGGCCGGTTATCGTGACCAGGACCAACACGACAGTAACAAACATTATTGTAAATTGCATTACTGACGGAACATATATATAAAAAAAACACATAATCTTGGACAAAATATACGTTTTTATTTAGGTGTGCAGGATATTAATCAACGCTTTAAGTTACATTTACAATACTAAAGAATACCGCAGAAAGTCAAGCCAATGGCCTTTTTTGTCATAATATTAGAGTATCTCTTGAGGTTATCTTGAGTTGTTTTCGGAGCTTTTTTAGTGTCCACGCGGTCCGGTCCTTGTCCAGGCCTCCACCCCCAGGAAGCAGCCCGTGACAGCTGACTAACTCCCAGGTACCTATTTACTGCTAGGTAACAGGGGCATTGGGTGAAAGAAACTCTGCCCATCGTTTCTCGCTGGCTCCCGGGATCGAACCCGGGACCACAGGATCACAAGTCCAGTGTGCTGTCCGCTCGGCCGACAAGCTCCCTAGTAAGTAAAACTATTTTAAATAAGCAAAAAGAAGTATTACAAGAACACGGAACATAAGATGTATGATCACCACAGTGCTCCGCTTAACTCATTCCGGGTAATGTTCATCCTGATCCAACACCTCTCCAACATGTATCTATCGAGTATACATGTTATACAGTATATTATAATGATAGCAATACCATTGCGCCAGAGAAGTTAACTGGTTACGTGTTCCACTGAATGACTACCATGTTAATGTGACCACACAGCCAGGTAATGTTCCACTGGATGACTACCATGTTAATGTGACCACACAGCCAGGTAATGTTCCACTGGATGACTACCATGTTAATGTGACCACACAGCCAGGCAATGTTCCACTGGATGACCACCATGTTAATGTGACCACACAGCCAGGTAATGTTCCACTGGATGACTACCATGTTAATGTGACCACACAGCCAGGCAATGTTCCACTGGATGACCACCATGTTAATGTGACCACACAGCCAGGTAATGTTCCACTGGATGACTACCATGTTAATGTGACCACACAGCCAGGTAATGTTCCACTGGATGACTACCATGTTAATGTGACCACACAGCCAGGCAATGTTCCACTGGATGACTACCATGTTAATGTGACCACACAGCCAGGCAATGTTCCACTGGATGACTACCATATTAATGTGATTATTGTAAACCGGCCATTGTAAACAAAGGCACTGCAAGGAGAGTGTTTTCGTGAAACTTGAGCCCACAAACGGCCCTTTTGCAACACAAATTTCCTCCTGCAAATTCTAGTTAGCAGCGTGACTTACAACAAAGGAATATAGTTGCTATTTGTTTGCGCAACTTGCATAACAGGAGGAAAGTGCCACAGTTAGGTTAGTCTATTAGCTCAGATTTATTTGCCAGTTATTTCCTGTATCTAGTATTAATCGTCACAAGGCAGGATAACACAACCCCACAAGGGTAAGAGTCTCTAATATACTTTATGTGCTACAATTGAAGTATATCTGTTCTTGGTAAATGTTACGTTGTAACATTTCCCCAGGTATATTGTGAGCACACCAGAAATTAGTTGAGCTGCGACACTCCAGGACTAGATTGTCGCAATTAATACCTTCCCCCTGATGGATCACATTTGTGGACCAAGTCTGATGCTGGAAGATGAGCTCTCACACTACAAACAGCTGAGGGTATATAAATCTAAACTAACAAATAGTAGTGTGAATTAAACCCTTAAACCTTAAAAGGTGCAATAAAATTATAGTTGGGGTGAGTCAATATTGCAGGACGGTGCATCATAGCTCTGAATGGTTGGGAGTACTGCATAAGATTTAAAAGTCCCGCTTCTACACAGGGGTTCACATCAGCTGCCTCAGGGCTCAAGTAAACAGACACTATTTAAAAAAATCGTGGGCAACATTCACGGGTGTGAAGGCCTCAGTTTTGAGTGAGCAACCAAGGCAGGTGCACACAGCATGAGCTAACATCATTGCAGTTCATCTTGTGACCACAGCATCGCCTGAAAATGTCAAAATATATATGTAACTGACATTATTTAGCCATGATAGTATTACAGAAGAGCCTGACTGTGATAAAGACTGCGTACAATGTTCAGATATCAGTGAACATAATGCTGTTCAAGATGTTTACAGCGCTACCCACAGCACACTGTCATTGTTTCGTCCATCTGTCAATCATCAAACAACTTCTCATTTCCATTACAAAATAAACTTGTGGAAAAATATTAATTTACAAGATTTAGTGACCGGGATTCTGAAAACAGCAGGATTGTGGTGAGAATTAGCGATGTGCGCAGTATGATGGGAGGAGGAATCTTTATGAGGAGGGAGGGAGAGATGGCGTCGTCTGTTGACTCTATGTACTCACCTAATTGTGTTTGCGGGGGTCGAGCTCTGGCTCTTTGGTCCCGCGTCTCAACTGTCAATCAACTGATGTACAGATTCCTGAGCCTATTGGGCTCTATCATATCTACATTTGAAACTGTGTATGGGGCCGCGGGGACGATAAGCCCCGGAAGCACCTCAAGAAGAAGCACCTCAAGGGGTCAGCCTCCACCACATCACTGCCTAATGCATTTGTGGGATGTTTTCTTTTTTTTGCTGTCACGACTGCAATGCGTACGTCGCCAATGTACATGTGTGGCAGACGCTTCACGAAGCTGTCGGAATTAGCAAAATAGAAAATACGAGAGCAACCGTACAGGGCCTGGGAGCAAGGTCGAGTTAGAGTCCTTGTGGGTCTCTTATCAGACTAGCCTCACCTGGTCCTGCTCCACGTTGGTCGTTGGAATCTCCTCAATGATGTAACACTTTAAGGGACTCCTAGGGTCCTCATCAAATTTATAGTTTAGTGACTTACAGGCAACTCGGTGTTGAAGACACTTAGAGCTGAAGGCTTGAGTAATATTGACAGTATTCAGAAGTGGTTCAACAGAAACACCGCATAAAGCTTAACAGTAGTTTATTTACTAACTTAACCACTAAT
>WNGS01165503.1:27005398-27015797 GCA_020271785.1 Procambarus virginalis | reverse complement strand
ATCCATTAATTACAAACGCTCTTTGTCATCTGCTTACTCACCAGACGCTAACTTATACTGGATGAGGTAGTTCTGAATGGGAGAGTTGCCATTATAGGGCGCCATCCAAGAGAGCTTCACCCGACGACTGTGCGTCTCCACCACCCGTAGGTTCTTGGGTTGCTCGGGTTCCTCTGCAGTGGGGGAGGGCTTACCAGTTTACTACATGCAGAATGAAACTCAGTTGCCTGTGACATCACTAATGGATAGGACAGTAAAATAGATGGACTACCAGCCTACTTTAATTGACAGGAAACTTTCCCCCCACCACCTATTCCAATGATATATATATTCTTCCTGTGGTAACACTCACACTCTTCTAGTATCTACCAGTCTACTCAAGTCTCTCCATTTCCCTTGGCCTTGTAATGAATGTAGCTTTTTCACTATTTTTCATTATTACTAAGTATAACAAGGGTTTAGCATTAATATAAAGTATAATGAGTGATTTAGCATTATCACAATGTATAATGAAGGGATTTAGCATTGTCACAAAATATAATGAAAAGTTTAGCATTTACAAAGTATAATGAAGGGTTTAGCATTATTATAAAGTATAATGTGTGATTCATTATTTCACAAAGTATAATGAAGGGACACACACAGAAATCACAATAGCGTGATGCATCAAATGAACAAATCCACAAGCGCCGTGACGAGGATTCGAACCTGCGTCCAAGAGCATCCCAGACACTGCCTTAATCAACTGAGCTTTATCTTTTTAACCATGTCGTAGCTCAGTCAATCAAGGCACCGTCTGGGATGCTCTTGGACACAGGTTCGAATCCTCGTCACGGCCCTTGTGGATTTGCTCATTTATAATGAAGGGATTTAGCATTGTCACACAGTATAATGAAGAGATTTAGCATTACCACAATCATAATGAAGAGATTTAGCATTACCACAAACATATTGAAGGATTTAGCATTATTACAAAGTGTAATACGAGTTTTACCTATATTACACAGAACAGAGCAATGATATAGTGAAATATTTTACAAGCATCAACTCACTGATTCCATCAGTAACACTCGAGGAAATGACAAAAATATAAATATTCTTTATTCATTTTCTGGTAACCAAGGCAAGAACATTTCATATAAAAAGACAAGTTCAAACTTCTAGTATGTACCTTGCACAACCAACTCTATGTTTCGAGTGTCTCGACCAAACGCATTGGCCGCATGACACGTGTAGGTCGCAGAGTGTGTCCTTGCAGCCGAGGTCAGTGCTAATTTGGAGACAAGTCCATCCTCGATCGATTCCTCCCGCACCTCGACCCTGAGGAGCGGAGAATAAAATAGGACAAAAAAAATTATGTGTAAGTAGCTTTTGTATAAAACTGCTGTACAGCACTATTATTATATGATAAATACAGAATCATGAAGAGACATATCACTTGTCTGTATCTATTGTGCTAGTGAGATACACTTGCTGAATTTTGTGCAATTTAAATGTTTTAAGTTATGTTAGCATTTTGCCATCCTTATTAAAAGTTTACATTATCTTTTGGATACAATAAAATTGAGGGAAAAATAATTAATACTGTAAACAAACTGTTGTTTAAGATAGGCAAGGAAGTCTGTGTGAAGTTAAATCACACTATCAGAAGTTAATCTCCCTAAATTTACATATCAATCTGACTTCTTAAACTAATGATTTAACATACAACTATGGATAAAAATTCCTTAGTAAAGTGCATTGATGACAAAGTTAAAGAAGTTTTTTAATGAAGTATTTTTAGATTCTATCAGTGATGCATTATGTGGCCAGTTACCAGAAGCAGATACTATGCAGTCTTTCCTCATACTTCCCAATTTAAATATAAAGCTCAATACCTTGCAAATACTATAGTACATTCTTATCATTACTCCCACTTGTCAGTTGTCAAGAAGCGGAGAGGCAATAGCCAAACAAAAATAGAAGAGCAATATTGGGTAACAAGTTACTGATAAAAAACCTAAGCAGCATCACAGATTCGGCAACAACACACACAGCACCAAATCCTCCACACCATGGGCCAGATTCAAGAAGCAGTTACGCAAGCACTTACGAACCTGTACATCTTTTCTCAATCTTTGGCGGTTTTGTTTACAATTATTAAACAGTTAATGAGCTCTGAAGCACCAGGAGGCTGTTTATAACAATAACAACAGTTGATTTGCAAGTTTTCATGCTTGTAAACTGTTTAATAAATGTAACCAAAGGTGTCAAAGATTGAGTAAAGATGTACACGTTCGTAAGTACTTGCATAACTGCTTCGTGAATCTGGCCCCAGGACCCTACTGCTTCATACAACTAGGTGTGTAGTGCTTCCCAGCATTTGTCATCTACAAATTAAGCTTTGCATGAATATGAAAAGCTTCTGAATAAAGCTGTAAGATTATCCATAAGGTAAGGTCACTTAAGGTTCACCTCAACCAGATTACAATAGACGGCACTGGGGGACATTTCTCACTAGGACGACATAGATTTGTCCAAATATCCCTGTCAGTCCATGAGAGGTACTTAAAGAGATCTAAAAAAGGCACTGGAATAAAAGTGTAATTCAACCCTGAGTGACGACATTCTCTCTCTGGCAAGAGAGAGATGTAAATTCAAAGAGAGAGGTAAAATGATTACCTAAAATGTAATTACTTAAGTGTAGTTACAGGATGAGAGCTCTGTTTGTGGTGTCCCATCTTTCCAGTACTCTGCCATATAATGCTTTGAAACTACTGACAGTTTTGGTATCCACCACCACGTTTAACTTGTTCCAACCGTCTACCATTCTGATCGCAAAAGAGAACTTTCTAATGTTTTTGGCAGCTTTGTTTCCATAGCTTGAATCTTTGACCAGGATGCATCTTGACAACAGCTGCCTAATTCCCGGGTACTAATTTACTGCTAGGTGAATAAAGGCATTACATGAAAGGAAACATGCACGATCATTTCTGTCCCACCCAAGAACCGAACCCAGGATTCCCAACTGTGAGTCAAGAATGAAGCCAACTGTTCTTATGTATATTTTATGAATAAAGTTGTTATTATTATTATTATTATTATTATTATTGTTATTATTATTTATTTGTCATCCACACTTCTGTGGTAATAAACATTTCATTACCCTGGGCTCTAAGAGACTTGAACCATAGACACTACGCGTGTGAGGCAATTTATATGACACGGAATGTGGATTTTCAGGAACATCAGAAATTTTGCTTTCCCACTGTTCCCTTATGTCATGTGTTCCTTGATCAAATCTACAGTGAATCTGCTTCTGACATCATTTACCTTTTGTTTTAATAATCAAGGAAATTGCAGAAGGCCTATTAAATGCCCATACGTTGCAGAAATGGGCCATGTATGGGATTTCTTGCTCTCATATTGAAATTCTGAATATCTAGAAACTTACAAATATACTGAAAGATATACAGTGCTATATAGCCATATTAACAGAAGGACAATTCTGGCACAGTCCTGTAAGTGCCCTGGGGTATCAATGAAGCCATTTCCTTCAAGGAAGTGTATCGTGCCCAAGGAGAACAAGGTTTTGGGATGCAAGTAGAAACAAATAGAGACAAACAAAGGAGAATCATGCACTATAAGTAATCTATGCCTTACCTAGGATCAGCATGAGGGTCTAGGCGACGACCTTCAACTGACCACAGAATATCTATGGGGCGGTCACCATGGGCTGGGCAACGCAACATTGCTGTCTGACCCAGTCTCACTACCACTCGACCCATCTTCTCCGGAAAGTGTGCTGGAGCTGAGGCAACACTTGCATTAACACAAATTTAAACATGCAATATATTATTGTATGGCCATTTTCATGTATGTGACTCATATATGATCCCCAAATTGGAAACAAGAATTTACCGTAAGTGTTAAAAACAATTCCTATCAATTAAAACACTGTATATCACTTGGAAATTATAGAACTGGTTGCATGAGCAGACTTGGGTTAACAGAAGGACGGAAAATGAGACATATGCATGCTTGCACCCGCAGCACTCCCCACCCTTGGGCGTAACAACAACAACTGTACCCAGTGGCCAAACCAAGCTTAAAGTTCAAAACTAAACAAAGATAAAAAAAAAAATTGTATAAACTTACCATTTACAGTAAGGTAGACGACTTTACTGAGTCCTGCGCCAATCCCATTACGTGCCTGGCACAGATATTTTCCCTCCATTGCCTTCTGAACATTCCTAAACACCACCGACCCATTATTAAACACTTCCACATGTGCTCCATACATTAATTCTTGGTAGTCCCCTTGCCCACTGCTGCCACCACTGCCACCCACACTGCTGCCACTGCCACTACTGTCATTGTCATCTGTCAGTGAACAGTGCCAGTAAGTGACACTCTCAAAAGCACAATATTCAGTTACATTTTTCAATATGAATTAAACAAAAAAATACACTTGATTCATCTGAAGTAAGAATATAATGTACATTTTACTCATTTGAAAATATAAATGCTGCAAGTACTATTAAATTTAGTTGTCAGCATTTTATTGATAATTTAAAAAATATGAGCATAAAATAAATTAAAAAAATATGAACATAAGAAACAATCATATATATATCTAACCTACATTTGAAACAATCCAATGAGCCTATGCAATTATATTACTGCACTCACAAATTTATTACACAAATCTACAGTCCTATTTGCTTATTATTATATTACCAAGTACTGTAATGTGTTCCATAAATCAACAACCATACAGTACAGTACTTCCAAACCAGCATTTAACCAAAACTTTCATTAATTTAAAGTTACGCAATTTGTGTCAGTGGTTTTTATTATCTATTAGCTGTACCAGTCACGTGTTGCTGTGGCTCAGCCTGGTTAAATGGAAAAGAAAGAAAAGAGAAAGCGCACGTTTTTAATATGTTTAATTTCACAATGCTTGTAGATATACAATATTTTTTGTTGTTCTATTGTCTGTGGAGATATAGAGATTGTCTGGTTTGCCGACTCTAGAGCACGCAACACATAAATGTCCATGTGAGAAGCAATCCGTGTCTAGATTTAAACTGCACAATTCTAAAGATTGGCCCTGAACTTTATTGATGGTGATTGCAAGTGCCAATCGAATTGGGAATTGCAATATCTTATATTGAAATTGCATATCCATTGGAATCATAGAAATGTGAGGAATGAGGACATCTCCACCTTTAAAAGGTCCGGTCAAGATTGTTGTTTCTATGACGTTGCTGAATAATTTTTCTGGGGGGAGCCTCGTCGGCTCTCCGGAGCTATCCAGGTTAATATGTTAATGTCTGACTTTGGCATCAGTCATGTGTATGGAGTTCTGTGAGCCTACCAGGGACTACGAGCTGGAACCTGGCCCCCCTCAGAGAGGCATGGGGGAGCAATGGCCTGTAGAAACCCCCGTGTGGTTGGAAACATTCTATGTCTGCCATCGACCGGGTCAGGCATCCAGAAAGGTGTTTCAAAACAAACCCCTATTCTGGTGAAAATTTACAAAAGGCCGAACAAGTGGATAGAACTCCCCAAAAAGAAACGAGCAAACGAGCATGATGTCACACATTGCCGCACCGCTGTCCCCGGGAGGGTGAAGGGGAGCCCCAGACCCCCGCGCCGGCCATCCACCCTTCAGTTCTAAAGCTGATGCTAGACGCTGAGGTCATGTGCTCTGGCTAAAGTGATTTTTCAGCACTGTGCTTGGTGTATGGTGACAGTTCTCTAGGGGTGCGTGAGCCAGGAGTTATTCTACAGTACTCGGGCTGCATGCGCCTAGGGTTAACCTTCCTCAAGTTCCTTGGGTCCTGCCTCTGCTGGGCCAATTTACTGCTCGGTTTTTCGGCAGCCCTTTGGGTGCTTGGGTGTTTTGTCTCCCTTGTTTACCTTAGAGTAAGAGGCAGTTTGCACTGGTAAAGGGCGCAGGGTACTGCGCAGCTTTTTTTCACCATTCATAACAGCTGGCTCTGTTCCTTTTGGGGTCATTGTCCTCTTGCAGGGTTTTCTTTTTCTTTTTTGCCTAGTGGGGGGTCTGCCTTGTGTTGCCCCTTTGTACTTGACCTGAGCACGGTTCTCTACTGGTGGTACCCCCTGCTAGGTCCCCGTGAGTGTACACATCCCAGAGGTTCAGCTTTAGAGAGTTGCTCGGTAGTTTTGGGTGCCGGTTAGCAGTACCCTGCCTGGGATTCCCTGAGCGTGAGTTCCGTCTCAGGACCCTGGGAAACCCCAGGGGGCGTGCGGGTCCGATGGATGTGACCCCTGAGTCCCCCCCCCCCACTCACTTTGTGTGAGTTCGAAGGTTGCTCGGTCCCCTTGTCTCAGGGTGACTCTGACTGTTTTTGCCTCCGTCCCGCTGCCTGTTGGGTCGATGACACTTTCGACCCGGAGTCCTGCAAGTTTTGTTGCTTGCTGGTGACTCCGTTTTCCCAGTCCAATATGATAATCTTCTGTGGGTACAGGCGGTGCAGGCGTTGCATGTGCGCTTTAGGTTGTTGCAACACGCTAGATTGATTGCTCACCCAGATGCCCCGAGGCTGCCCCATTTGCTTATAGGGCTTCGGACTTGGGGGGTGATGGTCGCTTTGGCCTTGGTTCAGTCTGCACCCCCCTTCCCCTTTCCCTCCTGTGGTTCATTCTGGTACCCCCCCCCCCAACTCTGCTTCCGGTCCTGAAACGTCTGAGGGTTCTGGAGTCGGGGCAGGGTTTAGATGGTCTTGAGACTCGGGCAGTCTCGGGGGATGCCCCTTCTGGTGTGGCGATGGAGGCATTCGAGTCTGATTTCCCTGCCGAAGCCTCTGGGTCTGACTGGTGGGCCCCTTCCGTTCGGCTTACATAGCTGTGCCAGCTTTTCTTTTGAGGCCAGTGCTCTGGGGGATGACTCGACCCCGGGTCCTGCGATGGAGGATTCTGTGGCGGGGAAGGGGCAGACTTGGGGGCCTTGGGCCCTGTTGGACCCCGCCTGGGTTTTTCTGTCCTCTGAGCGGGGCGTACTGTTACAAGGAGTGGGGGTCTCTTTTTTTTCCCCCTCTCTGCATATAAATTAGATTTGGTGTCTGCCCCTCCCCGAGTTCGGTTCCGTGTACCCCCGGGTGCGTCGGTTCCATCTTTCCGGAGGTTTTCGGCTTCCTGCATCAAACTGTCTGCAGTGTGGGCAGCCCTTGCGGCTTACCTCCTGCGCGACCCAGATTATGCCTCTGTTATGGACCCGTCTTCTTTCAGGTTTGGGACGTCGTTCCCTTTCGGGGTCCGTTACGAGGTTTCCGAAGTCGTCCTGGCTGGCGGACTGTCCTGTGTTTGCTTTGGAGGCTTAGCATGCCTTCTGTCGTTCCCGCATGCTTGAGCGGCGCGAGGCTTCAACGGTGGTTCAGGTTTTCCTGGGGGGACAACTTTGAGCACCTCAATGAGTGCTTGTTTGCCCCTGCCCTTTCCCGGGATGTTGGCGTCATGCAGCTCCATGTGCAAATTTCCTCCCTTTCGGCTGAGCAGGTTCCTGAGGACTTGTACGCTTTGGCCTTGCGTTTCTTTTCCCTCCTGGAGCTGTCTTCGGAATGGCTTGAGGAGGAGGATGTGGGGATGCTTGGGGTTGTTCCTGGGTCCGGTGCCTTTGGTTCAGCGGCTCGCTCATCGGCTGCCTTGTTGAAGCTCTTTGCGCCGAACCTGCAGGATGCAGTTTTGCTGTTTTATGCTTCCCGGCTTGCGTGTCGGCAGGCGGTGTTTGCCTCCTCTCTGGAATCAGCCTAGGCCCTGGCTCTTAGGATGTCCTCTCCTTTTTGTCTTCTGCTTTTTGTGGATTCTGCCGAGGTGCAGTATTTGCAGGTTGTTTCAGCTAGTTGTTGTCCTTCTCTGACTTGTTGGTTCTCCAGGCCCTTGGTCAAGCCCTTGGTCGTGCCAGTACTCGGGGTTCCTCTCGTCGAGGTAGGCCGTTGGTGCCAGTTTCGGGTCCAGCCCCGCCTTCGAACCGCCTTCGTCTGGTCGGCGCAGTGTTCGTTCTGTGCAAGGTTTAGGGTCTCGTAAGGGGTGCCGGCCCTTTCACAGTTCGCCCCATTGACGGGGGCGATGAGGAGGAGGCTTGCACTGTTTGCTCATGCCTGGTCCCACGATTTGTGGGTGTTTCGGGTAGTTTCCCTCGGCCTGCGGTAGCGCTGGGTGACCCCTCCTCCTTCGCGGGGTTCGGGGCTGGCGGGGCAGGCCTCTTTCCCTGCGTTCTGTCGAGTCGTCTTGAAATGGGTGCGCTTGGGCATGGTCGAAACGTGGCCGTCCCTGAGATGGGTTTCCGGTCTGTTCCCAGTACCAAAACGGGACTGTGCAGACCTGAGGTTCATTCTGGACTTGTCCTATCTGAATCCCTGGGTTCATTGCTGCCCCTCCTTTCAGATGACTACGCTGTCCCAGGTTCGGCTCCTGTTGGCGCCGGGAGGCCAACAGGATGGTGTTGGCCTCCTTGAATGGTGTCCCAGAACCTCCGGGATGCTTAATGGCACATCCTAATTCATCTGGGGTTCAGGGACTGGCTCGGTTTTGTCATTCAGCGTCAAGCTTACCGCTTTCGTTGTCTCCCATTCAGGTTGAACCTGGCACCTTGCATGTTCACATGCCTTACCCAGGTCGTCGTGGCCCACCTGCTTCTTTTAGGTGTCCGGGTGTTGGCCTACCTTGACGACTGCTGCTTTGGGCTCTCAGCCGGTCCTCTTGTCTGCTAGCCAGGGATTTGGTTCTTTCCCAGCTCGCTGGGTTTGGGTTCTTGGTGAACTGGAGGAAGTCCCATCTGGTTCCCTCCCAGGTTTGGACCTGGCTGGGTCTTATGTGGGACTCTCGGACCTCTTCCTCGTCTCTTCCTCCAGAGTCTCTTCCTCCAGAGTCTCTTCCTCCAGAGTCTCTTCTACGGCTGTGATCCTGCATGCGCCTGTTTTTGGGGGCTCCTGGATCACCCGCAGTTGCTCAAGGGTCTGTGCAGGAGCCTGAACTTTGTGATGATGGTCTACCTGCCGGGTCCGGTTTGGCTTCGTTAGCTGTTCTGGTTCCTTCGGGGATGTCCCTTCCGCCTCTCTTCTGATAGCTGGGGTCTGCCCTCAGGGGGCCTTACATCAGCTGCTGCGTCGCCGGCTTCCTCTTTGGGTTTTTCGGGGTTCAGTGCCTTGGCGCCTACCCAAGTCCTCGTTCGATGTGTTCATGGATGTGTCGTCTTTCGGCTGGGACTTTGTGACCAGTGTTCACCAGGCCGGCCAGGGGCGGTCTGTTCTTCCGTCGGCACCACAGCATGGTGTGGGAGTTCGTGGCGATGTGGTTCGTGCTTCGAAGGGTTTGGGTTGCCCATGGATCACCGATCTGGCTCCATTCAGACAGCTCTCCGGTGGTTCATTGCCTGAACCAAGGGGGATCGATGCGGTCCTTGGCACTTTGGGGCTGGTCGCTTCGGGTAACACATCTGCTGAATTCTCAGGGTTTGGCTCTCCTGGAGTTTATGTCTGGGAGGTGTCCAACGTCCTGGCGGATGGCCTGTCCTGAGCCGTCTTGGTCTTTGGATAGGATTCTCTCCTATCTCTCTTCTCCTCGGTTTGTTGTGGCCCCTTCAGTTCAGGATTGTTTTTCAAAGGCTCTTTTCCTGTTGGCATTTTACTCTGGGGGTTGGGTCGGGAGAGCTTCATGCTCTACTCCGGCGCAAGGGTTTCTGCTCTTTCGGTTGTGGTGATAGTTTTGTTCGTCTGCAGCCGTCTCTTTCTTTTCTGGTGTAGAATGAGACGGCTGCTTTCCGGAGGGGTCCTTGGGTTGATGATACTTTGTTAGTCAGGCTGAGGGTGCATCGTGTGTTGTGTCAGTTTGTGGCCCTCCTCAGCTATTTGCGCGCCATGGCTTCTGTGTCCGGGGACGCGCTTTGGGTTGATCCAGTTTCCCTTCTTCCCTGTTCGCGGGTACAGGTCTCTCAGATTGTCTGCAGGGTTATTAAGTCTCGTCAGCCTGCGGTCTATCACACCGTGCCCATAATGTCTGTAAGTTCGCTGCTCTTACTGCTGTCTTTGGGAACATGTCTTGGGCTGACATTCGGGCACAGGGTTTTTGGCAGACGAACAGGGTCCTAGCTGCACACTACTTCGTACATGTTCCTGGGCCTAGTCGGGCCTGTGTCACTTTGGGTCGGCGGCTACAGCCTGTCTCGACTTCGAGTTGAGGTCTGGAGCACCGACCGCCTTCCGGGTAAGTCCCCTTCTTTATTTTAGTCTTTGGTGAAGTAGCTCCGGGAAGCCGTAGGGGACTTCCCCCCGAAAACCAGCGTTGAATGTAATGAAATGCCATTTTCTGGGTGAGTCCCGGAGGCTTCCCGGCAACCCTCCTTCCTTCCAGTGGGCGTGTTTTCTCGTATTTTGATATCCAGCCTCAGAACTGC
>WNGS01165503.1:26970305-27005373 GCA_020271785.1 Procambarus virginalis | reverse complement strand
GGGGGCTGCACATGGGTTAGAAGCAGTAATGGGTCTCAGATGGAATCATTTTGAAAAAAGATATACGATACTATTAATAATCTCTCTCTCGCACACATGAAGGCTCCAGAAAAATTTCTTGTTACACACTAGCAGTGGTGACCATAAGACATTTTCTCCTCATAGCTCCCTCCAGGAACACTGACTCGACTGCCCCCTCTCTCATTTTAAAGGAAGGTTACTCTACCTATGCCACCACACCAACACCACCACACACACATGCTTACCTTCTACAGCCACCACAAACACTGCACCAACCCTCCCTTCTTAGTTTGAAATCCCTAGGTTACCACAGCACCCATGCCACAAGGACCCCATTTACATTAACAATGCAATATTTACATCATTTAATTTAATGTTAATATTCACATATAATAACTTTTAGGTTAATATACACAAATTTGTTAAGAGTTACCAATAGTAAGATACTATAAGAACAAAAGGAACATCGCAATTGGCCTTCTGGGCCAATGGCGTGTTCTGGAATTGGTATTTGGTCGACTCTCTGAAATCCTCTTTTGTACAAACACACATGGAACTGTTCATTTAGCATTTCACACGTCTCTTTTTTCATTCTCAGTAGTCCTGAGCTAGAATAAGCTCGTTCATATCTGCTTTCTCTTGGATTCTGAATTTAACATTACTATATCAGACTGGGTCATGCACGCACAATTCAGCCCATCTTCTCGAGTTGTCACAACGTTACAAAACAATGACATACTGTACTAAATTGTGCGAACCAACCTAACCAAGGACCCATTTTGTCTAAATAAAAGTGAGAGATATTTACCATCCTCCTCAGTTGTAGCAATGACAGGAGTAGAGAGCGGTCCAGCACCTCTGTTATTGAAGGCTTGCACCCACCACCTCGTACCTGGTGTACTGCTGCAACCCAGATAACGTCGAACTCCCACCATATGCTGATCCAACCTAAATGTACAAGATCAGTGCATCAATGCCATTGGACAACCAAGAGACCATAATGCTGCAACAGTTAAATGATGCCTTAAGATACAGTGATCCCTTCAACTGTTTTCTTTAACCTAGCCTGCTCACATTATCTTTACACTGGTTCCATTATGGGCCTGCCATTACCATCTGATCCTTCATACCTGGTAACAGGTATGGTGATCCTTATCTGTCCTCATTGTTACTCCGCTATGATTAAATTTACAACACCACTTTGTAACTACATTAGGATCCTAGATTACTTGCTCCACCACTTCCATTTACATAACTCTTGCCATCCTTTATTTGGTTAGGTTAAAAAGAGGTAAGGTAAACTATCAGGAGAAAGGGTTAAGCCATTATGACGACAGTATATAGATAGCTGAAAATAGTTTCGACATTTTTTTTCTATATACATAGTTACTCTTATATATTAACCAGTACCAGAACAAAAGGAGAGTCACACTGAAGAGAGACGGAAAGAGTGATATAGAACCAGAAACTGCTATAGCACCTGCCAGGCCACTTCATATAGTTTACGGGACAAAGCATGTAGATATTACACAAGGAACTCTGCTACCTCCTTCCCATATAGATGGAGGCAGTCTCAAAAAAACATCATGAAGACGATCAACATACACAACATGTGTTGACCAGACATACATGAAGTATGTCTGTAACATCTTCAGCCACGTTATTGTGACTCTTCGCCTGCCTACATCAGAAGATTGGCAGAAAGTCTGGAAGAGATTGTGTAGCATCAGAGACTAATCAGCCACTTGAGAGAAGGGCTGGAAAGGAAAGGAAAGGAAAGGAAAGGAAAGGAAAGGAAAGGAAAGGAAAGGAAAGGAAAAGGAAGGAAAGGAAAGGAAAGGAAGGAAGGAAAGGAAGAAAGCTGGGATTAATGGAAGAATGGGGCTAGGAACAAGTAAAACCACTTGTATGTATGTACCTTACCTGAATAAACATTTATTTATTTATTTATTTATTTAACCACTGCTGGAGCAGTAACATAGGAACAAGAACATTTACAAGCTTAGACAAAATGGCAGCATCAAGTAGACCAAAGGAAACAAATCATCTTTCACTGGCTCGAGTTAAGAAAAATTGCATCTAGTGTAAAAACCAGCGTTGAATGTATAAAATGCCATTTTCTGGGGAGCCCCAGAAACTCCCTGGAACCCCAGAGGCTCCCTGGAGCCAGGGAGCCTGTGAGACTCCCCCTCAGAATACATCGTTTTGGAAATAGAACCAAATAAACAGGAAACTTGTAGCTTAGTGCTTAAGCAAACAGTCCCAACTGAGACATTCCAAAAGTCTCACATATCCACAGAAAGGAAACCACGATCACACCATCCACCTTCCATTTAATCCCACTAAGTCAGAAATGATAAATGCAATCAACTATAACATTCTTCCAGAGAACAACTCTGGTCAGTCTAGAGAAGGTTCTGGGAGGCCCAACACAAAAGGAGAGTCTGAAAGTGGTAGGTGTGACTGACCCTGAACCTCAGCCAATTTTAGAACTTCAGATGGATTAAGACATGCCAACAAAGCATCTTGAAGTCCAGGGAAATGAGCCATAGATGGTTTAAACTCATTTGTTGAAACCACAGGAACATTGATCATCCAGGGGATGAACACTGAATGTGGGAGTTGATCCTCCACAAACCAAGGAGCATTCTCCACAGAAAAGAGGTGGGATTCGAACCACAAGAAATGGGTAATCCCAATCACCCTTATCTAAAATTTCCTAACTGTGGGCATGAAGTAGTGAAGCAGACTTATGCCCATAGGAAATGGTAACCCTGGATGGACAAACACATTGACAACAGGGAAGACCTCGTTCCAATCCTGCACTACTGGGGACAATACAACAGTCATGCCCCCTACAAAAACAAGGAAATGTCAGCTAGTTTGAAGGAAGAGGAGACCTATTATAACAGCCAAGAAGTGAACAAAGAACCAAGCTCAAGTCAAAGAGGGGTCCAGTTCAGATTGGAGTCCTGACCCTGCAACCTGTCCTCTTTTAAAAAAAAAAGTCTCTTTTCGCTCGTATGTGTTACCAAGGCTAAAAATTGTTGTACTAGAAAAATGGAAGCGGCTCACAAAAGTGACATACTGTACTCTCCTGTTTCCTGTTATGGTTCCTCTGACTTAGTCTGTTAGATTAGGAGAGGACACTTTAAATTAACTGTTTTCTTGACATTTTGAAACCTTAGGAGGATGGGCTGGACCCTGCTCAGGAACAACAATCCATGCAAGTTTCTAAACCTCAGAGGTGAGACTGAGGGAGCCCATGAAGGAACAGAATTGTCAGTTCTTCCTGGTTAGGTAAACATTTAAACATACATACATTTTAGGGCACAAGCCAAAGAAGCATGTAGCTGCTTAATAAGTCAGTCTCTGAGAATGGTACCTGAGCAAAATTGCCAACTGCACACTACACAATCAACACACGTGAGAGAAAATATCCAACATCCAATATGAAAAATGCAGGTGTGGGTAATAGGGTTGAACAAATAATGGGTCACACTCGACAAAACTACAAAGGCCTGGGATGCCATACTGCCCCACACACCACAGCAATAGAAATGGCAAAATTCTAGTATGGGGCCCCAGGACTACCACCCCAAACTGAACCTGGAAGAAGAAGCCTAAGCACAACAGCATGGTACTCAGTCTTAACACAACAGTGACAGGAAATGGTGAGGCCAGCCTGTGGCTACAAACAAAATAAATGAGTCACACTACACCCCAAGTGAGACACAAAGTAGTAGGACTGACATTTAATCATGCACAGGTGATTGTGTCAAATGGCTGCTCTTGAGTATGTATATACAGTGGGAACCCCAACACAAATTCAGCCTAAAAAAGCAGCAGCACAATTCAAAAGGAAAATGTCTATGCTCAAGGTCTAAACTATATAAATTAAAATAATCCCACTGATACACAACAAATGGTAATAAACTATACACAGGAATGACTGGGTAAGCATCCATGTGAAGCCGTCACTAAAGCATAGATTGTAAAGTAAAAATCTACAAAATTTTATGCCATCTATGAAAATAATTTTTTTTTTTAAGGAAACCTGGCAACATCTGTGTGGCTTTCACACTTTAAACAGTTTGACATCACCACCACCAACCAGTAAGGGAAGAGCCAGAAAAGTCACTGACCAAAACCAAATACAAGGAATGAAGGTTCATGCTCCACACAAGAGAAACATCTTAAATCCGCAACCCAAACAAGGAATAGGCAGACAGTGTCTGCCTACTGTTTCCCTCTCTCTCAATAGTGTCTCTCACTGTTGCTCACTGTCTTAGAGCAACAGTAACAGAGTACAGGAGATCCCTGAAGAAATGTCACCGACAAAATGCACTACTAACACTGAATGTAAAATGAAAAGTTTAAGATTCACCCAGGATGAGCATCCCAAGCCCTGAATCCTGACCAGAAAAAAGGAAGGCATCCAGAAAACTGGCACCCTAGCAACATTTAAGCTTTTCATAATGCTGTATCAGCAAACTTGAATAGTGTATAAATCAGTCATGGACTAGCCTCAACAGAGACCACGTTGCTATGAAGTACATGATTAAGAAATGCTAAAACAAGCCCAACATTCTGACCAACTCCTTCAAAATAAACCAAGAGATTAGAGTGACTATGTCATTTGGAGGTGAGCAGACCACTTCTCTTGACTTACATATGCAAGGAGAACATTAGCTTAACTTAGTCAAGCATTAACATTTGAAGCCAAGAGCTGCTGTAACAAGGAAATCCTGAACATGCAAATACCAGGTAAACCAAGCTCACAGAAAGCTTGAAAGCACAGGCAATTTATTTTTTCTGTTACAGTTTTAATGATCAAGCACAATAAGGGAGAAAAAGGAGATCCTACATGCCTTGAATGGAATGCCCCATCCATTTACTTCTCAGCAAAGGACCCAAATCTTAGGTTTCACAGCAAGGGAAGAAAGATAGGAACCAATAACCTTTGAGTCAGGAGGAGCATGAACAAACTTCTAAAACAACACAAATGCCAAGAAAATTAAAGCAACACAATGATTCCTGACCAGATTCTGAGGCCAAAGTCACGGCAACAACCAAGACTTGTTCTACGTTGTTGGTGGTTCTTGGTGGTTTATCGATTCTTGTCAAAATAGATAAAACTCTGAAAGGTATTGAAAGACCCAGAAATGTGACCACCAGTGTAAATATTTCTGCACTGCACCCTGCAGTGCAGAAATATAAGGTGTGTGCAGAAATATAATAGCAGGTGCTAGTCAGTATCCAAAATGCTTCGCTATATTTAATGTCCTTGACTAGTATAATATGAGACAGATGCCTGGCACCAAAATCAGAGTTTTCCGGGCTTATAACCTAACTTTGTTGCCCTATGGACAGAGAAAGGCTAGCAACACCAGTGAAACAAAACAAGTTCACCATCTCTACCAAGGTGAAATTTATTGGATATACAGTACAGACCGTCACCACCTCACCCACACACTGGTAAAATAATGACCAAATATACCAACTTTTAAGTCTCTGTCTGATGTTATAGAGAACTGTGTTTATGGTGGGTATAAGCTTATAAAGCAAAGGTACATTTGCACAGCACTGAAACTGAACACCACTGGGAATGACAAGTACAGTACTTTGAAAAATAAGCATGGACACTCAAAAGACCTTTAAACAAATACTGTACTTATATTAAGCAATGTTCACATGATGAGTCCTAAGCACATGATTCAAAGATCAAGAAGAGTGGAACTAGTTCAAACGTAACTTCAAAAAAATCGTCCATGCCTGTCAACAGCCATGGATCACAGGCAGGAAACATGTGAGGTGGTATGAGTGTCAGGACCTGGAGTTGTATAAACTGCTGCCACCTGGTGCCAGCCAACACCAATTACCCAAACAAAAACTGGTAGTTAGCACGAGTCCACAGAGGGGTTTAGAAGCACCTTGAGTTTTATGAACAGGCTACTGGAAACCATTTTAGGTTGGAATGAATGCTATCCAGTGACTCCTTAGCACCAACATGATCCTGCAGGGACCTTGTAAAATTTACTTTCTAGTGCTAATGCCTGTATGTTGTCCTGCCTGACTGAACATGATCCATCCTGCTGACCTAGTGAACCTTACCTTTGTGAGCAGCCATATGAAACAGCTCAGAAAATGCACAAAATATCTGGTTTTAATGCTCAAATCACAAACCCAATCGCTACCTCTACGGTCTGGAAGTTGTAGTCAGCAGCATGAGCATGAGTTCTGTACCCTACATAATATCCAAGTATATTGCCATTCCACAAGTCTCTGGCTGGTGGCTCCCACGTCACACGCAGAGATGTTGAAGACTCGGAGTCACGCGCACATCTAAAGGAGGCCCTGATGGCTCTGAAACATATAATTTAGGACAATGGAATTGAAGCAAAATATGTCGTGACAATTTGAACATAGAGTTTCTGAAATTGAACAGTTTATAATATATATTAACTATCAAATTTTGTACAAAGTAAAATGTTTAATACACAATGAAACCACAAATATAACATCAAAAATTATACTGTAAACTTAATATCTGGTGATGCCTATCACATTCTGAAGACAATAAAATTTTTACTTTAATTTTTAATATTTCTCACTTCTTTCTGAACTGTTGTCACATTTCACTTATTTAACTTTCCATACATTATCAATAATTTATCTTAAAAAATTACTTGATTTGTAAAAATAGAGGCTAGTTATACAAGTCAAGTAATCAGGGGCCAACACCTATTTACGCCCCAGAGAGCAAAGGAAAGGTCATATGACTATAAGAGTAATGTGAGAGGACAACATAAACACAAGCTGAAAGTGGTGAAAATTTCTAAGGAAGGAAAGTTTGATGTACTGGGTTAATACAATAAAATGATCAAAAGAATTTATTCATACCAAAACAAAAAATAAGAAAACATGGTGTCAATCTATTTTAATCACATTCTAACTTGCATCAATTTACATTAACAGTAAACATGTCACTCCATCTTCAATTAATCAGACTAACCTTCCTCATCAGTGGCAGCCTGTATGACTTCTGAGGGAGTGCCGAGCCCCAGAGTGTTCTGGGCCGTGACCCTCAAGTGGTAGGCAGTAGCAGGGGTCAACTCATGGATGATGCCTTCTGTCTGGTCCCCCGGCACACTCAGCTGTTCTGGCACACCTGGCCATGGCTCTGTCAACATATATTTGATTACCAGTGAAGGAACATACCTGTACAGGCGATGAGTCACAATAACGTGGCTGAAGTATTTTGACGAAACCACACACTAGAAGGTGAAGGGACGACGACGTTTCGGTCCGTCCTGGACCATTCTCAAGTCAATTACTCACAATCGACTTGAGAATGGTCCAGGACGGACCGAAATGTCGTCGTCCCTTCACCTTCTAGTGTGTGGTCTGGTCAAACATATCTGTACAGTATTTGCAAATTGGAACAAATACTGTACCTAAAAGGAGACACTATTATATGTACCATTAATGTTTTGAGGTATAACTTCCAGGTTCACATGTCTTATTGCATTTCATGCAAAACTCACTCCAGCCTCTAACAATATCTTCACAGTCACTTGACTTTGTAGTCCTGTATGACACTGGTGATTCCATGTGTTTTGTGATCATCTTAGTAGTGCGCTTTCACAAGTATTTATGGTGTGTGATGATAAGAGCTATTGATTGTTCTTTTTAATATTGATACTAAGTAAATAAAAGCATAGAAAGCTTACATTATAAGATCAACAATGCCAGCAATGCAGTTATATTGAATTAAATATTTCATGAAGAAGTGTGCATTTCATGCAGAAGTGTATATTTCATGAAGAAACATATACTGTACAGTATTTCATGCAAAAGAAGGCGCAGTATCTATAATAAATCCATTAATTACAAACGCTCTTTGTCATCTGCTTACTCACCAGACGCTAACTTATACTGGATGAGGTAGTTCTGAATGGGAGAGTTGCCATTATAGGGCGCCATCCAAGAGAGCTTCACCCGACGACTGTGCGTCTCCACCACCCGTAGGTTCTTGGGTTGCTCGGGTTCCTCTGCAGTGGGGGAGGGCTTACCAGTTTACTACATGCAGAATGAAACTCAGTTGCCTGTGACATCACTAATGGATAGGACAGTAAAATAGATGGACTACCAGCCTACTTTAATTGACAGGAAACTTTCCCCCCACCACCTATTCCAATGATATATATATTCTTCCTGTGGTAACACTCACACTCTTCTAGTATCTACCAGTCTACTCAAGTCTCTCCATTTCCCTTGGCCTTGTAATGAATGTAGCTTTTTCACTATTTTTCATTATTACTAAGTATAACAAGGGTTTAGCATTAATATAAAGTATAATGAGTGATTTAGCATTATCACAATGTATAATGAAGGGATTTAGCATTGTCACAAAATATAATGAAAAGTTTAGCATTTACAAAGTATAATGAAGGGTTTAGCATTATTATAAAGTATAATGTGTGATTCATTATTTCACAAAGTATAATGAAGGGACACACACAGAAATCACAATAGCGTGATGCATCAAATGAACAAATCCACAAGCGCCGTGACGAGGATTCGAACCTGCGTCCAAGAGCATCCCAGACACTGCCTTAATCAACTGAGCTTTATCTTTTTAACCATGTCGTAGCTCAGTCAATCAAGGCACCGTCTGGGATGCTCTTGGACACAGGTTCGAATCCTCGTCACGGCCCTTGTGGATTTGCTCATTTATAATGAAGGGATTTAGCATTGTCACACAGTATAATGAAGAGATTTAGCATTACCACAATCATAATGAAGGATTTAGCATTACCACAAACATATTGAAGGATTTAGCATTATTACAAAGTGTAATACGAGTTTTACCTATATTACACAGAACAGAGCAATGATATAGTGAAATATTTTACAAGCATCAACTCACTGATTCCATCAGTAACACTCGAGGAAATGACAAAAATATAAATATTCTTTATTCATTTTCTGGTAACCAAGGCAAGAACATTTCATATAAAAAGACAAGTTCAAACTTCTAGTATGTACCTTGCACAACCAACTCTATGTTTCGAGTGTCTCGACCAAACGCATTGGCCGCATGACACGTGTAGGTCGCAGAGTGTGTCCTTGCAGCCGAGGTCAGTGCTAATTTGGAGACAAGTCCATCCTCGATCGATTCCTCCCGCACCTCGACCCTGAGGAGCGGAGAATAAAATAGGACAAAAAATTATGTGTAAGTAGCTTTTGTATAAAACTGCTGTACAGCACTATTATTATATGATAAATACAGAATCATGAAGAGACATATCACTTGTCTGTATCTATTGTGCTAGTGAGATACACTTGCTGAATTTTGTGCAATTTAAATGTTTTAAGTTATGTTAGCATTTTGCCATCCTTATTAAAAGTTTACATTATCTTTTGGATACAATAAAATTGAGGGAAAAATAATTAATACTGTAAACAAACTGTTGTTTAAGATAGGCAAGGAAGTCTGTGTGAAGTTAAATCACACTATCAGAAGTTAATCTCCCTAAATTTACATATCAATCTGACTTCTTAAACTAATGATTTAACATACAACTATGGATAAAATTCCTTAGTAAAGTGCATTGATGACAAAGTTAAAGAAGTTTTTTAATGAAGTATTTTTAGATTCTATCAGTGATGCATTATGTGGCCAGTTACCAGAAGCAGATACTATGCAGTCTTTCCTCATACTTCCCAATTTAAATATAAAGCTCAATACCTTGCAAATACTATAGTACATTCTTATCATTACTCCCACTTGTCAGTTGTCAAGAAGCGGAGAGGCAATAGCCAAACAAAAATAGAAGAGCAATATTGGGTAACAAGTTACTGATAAAAAACCTAAGCAGCATCACAGATTCGGCAACAACACACACAGCACCAAATCCTCCACACCATGGGCCAGATTCAAGAAGCAGTTACGCAAGCACTTACGAACCTGTACATCTTTTCTCAATCTTTGGCGGTTTTGTTTACAATTATTAAACAGTTAATGAGCTCTGAAGCACCAGGAGGCTGTTTATAACAATAACAACAGTTGATTTGCAAGTTTTCATGCTTGTAAACTGTTTAATAAATGTAACCAAAGGTGTCAAAGATTGAGTAAAGATGTACACGTTCGTAAGTACTGTACTTGCATAACTGCTTCGTGAATCTGGCCCCAGGACCCTACTGCTTCATACAACTAGGTGTGTAGTGCTTCCCAGCATTTGTCATCTACAAATTAAGCTTTGCATGAATATGAAAAGCTTCTGAATAAAGCTGTAAGATTATCCATAAGGTAAGGTCACTTAAGGTTCACCTCAACCAGATTACAATAGACGGCACTGGGGGACATTTCTCACTAGGACGACATAGATTTGTCCAAATATCCCTGTCAGTCCATGAGAGGTACTTAAAGAGATCTAAAAAAGGCACTGGAATAAAAGTGTAATTCAACCCTGAGTGACGACATTCTCTCTCTGGCAAGGGAGAGATGTAAATTCAAAGAGAGAGGTAAAATGATTACCTAAAATGTAATTACTTAAGTGTAGTTACAGGATGAGAGCTGTTTGTGGTGTCCCATCTTTCCAGTACTCTGCCATATAATGCTTTGAAACTACTGACAGTTCTGGTATCCACCACCTCGTTTAACTTGTTCCAACCGTCTACCATTCTGATCGCAAAAGAGAACTTTCTAATGTTTTTTGGCAGCTTTGTTTCCGTAGCTTGAATCTTTGACCAGGATGCATCTTGACAACAGCTGCCTAATTCCCGGGTACTAATTTACTGCTAGGTGAATAAAGGCATTACGTGAAAGGAAACATGCACAATCATTTCTGTCCCACCCAAGAATCGAACCCAGGATTCCCAACTGTGAGTCAAGAATGAAGCCAACTGTTCTTATGTATATTTTATGAATAAAGTTGTTATTATTATTATTATTATTATTATTATTATTGTTATTATTATTTATTTGTCATCCACACTTCTGTGGTAATAAACATTTCATTACCCTGGGCTCTAAGAGACTTGAACCATAGACACTACGCGTGTGAGGCAATTTATATGACACGGAATGTGGATTTTCAGGAACATCAGAAATTTTGCTTTCCCACTGTTCCCTTATGTCATGTGTTCCTTAATCAAATCTACAGTGAATCTGCTTCTGACATCATTTACCTTTTGTTTTAATAATCAAGGAAATTGCAGAAGGCCTATTAAATGCCCATACGTTGCAGAAATGGGCCACGTATGGGATTTCTTGCTCTCATATTGAAATTCTGAATATCTAGAAACTTACAAATATACTGAAAGATATACAGTGCTATATAGCCATATTAACAGAAGGACAATTCTGGCACAGTCCTGTAAGTGCCCTGGGGTATCAATGAAGCCACTTCCTTCAAGGAAGTGTATTGTGCCCAAGGAGAACAAGGTTTTGGGATGCAAGTAGAAACAAATAGAGACAAACAAAGGAGAATCATGTACTATAAGTAATCTATGCCTTACCTAGGATCAGCATGAGGGTCTAGGCGACGACCTTCAACTGACCACAGAATATCTATGGGGCGGTCACCATGGGCTGGGCAACGCAACATTGCTGTCTGACCCAGTCTCACTACCACTCGACCCATCTTCTCCGGAAAGTGTGCTGGAGCTGAGGCAACACTTGCATTAACACAAATTTAAACATGCAATATATTATTGTATGGGCATTTTCATGTATGTGACTCATATATGATCCCCAAATTGGAAACAAGAATTTACCGTAAGTGTTAAAAACAATTCCTATCAATTAAAACACTGTATATCACTTGGAAATTATAGAACTGGTTGCATGAGCAGACTTGGGTTAACAGAAGGACGGAAAATGAGACATATGCATGCTTGCACCCGCAGCACTCCCCACCCTTGGGCGTAACAACAACAACTGTACCCAGTGGCCAAACCAAGCTTAAAGTTCAAAACTAAACAAAGATAAAAAAAAATTGTATAAACTTACCATTTACAGTAAGGTAGACGACTTTACTGAGTCCTGCACCAATCCCATTACGTGCCTGGCACAGATATTTTCCCTCCATTGCCTTCTGAACATTCCTAAACACCACCGACCCATTATTAAACACTTCCACATGTGCTCCATACATTAATTCTTGGTAGTCCCCTTGCCCACTGCTGCCACCACTGCCACCCACACTGCTGCCACTGCCACTACTGTCATTGTCATCTGTCAGTGAACAGTGCCAGTAAGTGACACTCTCAAAAGCACAATATTCAGTTACATTTTTCAATATGAATTAAACAAAAAAATACACTTGATTCATCTGAAGTAAGAATATAATGTACATTTTACTCATTTGAAAATATAAGTGCTGCAAGTACTATTAAATTTAGTTGTCAGCATTTTATTGATAATTTAAAAAATATGAGCATAAAATAAATTAAAAAAATATAAACTTAAAATAAATTTAACAAATATGAACATAAAATAAATAAAAAAAATATGAACATAAGAAACAATCATATATATCTAACCTACATTTGAAACAATCCAATGAGCCTATACAATTATATTACTGTACTCACAAATTTATTACACAGATCTACAGTCCTATTTGCTTATTATTATATTACCAAGTACTGTAATGTGTTCCATAAATCAACAACCATACAGTACAGTACTTCCAAACCAGCATTTAACCAAAACTTTCATTAATTTAAAGTTACGCAATTTGTATCACTGGTTTTCATTATCTATTAGCTGTACCAGTCACGTGTTGCTGTGGCTCAGCCTGGTTAAATGGAAAAGAAAGAAAAGAGAAAGTGCACGTTTTTAATATGTTTAATTTCACAATGCTAGTAGATATACAATATTTTTTGTTGTTCCATTGTCTGTGGAGATATAGAGATTGTCTGGTTTGCCGACTCTAGAGCACGCAACACATAAATGTCCATGTGAGAAGCAATCCGTGTCTAGATTTAAACTGCACAACTCTAAAGATTGGCCCTGAACTTTGTTGATGGTGATTGCAAATGCCAATCGAATTGGGAATTGCAATATCTTAAATTGAAATTGCATATCCATTGGAATCATAGAAATGCGAGGAATGAGGACATCTCCACCTTTGAAAGGTCCGGTCAAGATTGTTGTTTCTATGACGCTGCTGAATATTTTTTCTGGGGGGAGCCCCGTCGGCTCCCCGGAGCTATCCAGGCTAATATGTTAATGTCAGACTTTGGCATCAGTCATGTGTATGGAGTTCTGTGGGCCTACTAGGTACCACAAGCTAGAACCTGACCCCCTCAGAGAGGCATGGGGGAGCAATGGCCTGTAGAAACCCCCATGTGGTTGGAAACATTCTATGTCTGCCATTGACCAGGTCAGGCATCCAGAAAGGTAAGTGTTTCAAAACAAACCCATATTCTGGTGAAAATTGCTACAAAAGACCGAACAAGTGGATAGAACTCCCCAAAGAGAAACGAGCAAACGAGCATGATGTCACACATCGCCGCACTGCTGTCTGCGCAGCTCCCCTCTCCCCGGGAGGGGGAAGGGGAGCCCCAGACCCCCGCGCCGGCCATCCACCCTTCAGTTCTAAAGCTGATGCTAGACGCTGAGGTCATGTGCTCTGGCTCCAGTGATTTTTCAGCACTGTGCTTGGTGTATGGTGACAGTTCTCTAGGGGTGCGTGAGCCAGGAGTTATTCTACAGTACTCGGGCTGCATGCACCTTGGGTTAACCTTCCTCAAGTTCCTTGGGTCCGAGCAGTAAATTGGCTGGGCCAATTTACTGCTCTGTTTTTTGGCAGCCCTTTGGGTGCTTGGGTGTTTTGTCTCCCTTGTTTACCTTAGGGTAAGAGGCAGTTTGCACTGGTAAGGGACGCAGGGTACTGCGCAGCCTGTTTTCACCATTCATAACAGCTGGCTCTGTTCCTTTTGGGGTCGTTGTCCTCTTGCAGGGTTTTCTTTTTCTTTTTGTTTTTTTGCCCGGTGGGGGGTCTGCCTTGTGTTGCCCCTTTGTACTTGACCTGAGCACAGTTCTCTACTGGTGGTACCCCCTGCTAGGTCCCCGTGAGTGTACACGTCCCAGAGGTTCAGCTTTAGAGAGTTGCTCGGTAGTTTTGGGCGCCAGTTAGCAGTACCCTGCCTGGGATTCCCTGAGCGTGATTTCTGGCTCAGGACACTGGGAAACCCCAGGGGGCGCGCGGGTCTGATGGATGCGCGGGTTCCCCCCCCCCCCCCCCCCCGGTTTGTGCGAGTTCAAAGGTTGCTCGGTCCCCTTGTCTCAGGGTGACTCTCACTGTTTTTACCTCCGTCCCGCTGCCTGTTGGGTCGATGACACTTTCGACCCAGAGTCCTGCGAGTTTTGTTGCTTGCTGGTGACTCAGTTTTCCCAGTCCAATATGATAATCTTCTGTGGGTACAGGCGGCACAGGCGTTGCATGTGCGCTTTAGGTTGTTGCAACACGCTAGATTGATTGCTCACCCGATGCCCGAGGCTGCCCCGTTTGCTTATAGGATCCGGACTTGGGGGGTGATAGTCGCTTTGGCCTTGGTTCAGTCTGCACCCCCTCCTCCTTTCCCTCCTGTGGTTCATTTTGGTCCCCCCCCCCCCACCCTGCTTCCGGTCCTGAAACGTCTAACGGTTTCGGAGTCGGGGCAGGGTTTAGATGGTCTTGAGACTCGGGCAGTCTCGGGGGATGCCCCTTAGGGTGTGGCAATGGAGGCATTCGAGTCTGATTTCCCTGCCAAAGCCTCCGGGTCTGACTGGTGGGCCCCTTCCGTTCGGCTTACATAGCTGTGCCAGCTCTTCTTTTGAGGCCAGTGCTTTGGGGGGATGACTCAGCCCTGGGTTCTGCGATGGAGGATTCTGGGGCAGGGAAGGGGCAGACTTGGGGCCTTGGGCCCTGTTGGACCCCGCCTGGGTTTTTCTGCCCTCTGAGCGAGGCTTACTGTTACAAGGAGTGGGGGGTCTCTTTTTTCCCCCTCTGCATACAAATTAGATTTGGTGTCTGCCCCTCCCTGAGTTCGGTTCTGTGTCCCCCCGGGTGCGTCAGTTCCATCTTTCCGGGGGTTTTCGGTTTCCCGCATCAAACAGTCTACGGTGTGGGCAGCCCTTGCGGCTTACCTCCTGCACGACCCAGATTATGCCTCTGTTATGGATCCGTCTTCTTTCAGGTTTGGGACGTCGTTCCCTTTCTGGGTCCGTTACGAGGTTCCGGAGTCGTCCTGGCTGGCGGACTGTCCTGTGTTTGCTTTGGAGCTTAGCATGCCTTCTGTCGTTCCTGCACGCTTGAGCGGCGCGAGGCTTCAACGGTGGTTCAGGTTTTCCTGGGGGACAACCTTGAGCACCTCAATGAGTGCTTGTTTGCCCCTGCCCTCTCCCGGGATGTCGGCGTCGTGCAGCTCCATGTGCAAATTTCCTCCCTTTCGGCTGAGCAGGTTGCTGAGGACTTGCGCGCCCATGGCCTCTTGGCTTCGGCCTTGCGTTTCTTTTCCCTCCTGGAGCTGTCTTCGGAATGGCTTGAGGAGGAGGATGTGGGGATGCTTGGGGCCGTTCCTGGGTCCGGTGCCTTTGGTTCAGCGGCTCACTCGTCGGCTGCCTTGTTGAAGCTCTTTGCGCCGATCCTGCAGGATGCAGTTTCGCTGTTTTATGCTTCCCGGCTCGTGTGTCGGCAGGTGGTTTTTGCCTCCTCTCTGGAATCAGCCTGGGCCCTGGCTCTTAGGATGTCCTCTCCTTTTTGTCTTCTGCTTTTTGTGGATTCTGCCATGGTGCAGTATTTGCAGGTTGTTTCAGCTAGTTTTGTCCTTCTCTGATTTGTTAGCTCTCCAGGCCCATGGTCGAGCCCTTGGTCGTGCAGGACTCGGGGTTCCTCTCGTCGAGTTAGGCCGCTGGTGCCAGTTTTGAGTCCGGCCCTGCCTTCGGACCCGCCTTCATCTGGTCGGCGCGGTGTTCGTTCTGTGCGAGGTTTGGGGTCTCATAAGGGGTGCGGCCCTTTCGCAGTTCGCCCCATTGATGGGGGCGATGAGGAGGAGGCTTGCACTGTTCGCTCACGCCTGTCCTACGATTTGTGGGTGTTTTGGGTCGTTTCCCTCGGCCTGCGTGGTGCTGGGTGACCCTTCCTCTCCTATTCCACATTCCATAACATGGCATTTATTAACATTAAATTCCATTTGCCAAGTGGTGCTCCATATACTTATTTGTCCAGGTCCTTCGCAGGGTTCGGGGCTGGCGGGGCAGGCCTCTTTCCCTGCATTCTCTCGAGTCGTCTTGAAATGGGTGCGCTTGGGCATGGTCGAAATGTGGCCGTCCCTCAGATGGGTTTCCGGTTTGTTCCCAGTACCAAAACGGGACTGTGCGGACCCGAGGTTCATTCTGGACTTGTCTCGTCTGAATCCCTGGGTTCATTGCCGCCCCTCCTTTCGGATGACTATGCTGTCCCAGGTTTGGCTCCTGTTGACACCGGGAGGCCAACAGGATGGTGTTGGCCTCCTTGGATGGTGTCCCAAAACCTCTGGGATGCTTAATGGCACATCCTAATTCATTCGGGGTTCAGGGACAGGCTCGGTTTTGTCGTTCGGCGTCAAGCTTACCGCTTTCGTTGTCTCCCATTCAGGTTGAACCTGGCACCTTGCATGTTCACATGCTTTACCCGGGTCGTCGTGGCCCACCTGCTTCTTTTAGGTGTCCGGGTGTTGGCCTACCTTGACGACTGGCTGCTTTGGGCTCCCAGCCGTCCTCTTGTCTGCTAGCCAGGGATTTGGTTCTTTCCAGCTCGCTGGGTTCGGGTTCTTGGTGAACTGGAGGAAGTCCCATCTGGTTCCCTCCCAGGTTTGGACCTGGCTGGGTCTTATGTGGGACTCTCGGACCTCTTCCTCGTCTCTTCCTCCGGAGTCTCTCCTACGGCTGTGGTCCTGCATGCGCCTGTTTTTGGGGGGCTCCTGGATCACCCGGCAGTTGCTCGAGGGTCTGTGCAGGAGCCTGAACTTTGTGATGATGGTCTACCCGCCGGGTCCGTTTTGGCTTCGTTAGCTGTTCTGGTTCCTTTGGGATGTCCCTTCCGCCTCTCTTCTGATCGCTGGGTTCTGCCCTCAGGGGCCATGTGTCAGCTGCTGCGTCGCCGGCTTCCTCTTTGGGTTTTTCGGGGTTCAGTGCCTTGGCGCCTACCTGAGTCCTCGTTCGATGTGTTCACGGACGTGTCGTCTTTTGGTTGGGGCTTTGTGACCAGTGCTCACCAGGCTGGCCAGGGGCGGTGCCGTTCTTCCGTCGGCACCACAGCATGATGCGGGAGTTTGTGGAGATGTGGTTTGTGCTTCGAAGGGTTTGGGTCGCCCATGGATCAACAATCCGGCTCCATTCAGACTGCTCTCCGGTGGTTCATTGCCTAAACCAAGGGGGTTCGATGCGGTCCTTGGCACTTTGGGGCTGGTCGCTTCGGGTAACACATCTGAATTCTCAGGGTTTGGCTCTCCTGGCGGTTCATGTCCGGGAGGTGTCTAACGTCCTGGCGGACGGCCTGTCCTGGTTCATTTCCCGTCCACAGAATGGACGGTCGATGCTGACTCATTCAGATGACTCTGCCAGACATTTGGTCGCTCGGAGGTAGATCTCTTCGCGTCGGCTTGGTCGAGGCATCTGCTGGTATATGTGGCGCCCTCTCCCGACTGCGAGGCCGTCGGGGTTGACGCCCTTCGGCAGGACTGGTCGAGGTGGGGGTTTCTGTACCTCTTCACCCAGGTTCAGCTGTTGCTCCAGGTCCTGGCTCGCTTGGAAACCTCCGTTCGAATCCGGAGGTTTCTCCGCAGCTTCGCCTCTTTCAGAAGATTGGCCCAGTCCATTACATTACAATTATGTAATGGCCCAGTCCATTACATAATTGAAAGCAAGCTTCAGCTTGCTTTCAATTTTGATGTTACTTCTGCACCGTTTCGCAAGCTGTATCATGCATGGTTTCACCTCCGACCTGCTTATGCGCCGCCTGAGCCGTCTTGGTCTTTGGATAGGATTCTCTCCTATCTCTCTTCTCCTCGGTTTGTTGTGGCCCCTTCAGTTCAGGATTGTTTTTCGAAGGCTCTTTTCCTGTTGGCATTTTACTCTGGGGGTTGGGTCAGGGGAGCTTCATGCTCTACTCCGGCGCAGGGGTTTCTGCTCTTTCAGTCGTGGTGATAGTTTTGTTTGTCTGCAGCCGTCTCTTTCTTTTCTGGTGTAGAATGAGACGGCTGCTTTCCGGAGGGGTCCTTGGGTTGATGATGCTTGGTTAGTCAGGCTGAGGGTGTATCGTGTGTTGTGTCAGTTTGTGGCCCTCCGCCGTTATTTGCGCGCCATGGCTTCTGTGTCCGGGGACGCGCTTTGGGTTGATCCAGTTTCCCTTCTTCCCTGTTCGCGGGTATGGGTCTCTCAGATTGTCTGCAGGTTATTTAGTCTAGCCAGCCTGCAGTCTATCCCCGTGCCCATGATGTCTGTAAGTTCGTTGCTCTTGCTGCCGTCTTTCGGAACATGTCTTGGGCTGACATTCGGGCACAGGGTTTTTGGCGAACGAACAGGGTCCTAGCTGCGTGCTACTTCGTAAATGTTCCTGGGCCTAGTTCCTGGGAAGCACCTCAAGGTAGTCGGGCCTGTGTCGCTTTGGGTCGGCGGCTACAGCCTGTCTCAACTTCGAGTTGAGGTGTGGAGCACCAACCGCCTTCTGGGTAAGTCCCCTTCTTTATTTTAGTCTTTGGTGAAGTAGCTCCGGGAAGCCGTAGGGGCTTCCCCCCGAAAACCAGCGTTGAATGTAATGAAATGCCATTTTCTGGGCGAGTCCCAGAGGCTTCCCAGCAACCCTCCTTCCTTCTGGTGGTCGTGTTTTCTCGTATTTTGATATCCAACCTCAGAACTGCAGTGTGGATCACTGGCGCGGGGGTCTGGGGCTCCCCCTTCCCCCCTCCAGGGGAGGGGAGGAGCTGCGCAGACATGCGGCACAGGTCGTGTGATGTCAAGCTCGTTTGCTCGTTTTCATTTGGGGGAGTTCTGTCCACTTGTTTCGTTATTTTCGTTGGTTTCACCAGAATAGGGGTTTGTTTTGAGGCACTTACCTTTCTGGATGCCTCATCCGGTCGATGGCAGATATAGAATGCTCCAAAATCACATGTGCATTTCTATAGGCCATTGCTCCTCGTGCCTCTCTGAAGAGGCCAGGTTCTGGTAGGCCTAGAACTGTACCCACATCGACTGATGCCAAAAGTTAAGACTATCCCTATCAGCCTGGATAGCTCGGGGAGCCTCCGGGACTCACCCAGAAAATGGCATTTCATTACATTCAACGCTGGTTTTTTACTTAAAATTCCTACTAATCATGACTCTCGGTTCTTTTTCACTTCAGATTTGGCAATTTCAAAGTTGTTCAGCTGATATCTGGTAACCCTTTTATCATCATTACTTGGCTCAGAACCTTACGTATGTTTTCATTAAACTGTGTTTGCCATCTTTGGTCCATTTTAAAAGTGTGTTAAATCAACTTGTAGTGATATGAGTCTTTTCTAAATTTATTTTCCACTCAATGTATCATATTTGCATTATACTGTATTTTTTATTAATGGTTCCCCAAAAATATACTGTACTTAAAAACTGACGAGGAAGATTTAATTTAAAATGAAATTCCAAGAGGCAGATTTAACTATACAGTACTTTCAATAGCTGGAAAGATTTTAACATCAAGCACAGTTATTTGTTAATAAATCAGATGACTAAATTTAAATGTGCAAAAATGATGTTATACTAGTACTGTATAGTTTAGTTACACACACACAAAATTTATATACTCTGTATATTAAGTAGCAAAATATATACTGTGGCAAAATACATAAACCTTTATTACCACAAAGAAAAATAGGCAACATGAAAATATTCTTTGAAAGAATTATGATTTAAAAATACTTTACTCATCTACACAAAGTACTGTAATCAATTTACATCAAATACACACACATAACTAATAGATCAAAGTTGATATCAATCCAACAAGTTGTGTTGGATTGATATCAATCATGTAAATGAATATGATAATAATATTGGATCTCAACACTGACCCATAATGGCCTTCTTCCATGTGACAGTGGGTGAAGGATAACCATCCGCCTGGCAGTTGAGTGTGACCGTGCTACCTTGTGCCGCTCCACTGTCCTGAGGTTCGGTCACCCAGTGTGGTGGGACTGTCAGACAAGAGAAAATACTTTCAGCAAAATTATGGAAGATATAAATCAGGATGGTATTGTTGGAATAAGGCGAGCCAACTTACTATGGAGTGGGTCTGGGTGATCAAATGCTTAATTTGTGGAAACTGTTGGAGAGATTGTAGCACTGCAGAAAACAGTGAAGAATTAAAACATTCTGTGGATAATTAAACATCAATTAAAATACTGTACTGTACTATAATAACAAACTGGAAAAATCAGTAAACTGCACTCTACTGCAGGTGAACTGGCAAAACTAATGTACTGTACTACAAGGGAAACTCAAACAAGTCACTGTAATGGGAAATATAAAAGCAAATAACCATTAGGGAACAATAAGATATTTTTCCCAGAAAATAGCCACCTATTTATGGTGGAGAATTGGTCCATTTGTAGAATGCTACAGTGAAGCCATGAGCCATAATGGTGAGGCTTACTCACAAATAGGGAAACCAAGGTTGAAAATCTTAACAGCTGACCCCATTTGTTTGCATACACAGGAACCACTCACAACAAACACCATTTCCCTTTGATTAGAAACCAAGTCTGTCCTGGATCGAGCAGCCCTTGTAGTCCTGAAGCTATCAGACCCTGTAATAGCAACTTGTGTAAAGTGCTGCATTACCCCTCCGGTTGTTGAAATTGTATATAACAGAAGACCTTCCCCATCATGGGCTCCATGGTATAAGTAAGGGAGATGAGATGTGAAGTTATCAACAAATACCAAATGTCAATTGCTTTTTTGTTCCATGAATGTTCAATCTACTGACAAACAGTGACTTTGTACATTTTTCAAATACAGTACCTCTTTTAAAATTAGTTCACTCATAATAATATTAACATATTACATGAAGTAATGACAAAGATTACAGAAAACAACAGATACTGTACAGTGATGAACAAAGTGAGTTTTGTGTTGTATGAGGATGTTTTGATCCTGACCTGATGTCAATCCTGACCTTCAATGCTTCCTAGAAGGTTGTAACAGATCTCATGGGCACCACACCAGAAACAAATGCCTTTTGATATTCCAAGAGTACGACTTAATCAAACTAGGAATGCTCTACAAATCAAGGGGCCCAGAATGTGGAATGACCTTCCCAATATGTCAAAGATTGTACCTCTCTCAACCAGTTTAATGAAATTAATTAACTCCATGTAACCTAGCTTACTTCTAAATGTCAACCCATGTCTTACTACAGTATTACAGTATTTAAAAAAAATGCTGTTTATTGACCAACTTGTATATTGGCTATTTTCTACCATGTTCCCCCCTTTTTTTTATCTTTTATTATTATTTTTTCTTTCAGCGCAGTTTATACATTAAGCTCAATTACTATTAAGTTTTAGTCTAAGTGTTTTTTTTCCCCACCTCACCTTGCCCGAAACGCTATGCGTACTAGTGGCTTTAGGTATTGTATGTACTACCTCTATCTTAAATCAAACAGAATGTTTGTACTGTAAATCTGCAACTATGTATGTACTTTCCCTAAATAAATTATTATTATTATTATTATTATTATTATTATTATTATTATATTATTATTATTATTGATCAGATACTTGCATTGAAATGTCTAAGGCGGCAAATGAGAAAGATCATATGGTGTAGTTACAAAGTGAATAGAAAGGGTCCCTGTAGTGTGTCTGAAGGTGGTAGAATGCCATTTATATATCATAATGGCTGGACAATCCAACCAGAGAAAAATTCATCAAATTAGTAAGAAAACAAGAAATGTGACACACTAACCATTAACTGTAAGTTTGGCAGTGTAGTGCCTGGTGGCAGCTGCATTTGAAGCAAGGCAGGTGTACTCGCCGTTATGCCGGGAGGAAATACGGTCAATGACCAGTTGTGTCTGATAGTCATCCAAGAGACGAGTGGTGATGCCATCGTATATAGGAACTGGACCCCCATCCTTCTCCCATCTGTGGAGAATCAAATGAAAGGTAAATCATTGTGAGACATAATGCATTTTTTTCTATGTAGTGCCTCAGTAGTTTTCCCAGCTTACACTTAATTTGTGTCATTGGGGACAGAAGCCGGTACTGTCTAGTCTCGAAAATCTATATCATAAAGGGAACACCCCATTTAAGTTAGCTAAACATGTGTATAGCCAATTTCTTACCAGTCCAAAAATTAGCAAATTTGTAATTTTTGACACCATAACCTACATACAGTACTGTACTGTAATATGCATAACTCCTGCCATTTCCCTGGTTCTCCCATACAGACTCTTCTGTCGGACTATCCCACCATTTACTCGGTGTTACTCCTACCATTTACTCGGTTACTCCACCATTTACTCGGTTACTCCCACCAGCATTTACTCGGTTACTCCCACCTTTTACTCGGTTACTCCCACCTTTTACTCGGTTACTCCCACCTTTTACTCGGTTACTCCCACCTTTACTCGGTTACTCCCACCATTTACTCGGTTACTCCCACCATTTCTCGGTTACTCCTACCATTTACTCGTTACTCCCACCTTACTCTTACTCCGCCAGTTACTCGGTCACTCCCACCATTTACTCAGTTCCCCACCATTACCTCGATTACGATCCCACCATTACCTCTGTTACCCCCCCATTTACTCATGTCTTCCCATCCAGTCTCAGTTCCCCATTACTCATACTCCCCACCCTTTACTTGGCTACTCCTAGCCATTTACTCGGTTAACATCCCGCCATTTACTCGGTTACTCCCACCATCTACTCGGTTACTCCCACCATCTACTCGGTTACTCCCACCATCTACTCGGTTACTCCCACCATTACTCGGTTACTCCCACCATCTACTCGTTATCCTACCATTACTCAGTTACTCCTAAGCATTTACTCCAGGTACTCCCTCCGAGACCATCTTGTACTCAATGATTTACTCCTAACCATTACTCAGGTTACTCCCACATTTACTCTGGATCGATACTCCTGACCATTTACCTCCGTAATACCCAAGCATTACGGTACTCCCAGCCATGACTTACTCGGTATACTCCCAGCCATTATACGATCGGTTACTCCCACCATTACTCAGGTATACGTCCCTACCATTTACGATCAGTTGACTCTCACCATATGAGACTCGAGCGTACATCCCACCATTTACATTGACGGTACTAGTCCCACCATATACTCGGTTACTCCCACACAGGTTACAGTCGTTATGCTACGATACGCCACCATTTAGCACGGTACTATACTCCCATGCCAATTACTGCGGTCTACTCCAGTACCATTCGTATCTCGGGATTACCTGCACCACCTTACTATGCTCCACGGGATATACTCTAGGTCCCTACCCACTTTACTTCTGTTACTCCCACCATCTATATCACTCGGTTACTCTCCCATTCATAATCCTCGTTACTCATCCTACCATGTCTACTCTAGTGTACTCTAGATCCTCACCATGTACTCTAGTTACTCTCATCCCACTCTCTACTCTCCGATCTATATCGTTACTCCCATATCCCAGTCTATCGCTAGTATCTCCCACCATTGATATCCTCAGAGTTTGATACCTCCCACCATTTACCTCAGTTACCTCCCACCTAATGATGACTCCTAGTTCCTCCCACCCTATTGACGTCAGTTACCCTCTCCCACCCATATGACTCTAGTACTCTACCACCATTGGACTCAGTTACTCCCACCATTGACTCAGTTCACATTACCACACCACATTTACTCAGTTACTCCACCATGATGATCCATACCACAAAGCTAGGAGCCATCCATACCTTACTCCATACCAAAGGCTAGAGTGAACATCAGAGGTGAAATCCCATCCATTGTACAAAGCGCCTCCCTGCCCTTGCGCCACCTATAGCTCTGCTGTTCAACAAATCCCTTGAGTGTCATACCTCCCTGATATTCTTAAAAAAGCAAGAGTACGTCAGTTCATAACTCCGAACAGACATAAACAATTAGACCAATATCAAACCTACCCATACTATCAAAAAATTTGAAAAAATATCTACAAACAGCTCTACTCCTATCGTAAAATTCGACATTCTTAGCCCCTGTCAGTTTGGCTTCCGCTCCAAAAGAGTACCAACGATGCAATTATTAGTCTCCTTGATATAATTTACTCAGCCCTTGACAAAAATGAGTTTCCGATTGGACTCTTCATTGACCTGAGAATGGTCTTTGATACTATTCATCACAATTACCTCTTATGTAAACTCCATCATTATGGAATCCGAGGCCATACACTGGACTATATCCAATCCTATCTTAGTGATAGACACCAATGTGTAGCCATCAATAATATAACCTCTCCCACTCTACCAATAACCGTTGGAGTGCCACAGGGCAGCATCTTGGGACCTCTCCTATTTCTTATATACCTCAATGATCTGCCTAATGTCTCTAACATTCTGAAACCTATTTTGTTTGCTGATGATACTACACTCATCTACTCTAACCCCAACCTACATACACTAAATAATGTTGTTAATAATGAACTAAAAAAGTCCACTTATTGATGTCAACCAACAAACTAACACTTAACATAGAAAAGACCTACTACATCTTATTTTCGAAGCAAATCTACAAATGCAATTCAGCTTCAGATAGACAATGTAAACAGCAATAAAAATGATGGAAAGTTTCTTGGCCTATTCCTAGACAAGAGACTCAACTTCAGTACCCACATACAACACATAACTAAGAAAGTCTCTAAAACAGTTGGTATACTCTCCAAAATCAGATATTATGTACCTAACTCTGCTCTCATCTCTCTATATTATGCACTAATCTATCCCTGTCTTAATAATAACTGTGCATGGGGTTCAACCACTGCAAACCACCTCAAGTCCATCATCACCCAGCAAAAATCTGCTATCAGAATAATAACAAATTCTGCTTTCAGACAACAATTAGCCCCCTTGTTTAACTCCCTAAAGATGCTAAACATAATCTCATTCCACAAATTCTCTTGTGTCAACTACATTTACAAAACCCTGTTCTTAAATGCAAATCCTGCTCTGAAACTCTCCCTGGACAGATGTAACAGGACCCATTATCACCACACCAGAAATAAATATCTCTTTGATATCCCAAGAGTCAAACTTAATCTGTGTAAACACTCTATGCAAATAAAGGGACCTAGTCTTTGGAACTCACTCCCTATTGAATTGAAAAGCTGTCCAACTTTTGCGTCATTCAAAAAACAATACTAAAAAGTACCTAATTTCATCTTCATAGTTTTTTACCTTTTGCTTTAAAATTACACTGTATCTATTGCTACCCAATCTCCCAGTCTTTATATGTACCAATCTGAACATCTTTACCATTGTGATCATTGCTGTCTTCTTATATGTGCTATTAATCTGCTGTATGGTGTCTATTAATCTTGTTTAAATTACCAATCAAGTTTTATAACTCAATGGGTGAAAAAGACATCTCCCATTTTCAGTCCTGCATTGTGACATACTGAACTCCCTTGGTTATTACAACTGTTTACCCAGTGACTCCAGCCACTGTGACATTGTGCCACTGTGACACTGTGCCAACAGGTCAAGCACTCAAACAAAAATGAATTCGGGTAACATGAATACAGTACTATATGTGGCTTACTGTATATTGGCACAATTCCTTTCCTCTGTCCTATCCCAAATCCTTATCCTCACATTTCTTCCAAATGCGATATAGTCATAATGGCTTAACACTTTCTCCTGATAATCACCTTACCTTATGGGAATTTAGATTACCAAGTTCTTTGAGAACTTTAGATTGTATCGTGGTTCTTCCTAGGTTAAAGTATTAGTTTTCCCCAGGATGCGACCCACAACAGTTGTTTAACTCCTGGGTACCTGTTTAATGCTAGGTGAACAGAGGCATCAGGTGAGAGGCAACGTATCCAAATATTAATGTCCCACCCGGAGATTGAACCAGGGATTTGTGTGTGTATGTGTGTATGTGTGTGTGTGTGTGTGTGTGTGTGTGTGTGTGTGTGTGTGTGTGTGTGTGTGTGTGTGTGTGTGTGTGTGTGTGTGTGTGTGTGTGTGTGAGTGTGAGAACACGTGTTGGAGTGTGTAAGTCTCACCTGAAGCTGACAGGAAGGTCACCCTCGAGGATCTGGCAGGTGAGGGAGGCGCGGTTGCCCTCACTCAGGATGTTGTTGGCGAAGGAGAAGGGCATGATCTTCGGTGGCACTGAGGAGGGGAGCAGCTGTTAGTGGGGGTCCGGCTCACTAAATAACTTGTTCTCTCATTCTCTCTCTCTAACTATATGAGGAAGATTTAAAAGGAATATCACCTAAAGTTCCTTTAGGTGATATTCCTTTAGGTGATCAGGTATAAATGAATATATACCTGAATTTAACTGAGTTTATCTAAAGGCCACTATCTCTCAAGTGGTATCGACGGGGACAGGAAGCCGACAGCTGTTCATGAGAATATTTTCTATCTGGATTTTAAAGTTAAGTCTTGGTATTTACAGCTTTAGCGAGTAGGAAGTTCAATGGGTTTATAAATGTATGGGTGAAGAGGCTCACTGAGCTTGAAGCTGTTGCTCGATACATTTGACCTTCTAAAGAAGTGGTCTGAAATAATAACCTTAAAACTTGTTCAATATTTTAAAAGTTTTGATGAGATCCGGCCTATCATGTTTGGTTTGTAGCGTTGTTAGCCCTGTGGTTTGAGAGTTCACTAGTTCTGGGAGGATTATTGTTGCTCTGTGTAGAACTTTCTGAAAATTAAACATGTTAGTTTGAAGATGAGGTCTCCCTGCTTTGATACAATAGACTGTGTACTGTGCCACAGTGCAGACTGTGGCACACCAGTGACTGTACAGGTGAATAACCACCTTCTTTTCCATGAGGTTAAACAATTTTTTTCTTACATCAGCAGTATATAATGAAGCCTATTCCTAGAAACGCATCTATTTAATGAGACATATTACTCTGAAACCAGTAAAATCCAGAAACATTCATAACTGCTAAGCATTAATTTGACTTTTACACACCCTGTCAGCACTATATTTAGAGTAAGGTCTACAACCTGAGAAAGGAATGTACAATCCTAGCCAATATGTTGGCTAGGCTTTGAACAAATGAAGGTAGTATCGTCAGAAATTAGTATAAGGTTTAAGAATGTTACAGGCATTTTGGCTAGTTATTGATGTATATAAGAGAGGCCCAAAGATGCTGCCTTGTGGCACCCTATGGTTAATGGTAGAGTGGGAGAGGTTATATCACTGATGACTACATATTAGTGTCTGTTATTAAGATATGCTCATATATAATTCAGAGCGAACCCTCGGATTTCATAATGATGAAGTTCAAGTAGGAGGTAATTATGACTTACGGTATCAAAGGCCTTTCTTAGGTCCATGAAGAGGCCATTGGGAACCCATTTTTGTCCAGAGTTGTGTAGCTTATATCAAGCAAACTAATAATGGCAACGCTGGTACTTTTTCTGGATCGGAAGCCAAACTGGCTAGGATTTAATATGTTGAATTTACATATCTAACTCATATATATATCAAGAGATATATAGCTCAGAACTATATAACTGATATACAGTATATATATCAAGAGATATTTAACTCATAGATAAAAAAATCTAGGGACTCGGGCAGCCTCCTGTGGCCGATTATGTAGTGTCCCAAGAGCTAAGGGGTCACCATTTGGTCCAACCTATTTTTAATAAGTTGAATAGGACGGACCTCGACCAGCCTATGTCTGTCCGTACCCCAGATCATTCAACCAGCAAGGTTGAGTTAGTCTACCCCTAAGTGTCTGGCCTCCAACCTCATACAAATAGACAGACATTTTCTTACATAGATCATGGGCCTTAGCCCTTACAGGGTGGTGGTGACGTCAGTCAATGGACTCGCCAATGTTATCATATATATCTTAGCGATCTACGTTTATTGCGAACTGGTTACAATAAGTTTTATTTGTCTCAAGAATGTATTGTTTTTGTGTGTTGGTGCTGAAGGTGGTGTTGCTGGTTGTGGTTGTAAGCCAAACAGCACCAGCAGTTGTCACACAATACTACCTAGACAAAACTGATTAACGTTAAATATAATGCTAATATAACATTTACAGGGTACACGCCAGTCACACAGTGGTATATTTTCACAAGGGATCCAAGTTTAAATCCCTCAACAAACAAAAGTTTAAATATAACCCACTGAACATTATCCCGAGCCAGACAACACACCGCGGTCGCTGCGCCACGCACAAGCTCCCCGGAACACAATCACTCTGGCAAATAAAAAAAATATAAAAAAAACCTGCCCAGTTGGCATGGGTGACGGGGTAATCTTGCCTCAGTTGGAAGTAGTTTCAGAGAACTGCCTTTGTCCCTTAACCCCTGCGACTCCTGTTCACAAAATCCCACTTCACACGGAAATTGAGCTAGTTTGCAAAGTTAAAGTCACATTCAACTACCAACAAAACAAATAATACTACACAAAAGTACGAACATACGATTGCATTTATTTTTTTCCTAGCGTGAACATGCAGTAAAAACATAAAAATAAACGTAATGTGTTTAGGAAACGGGGGGGGGGGGGGAAGTGACGATCGGGTATGGCACCGAGACCGTGGCGGCCGCTGAGTGGCCAGCTGGGCAGCCAATGAGGATGGTTGTGTCATGCCATTGGTTGAAGTTCAACGGAAGATGAATTTCGCGCCCAATCAAGCGCCGAGCTTCCAGATATACACATATTTGAGCTCCAAACTTCAGCAGGAAAAAGTGTGTTAATCCTGATAACGGATTTCCTGGACATATAATTAACGCTCATAATAAATATATAATGAAGTTAATAATCTGAAATTATCTCCAAGATGAAGTTATCTGAAATAAAATTAAACAAATGGAGCGCTTTCCCATTAATTATCAACATACCCGACACTCGTTGTCAACATACCCGACACTCGTTGTCAACATTCCCGACACTCGTTGTCAACATTCCCGACACTCGTTGTCAACATACCCGACACTCGTTGTCAACATACCCGACACTCGTTGTCAACATTCCCGACACTCGTTGTCAACATACCAGACACTCGTTGTCAACATACCCGACACTCGTTGTCAACATACCCGACACTCGTTGTCAACATACCCGACACTCGTTGTCAACATACCCGACACTCGTTGTCAACATACCTGACACTCGTTGTCAACATACCTGACACTCGTTGTCAACATACCTGACACTCGTTGTCAACATACCAGACACTCGTTGTCAACATACCCGACACTCGTTGTCAACATACCCGACACTCGTTGTCAACATACCCGACACTCGTTGTCAACATACCCGACACTCGTTGTCAACATACCAGACACTCGTTGTCAACATACCCGACACTCGTTGTCAACATACCTGACACTCGTTGTCAACATACCAGACACTCGTTGTCAACATACCCGACACTCGTTGTCAACATACCCGACACTCGTTGTCAACATACCTGACACTCGTTGTCAACATACCCAACACACATTGTCAACATAACGCTCGCTGTCAGGCTTGACCGTGTCCCAAGAGCTACAGTCTTGACCGTGTCCCAAGAGCTACAGCCTTGACCGTGTCCCAAGAGCTACAGTCTTGACCGTGTCCCAAGAGCTACAGTCTTGACCGTGACCCAAGAGCTACAGTCTTGACCGTGTCCCAAGAGCTACAGCCTTGACCGTGTCCCAAGAGCTACAGCCTTGACAGTGTCCCAAGAGCTACAGCCTTGACCGTGTCCCAAGAGCTACAGTCTTGACCGTGTCCCAAGAACTACAGTCTTGACCGTGACCCTAGAGCTACAGTCTTGACCGTGTCCCAAGAGCTACAGTCTTGACCGTGTCCCAAGAACTACAGTCTTGACAGTGTCCCAAGAGCTAAAGCCTTGACAGTGTCCCAAGAACTACAGTCTTGACAGTGTCCCAAGAACTACAATCTTGACAGTGTCCCAAGAACTACAGCCTTGACAGTGTCCCAAGAACTACAGTCTTGACAGTGTCCCAAGAACTACAGCCTTGACAGTGTCCCAAGAACTACAGTCTTGACAGTGTCCCAAGAACTACAGCCTTGACAGTGTCCCAAGAGCTACAGTCTTGACAGTGTCCCAAGAACTACAGCCTTGACAGTGTCCCAAGAACTACAGTCTTGACAGTGTCCCAAGAACTACAGTCTTGACAGTGTCCCAAGAACTACAGTCTTGACAGTGTCCCAAGAACTACAGCCCTGACCGTGTCCCAAGAACTACAGCCTTGACCGTGACCCAAGAACTACAGCCTTGACCGTGTCCCAAGAACTACAGCCTTGACCGTGACCCAAGAACTACAGCCTTGACAGTGTCCCAAGAACTACCTCCCCACCTGTCACGGTGACGCCCCTCCCCACCTGTGACGGTGACGCCCCCTCCCCACCTGTGACAGTGACGCCCCCTCCCACCTGTGACGGTGACGTCCCCCCTCCTCCCCACCTGTGACGGTGACGTCTCCCCCCTCCCCACCTGTGACGTCCCCCTCCTCCCCACCTGTGACAGTGACGCCCCTCCCCACCTGTGACGGTGACGGTGACGTCCCTGGAGGCAGAGTGTCCGTGTCTGTTGGAAGCCCGGCAGGTGTAGCGGCCGCCATCCGTGTCCCGCTGGGTCTGGGAGATGATAAGCGTGCCGTTGTCAAACACCCGTTGCCTGATGTCCGTTGGCAGCACCCGTCCGTCTGCCAGTGACAAGGAGAGAGAGAGAGAGACAGTCAGTAAAGTTGCAAGAGAGACAGTAATGTTGCAACAGAGACAGTAATGTTGCATGGTGTGCTTGCCTGGAGGGAAGGCATAATTACATACACATACCATGGGTTCAGGAACTGTGTCCCCCCAAAAAAAAATTTCGTTTAGATTAGCGAATCACAGCCCGGATGAGGTAGTTATACATATCGTTTAACAACATGTATATATCACCAGTCTATATACATAGTCCAGCGAACTATAACATCACTATATACTCCCCCCCTCCCCCACCCAGGCTTCTTACGAGTTATGGTCGTGATCTTACGAGTTATGGTTGTGATCTTACGAGTTATGGTCGTGATCTTACGAGTTATGGTTGTGATCTTACGAGTTATGGTCGTGATCTTACGAGTTATGGTTGTGATCTTACGAGTTATGGTCGTGATCTTACGAGTTATGGTTGTGATCTTACGAGTTATGGTCGTGATCTTACGAGTTATGGTTGTGATCTTACGAGTTATGGTCGTGATCTTACGAGTTATGGTTGTGATCTTACGAGTTATGGTCCTGATCTTACGAGTTATGGTTGTGATCTTACGAGTTATGGTTGTGATCTTACGAGTTATAGATAATTTAGATAATTAGTTACCTAGGTAACTAGGTAACAGGGCATAAGGTGAAAGAAACTCTGCCCATTGTTTCTCACCGGCGCCTGGGATCGAACCCAGGACCACAGGATCACAAGTCCAGCGTGCTGTCCGCTCGGCCGACCGGCTCGGGACGTGTGGGGAGACACATTGCGCAACACATTGCGATCGTGATCGCAACACGAGGCAACACAACCTCGTCATCCATCATCCTGCTTAACTTAGCCACCTCTGCCAACTTAGCTAATTGATTAACTTAGTAAGCTCCGCTAACTTTACTAACCGCTTTACTTAGCGACATCCGCTAACTTTACTAGCTACTTAACTAAGCGACCGCCACCAATATTTCTAACCACTTAACTATGCAGGTTCCGCCAATTTCGTTTACTTGCAGTACCACTGCCTACTTGATGGGTTCTGGGAGTTCTTCTACTCCCCCACTCGACCCGGCTTCTCTAACAGTACATCGCATTTTGACGTATAAATCCCAGCCCGTCCTCATAAACAAAGACCAAAGTCCATTCCATGCACCCGCCAAACCCCCTGTTTAATGAAAAACGCTTTACACACGACTCACAACTGATGACGTTCGAACATTCCGGAACAAGTGCTTCACTGACGAATTTTGTTCGAACCACAACGCTGTAAATGCCTAACCCACAACTACAAATACAAATAATCGCCAACAGAATCGTCGCACCTAACCTAACCAATGCTTAAGAATGTTAATATATATAAATTTATTTATATTTGAGAAAATTCCTGTTTTGAATGAACAGAATGTTATAATTTAAGAATGCGTCCTTGAGATCGACCGCTGGATGGAATGGACTTGGGGGGGGGGGATGGCAAGCCGCAGCAGGACAATCACGAGGGGAAGGCCCAAGACAATCACCACCAGGGGTGGTGGGGGGGGGCAGGACAATCACCACCAGGGTGGGGGGGGGGGGCAGGACAATCACCACCAGGGGTGGGGGGGCAGGACAATCACCACCAGGGGTGGGGGGGGGGCAGGACAATCACCACCGGGTGGGGGGGGGTGCAGGACAATCACCACCAGGGGTGGGGGGGGCAGGACAATCACCACCAGGGGTGGGGGGGGCAGGACAATCACCACCAGGGTGGGGGGGCAGGACAATCACCACCAGGGTGGGGGGGGCAGGACAATCACCACCAGGGGTGGGGGGGGCAGGACAATCACCACCAGGGGTGGGGGGGGGCAGGACAATCACCACCAGGGGTGGGGGGGCAGGACAATCACCACCAGGGGTGGGGGGGGGCAGGACAATCATCACCAGGGGTGGTGGGGGGGGGCAGGACAATCACCACCGGGGTGGGGGGGGCAGGACAATCACCACCAGGGGTGGGGGGGGCAGGACAATCACCACCAGGGGTGGGGGGGCAGGACAATCACCACCAGGGGTGGGGGGGGGGGGCAGGACAATCACCACCAGGGGTGGGGGGGGGCATGACAATCACCACCAGGGTGGGGGGGCAGGACAATCACCACCAGGGGGTGGGGGGGCAGGACAATCACCACCAGGGGTGGGGGGGGCAGGACAATCACCACCAGGGGTGGTGGGGGGGGGCAGGACAATCACCACCAGGGGTGGGGGGGGCAGGACAATCACCACCAGGGGTGGGGGGGGGCAGGACAATCACCACCAGGGGTGGGGGGGGCAGGACAATCACCACCAGGGTGGGGGGGGGCAGGACAATCACCACCAGGGGTGGGGGGGGGCAGGACAATCACCACCAGGGGTGGGGGGGGGGCAGGACAATCACCACCAGGGGGGGGGGGGGCAGGACAATCACCACCAGGGGTGGGGGGGCAGGACAATCACCACCAGGGGTGGTGGGGGGGGGGCAGGACAATCACCACCAGGGGTGGGGGGGGGCAGGACAATCACCACCAGGGGTGGGGGGGGCAGGACAATCACCACCAGGGGTGGGGGGGGGGCAGGACAATCACCACCAGAAAATCCAAATAACTGATTTCATTTCCCGCCAAAATTTGCGCCAACAATTAGCAAATCAGCTCTCCAGTGTTACCGTCTTTGGGGCTTGCATTTACCTCAGATGATATTTGTACATCTCAACTCTGTCTATCTTTTTGCAACAAACAACAATGTCAAACAAACAACGCGTACACACGTATATCAAGTCACTTTCCTAATTGCGGCCGCAATAATTGACGCTGATCTCATAATTCTCCATTCATTGCCAACAAAAAAATGGTAAAAACAGATGATAAACCCCGAAGCCTAGTTGTCATACGTTGCCAATGGGATTATCTTAATGAGGGTTAACCGGTAATAGGAAATGTTTCATCTGTAGGTTGTATATCATTTTTTTATTTCTTGAACATTTCACCTATGTTAACTTCTCATTTAGTATTAATATTTACTTGTACCTTAAGTAGCGTAAATAATTTGTGTTTGAAGTATTTTAAGTTTTGTTCGAAACGCTTTGCGTAGTTGAGGCTTCATGTTATGTCCAGCTCCGGTACCTTATATATACATCTGTCTTTATTGTTTATACGCATAATATTATTATGGGTAAAATATTATTAGCGATGGGCACGTTGGCGGGGAATATTCCCCAGTTACCAGGTTTCTGTATTACCTATTAACTGGGGGATATTCCCGCCAGTTATAAGGTGATTTGGCTAAACTAAATTTATTGACCGCTGACAAACAGTAAACAAAAATACAAATAAAGAGAAACAGTGTAATAATAATTCCTACGTTAAACTGCATCAGGAGAAGTTATTCATTGTTTCACACCAATCTTCATTCATTAACACGCAGACATTTACTCAGTATTTACTACAGTGATCATTTCTTCCATCATTTCCTTTAACCTTTTGTTCCACATAAACCTCTCTACCGTCCTCTTAATTCACTGCTCTCACACAGACGACGACGCCGCCCCGACCCCGCCCGCTCAGACGACCACCCACCCCGACGCCCACCACCCCGACGCCCGCTCAGACGACACCCGTCCACCCCGACGCCCGCTCACCCCGACGCCCGCTCAGACGACGCCCACCCACCCCGACGCCCGCTCAGACGACGCCCGCCCACCCCGACGCCCGCTCAGACGACGCCAACCAACCCGACGCCCGCTCAGACGACGCCCACCCACCCCGACGCCCGCTCAGACGACACCCGCCCACTCCGACGCCCGCCTACCCCGACGCCCGACCGCGCTCCTAGGGGCGCTGGCGGCCTCGAGCTTTGGCCACTTTACCCTTAAGGCCAGACAATTTAGGAAGTTGTACGGCTCTGTACAGTCAGTGATTTCTTATACATTATTTCCCGGGAAGTTTCTGTTATTCTTCCCAGGACATTTATTATATACTCTTCCTGGTGGCCCGGCGGGCTCTTACAACCTTAATAATAATAATAATAATAATAATAATAAATAAATTAGTGTTAGAACTGCTATCTGTATTATTATTATTATTATTATTATTATTATTA
>WNGS01165503.1:26952673-26953745 GCA_020271785.1 Procambarus virginalis | reverse complement strand
CCACAACACGGGACTAGAATAAGCAAAACATGATTAATGGAAGCGTTAACCTTGTTCACTTCGTACACCAAACACAGATGGCGCTGACGTTCGTCACATGAAAGAAAACGTGCCTAACTCTCCTGTCCCATCCTGGAATCGAACCCAGGCCCCCCCCCGATTGTCCATCGAGAACGACGCCAACTGTACCACAAGTCTTCATATTAACCTGTGGGTTCAGTATGTGGCAGAGACCTCATCTTTAGTGCCATTATAAGACCAGCCTTAAGTGCCACCTTTGAATACGCCCACCGAGTATAGCACGGTAGACCTCAAGTGCCAGTGGTGAACCTTGCCCTTGAACACCATCCGGGAACTGTGGCACTAATTACCAGGAGTGCCACGAGCGGCACTCAGCGCCTAATTGCTTATTAGCGCCCCCCCCCCACCCCCCGGCGCCAATTCGCACAAATATACATGTGTTTTGTGTTGGTGTTGTTACGTAAAATGATTATTGTATATATGAAGGGCATATGTGTCTGTGTATGTAACCCCCCCCCCCAAATAAAAAACTGTGTATGGGGGAATATTCACAGGTGTGTATGAGGAAATATATGCAGGTGTGGTTATATCCTGAGGGATATAACCAACTTGTGAGGATACGTAGAAATATGAACGGTATGTATTTGCTTACTGAATAATGTCTGTATGATGTATATAAACATTTGCATATGAGGTGTATATATATATATATATATATATCCTCACATATGATCGTATGTAAGGTATATATATATATATATATATATATATATATATATATATATATATATATATATATATATACTAGTATATTTTGGTAGCAGTCTTTCCTATAGACATATATTATTAAATATGACCGAAAAAGTAAGATTAATAATTCTAACACGAAGTTTCTCGATCTTCCTAATGTTTCTTTTTACTGTCGACGGTAAATGAAAAATCAATTCTCCAAAATTCATTTTTATTTCTAGTCTGACGCGACACTTGAGCGCGTTTCGTAAAACTTATTACATTTTCAAAGATTTTAGTTTATACACACACAACTTATAAC
>WNGS01165503.1:26937673-26947673 GCA_020271785.1 Procambarus virginalis | reverse complement strand
CTGCATGTTCCTGGACGTCCCTGCACATTCCTGGGCGTCCCTGCACGTTCCTGGACGTCCCTGCACGTTCCTGGACGTCCCTGCACGTCCTTGCACGTTCCTGGACGTCCCTGCATGTTCCTGGACGTCCCTGCACGTCCCTGCACATTCCTGGGCGTCCCTGCACGTTCCCGGACGTCCCTGCACGTCCCTGCACATTCCTGGACGTCCCTGGACGTTCCTGGACGTCCCTGCACGTTCCTGGACGTCCCTGCACGTTCCTGGACGTCCCTGCACGTTCCTGGACGTCCCTGCACGTTCCTGGACGTCCCTGCACGTTCCTGGACGTCCCTGCACGTTTCTGGACGTCCCTGCACGTTCCTGGACGTCCCTGCACGTCCTTGCACGTTCCTGGACGTCCCTGCATGTTCCTGGACGTCCCTGCACGTCCCTGCACATTCCTGGGCGTCCCTGCACGTTCCTGGACGTCCCTGCACGTTCCTGGACGTCCCTGCACGTTCCTGGACGTCCCTGCACGTTCCTGGACGTCCCTGCACGTTCCTGGACGTCCCTGCACGTTCCTGGACGTCCCTGCACGTTCCTGGACGTCTCTGCACGTTCCTGGACGTCCCTGCACGTTCCTGGACGTCCCTGGACGTCCGTGAACACCACCTCGGCGCGTGTGTGCTCTGGTTGGTAGCGAGCTTGAGGGCGAAAAGTAGCGATTCCATAATAAAAGTAGACCCCTAATAGTTTTTTAGCGTTTGGCACGCTTTTCCGAGTACATGGCCCAGCATGATTGAAAGGTAGCCCAAAACATTGCAGATAGCGACATACATAGCTGTTTTTTTGTAATTGTGCTATAAGGAGCCTATATTGGGCTACAAGTTGCCCATATTGGGCTACTTGTAGCCCAGATTAAGGTACTTGTAGCCCATATTGGGCGACTTGTAGCCCAGATTAGGCTACTTGTAGCCCATATTGGGCGACTTGTAGCCCAATCTAATCAGAGTGATTAGATTTTTTTGATCAGAATAAACATGATTACCTAACTAGGAGAGGCGCCCCCCGCCCCCCTCGTGACTACTGACGCCTATCATCATCCTCACTTAATACAAGCGTTACTGCTGAAAATTATGTTATTATGTCGTGAAGTTAATTAGTGAGTGAGAGCCTCTAAATATAGTCATTGTCTACGCTTCCTTGTCAGTCGATGACCTCGTTGGTACAGTGCGTGGGCACATGTGTCGTGTACAGTGCGTGGGCACATGTGTCGTGTACAGTGCGTGGGCACATGTGACGTGTACAGTGCGTGGGCACATGTGACGTGTACAGTGCGTGGGCACATGTGACGTGTACAGTGCGTGGGCACATGTGACGTGTACAGTGCGTGGGCACATGTGTCGTGTACAGTGCGTGGGCACATGTGACGTGTACAGTGCGTGGGCACATGTGACGTGTACAGTGCGTGGGCACATGTGTCGTGTACAGTGCGTGGGCACATGTGTCGTGTACAGTGCGTGGGCACATGTGACGTGTACAGTGCGTGGGCACATGTGTCGTGTACAGTGCGTGGGCACATGTGTCGTGTACAGTGCGTGGGCACATGTGTCGTGTACAGTGCGTGGGCACATGTGTCGTGTACAGTGCGTGGGCACATGTGTCGTGTACAGTGCATGGGCACATGTGTCGTGTACAGTGCATGGGCACATGTGTCGTGTACAGTGCATGGGCACATGTGTCGTGTACAGTGCAGGGGCACATGTGTCGTGTACAGTGCATGGGCACATGTGACGTGTACAGTGCGTGGGCACATGTGTCGTGTACAGTGCATGGGCACATGTGTCGTGTACAGTGCATGGGCACATGTGTCGTGTACAGTGCAGGGGCACATGTGTCGTGTACAGTGCATGGGCACATGTGACGTGTACAGTGCATGGGCACATGTGTCGTGTACAGTGCATGGGCACATGTGTCGTGTACAGTGCAGGGGCACATGTGTCGTGTACAGTGCATGGGCACATGTGACGTGTACAGTGCATGGGCACATGTGACGTGTACAGTGCGTGGGCACATGTGTCGTGTACAGTGCGTGGGCACATGTGTCGTGTACAGTGCATGGGCACATGTGTCGTGTACAGTGCAGGGGCACATGTGTCGTGTACAGTGCATGGGCACATGTGTCGTGTACAGTGCAGGGGCACATGTGTCGTGTACAGTGCATGGGCACATGTGTCGTGTACAGTGCGTGGGCACATGTGTCGTGTACAGTGCATGGGCACATGTGTCGTGTACAGTGCGTGGGCACATGTGTCGTGTACAGTGCATGGGCACATGTGTCGTGTACAGTGCGTGGGCACATGTGTCGTGTACAGTGCATGGGCACATGTGATGTGTACAGTGCGTGGGCACATGTGTCGTGTACAGTGCGTGGGCACATGTGACGTGTACAGTGCGTGGGCACATGTGACGTGTACAGTGCATGGGCACATGTGACGTGTACAGTGCGTGGGCACATGTGTCGTGTACAGTGCGTGGGCACATGTGTCGTGTACAGTGCGTGGGCACATGTGTCGTGTACAGTGCGTGGGCACATGTGACGTGTACAGTGCGTGGGCACATGTGACGTGTACAGTGCGTGGGCACATGTGTCGTGTACAGTGCGTGGGCACGTGTGTCGTGTACAGTGCATGGGCACATGTGTCGTGTACAGTGCGTGGGCACATGTGTCGTGTACAGTGCGTGGGCACATGTGTCGTGTACAGTGCGTGGGCACATGTGTCGTGTACAGTGCATGGGCACATGTGTCGTGTACAGTGCATGGGCACATGTGTCGTGTACAGTGCGTGGGCACATGTGACGTGTACAGTGCGTGGGCACATGTGTCGTGTACAGTGCATGGGCACATGTGTCGTGTACAGTGCGTGGGCACATGTGTCGTGTACAGTGCGTGGGCACATGTGTCGTGTACAGTGCGTGGGCACATGTGTCGTGTACAGTGCATGGGCACATGTGACGTGTACAGTGCATGGGCACATGTGACGTGTACAGTGCATGGGCACATGTGACGAGCACAGTGCGTGGGCACATGTGACGTGTACAGTGCGTGGGCACATGTGTCGTGTACAGTGCGTGGGCACATGTGTCGTGTACAGTGCGTGGGCACATGTGTCGTGTACAGTGCGTGGGCACATGTGACGTGCACAGTGCATGGGCACATGTGTCGTGTACAGTGCGTGGGCACATGTGACGTGCACAGTGCATGGGCACATGTGTCGTGTACAGTGCGTGGGCACATGTGTCGTGTACAGTGCAGGGGCACATGTGTCGTGTACAGTGCGTGGGCACATGTGTCGTGTACAGTGCGTGGGCACATGTGTCGTGTACAGTGCGTGGGCACATGTGTCGTGTACAGTGCGTGGGCACATGTGTCGTGTACAGTGCGTGGGCACATGTGTCGTGTACAGTGCGTGGGCACATGTGTCGTGTACAGTGCGTGGGCACATGTGTCGTGTACAGTGCATGGGCACATGTGTCGTGTACAGTGCGTGGGCACATGTGTCGTGTACAGTGCGTGGGCACATGTGTCGTGTACAGTGCGTGGGCACATGTGTCGTGTACAGTGCGTGGGCACATGTGTCGTGTACAGTGCGTGGGCACATGTGACGTGTACAGTGCATGGGCACATGTGTCGTGTACAGTGCGTGGGCACATGTGACGTGTACAGTGCGTGGGCACATGTGTCGTGTACAGTGCGTGGGCACATGTGACGTGTACAGTGCGTGGGCACATGTGTCGTGTACAGTGCGTGGGCACATGTGTCGTGTACAGTGCGTGGGCACATGTGACGTGTACAGTGCGTGGGCACATGTGTCGTGTACAGTGCGTGGGCACATGTGACGTGTACAGTGCGTGGGCACATGTGACGTGTACAGTGCGTGGGCACATGTGTCGTGTACAGTGCGTGGGCACATGTGACGTGTACAGTGCGTGGGCACATGTGTCGTGTACAGTGCGTGGGCACGTGTGTCGTGTACAGTGCGTGGGCACATGTGTCGTGTACAGTGCAGGGGCACATGTGACGTGTAGAGTGCATGGGCACATGTGACGTGCACAGTGCGTGGGCACATGTGTCGTGTACAGTGCGTGGGCACATGTGACGTGTACAGTGCGTGGGCACATGTGTCGTGTACAGTGCGTGGGCACATGTGACGTGTACAGTGCAGGGGCACATGTGACGTGTACAGTGCATGGGCACATGTGACGTGTACAGTGCGTGGGCACATGTGACGTGTACAGTGCAGGGGCACATGTGACGTGTACAGTGCGTGGGCACATGTGACGTGTACAGTGCAGGGGCACATGTGACGTGTACAGTGCATGGGCACATGTGACGTGTACAGTGCGTGGGCACATGTGACGTGTACAGTGCAGGGGCACATGTGACGTGTACAGTGCATGGGCACATGTGTCGTGTACAGTGCGTGGGCACATGTGACGTGTACAGTGCAGGGGCACATGTGACGTGTACAGTGCATGGGCACATGTGTCGTGTACAGTGCGTGGGCACATGTGACGTGTACAGTGCAGGGGCACATGTGTCGTGTACAGTGCGTGGGCACATGTGACGTGTACAGTGCAGGGGCACATGTGTCGTGTACAGTGCGTGGGCACATGTGACGTGTACAGTGCGTGGGCACATGTGACGTGTACAGTGCGTGGGCACATGTGACGTGTACAGTGCGTGGGCACATGTGACGTGTACAGTGCATGGGCACATGTGACGTGTACAGTGCGTGGGCACATGTGACGTGTACAGTGCGTGGGCACATGTGACGTGTACAGTGCATGGGCACATGTGACGTGTACAGTGCGTGGGCACATGTGACGTGTACAGTGCATGGGCACATGTGACGTGTACAGTGCATGGGCACATGAGACGTGTACAGTGCATGGCCACATGTGACGTGTACAGTGCATGGCCACATGTGACGTGCGGCTGAGTTATGGTGCTGGCTCTTTACGGCTTGAAGGGTAGGTTAGGTTAGGTCTTGAAGGTTAGGTTAGGTTAGGTTACGTCTTGAAGGTTAGGTTAGGTTAGGTTACGTCTTGAAGGTTAGGTTAGGTTAAGTTAGGTTAGGTTAGGTTAGGTTAGGTTAGGTTAGGTTAGGTTAGGTTAGGTTACGTCACGTCTTGAAGGTGAGCTTTCAAGAATTCGTTGTCAGTTTTGTCTAGGCGAGCCCTACTATTTTGTATGTCGTGATCATATCGCCTCTTCTTATGCTGTCTTCTAGCTTTGGCATATTGAAACACCTCTAACTCATGGTTGTTCTTGTTTGTCAGTTCCGGAAGCCATTTCGTACCATGTCTGTACACTTACAGTTTATTAATGTGCTTCCTGAGACATGGCCACCATACAACTGTTACATATTCCAATATTGGTGAACATTTTCCTTTAACATTTCACTATACATGTAAATAAAACCAAGTCTGAAGCTAGAGAGCGTAGCATAGGCGCCTTTCACAGTGTGGCAAGTGTGTTCCTCGGGTGACAGTCTACTAACCTAACCTAACTAGGTTAGGTTAGGTTAGGTTAGTCCGCTCGGCCGGCGAGGGAGCCGGCCGGCCGAGCGGACAGCACGCTGGATACGTGATCCTGTGGTCCCGGGTTCTATCCCGGGCGCCGGCGAGAAACGATGGGCAGAGTTTCTTTCACCCCATGCCCCTGTTACCTAGCAGTAAATAGGTGCGCGAGTTAGTCAGCTGTCACGGGCTGCTTCCTGGGGGTGGAGGCCTGGTCGAGGACCGGACCGCGGGGACACTAAAGCCCCGAAATCAACTCAAGATAACTTCAAGATAACTAACCCTAACTAAACCAGACCCACCACCAGGTCTCCTTGTCACAGTTCTTTCATACATTCCACATAAATTTGTAGCTTGTGTGTGGCCTTTTTTCTCCTATTCCACGTGGTATTTATTCACATTGAATTCCTTTTGCCAAGTGTTGCTCCATACACTGGTCCTGTCTGGGTGATCTTGAAGGGCATTACAATGGTCTGTGTCTGCTATCTTGCCCGGTATCTTAGCCTCATCAGCAAACATGTTCATATAATTGTGTATTGCTTCTGGTAGATGGTGTATGTAGACGATGAACATTACTGGTGCAAGAACTGAGCCCTGTGGTACTCCGCTAGTAACACTACTCCAGTCACATACATTGTGTCTGATTACTGCCCTCATCTGTCTGTCTGTCAGTTAGAAAGTTTTTTAATCCATGTCAGCAGTCTCCCTGTCACCCCTCCAGCATGTTCCAGTTTCCACAACAGCCTCTTGTGTGGGACTCTGCCAAAAACCTTTTTTAGGCTCAAATATACACAGTCAACCCAACCTCCTCGTTCCTGTAGTATCTCTGTGGTAGTATCTCTCTTGGGCCTCACTGTAAGACTCTCTAGTAAGAACCTAAAGGCATAGCTTCAGGCAGCAACAAGCAAGGAGAGTGGTGGGACCCTAACCTGACCCTAACGGGCCCCTGACCCTTGCGGTCAGGGCACTGATCCAACGGTCTCCTCTATCCCTTCCCTGACGGGAGGGTGACATAGCCGCCAACATTACAATGATGCCAGCTTTCTACAGAGCACCTGTACACTCCTTTTTTTTTGAGATATATACAAGAGTTGTTACATTCTTGTACAGCCACTAGTACGCGTAGCGTTTCGGGCAGGTCCCTGGAATACGATCCCCAGCCGCGAAGAATCGTTTTTTCATCCAAGTACACATTTTACTGTTGCGTTAAACAGAGGCTACAGTTAAGGAATTGCGCCCAGTAAATCCTCCCCGGCCAGGATACGAACCCATGACATAGCGCTCGCGGAACGCCAGGCGAGTGTCTTACCACTACACCACGGAGACCTAGTTATAAAACTTATCTTCCCCACTTTCTCTTACTCTTCTCATTTCGCCATTTCAACAGGTCAAGTGGAACGGTCCAGTGGCCCATGCGGTTACCTGTAAAATTTGGGGGGGGTCACTTGATCTGGGCATCTGTTCACCCTTGTAGCAGGGTTAGGCTGTCTTAGGGGACATTCTGTCCGCACATAGGACATAGGAGAATAAGTCACTGAGGGCTACCCTCTGCGAGTCCCAACCAACCAAGTGGACGGACGGAGTGCATAGCCCTCAGCTTAGGAGAGCTTATTCTTAGGAAGGGAAAGGAAGAGGAAAGCAAGTAAACAAGATAGAATGAACAGGAACTGAGACAATGAGAGGGACACAGAGTAAAAATCCGCCCCCTTGCGGGGGGGGGGGGGGGGGGGGACAGGCTATGAGAGACAGAAGGAACTAGCAAACCTGTTACCCACTCTCAAAGTAAGATTTTCTAAACAAATACCCACAAAGGACTCCTCCTTCATAGCACTATGCTGCCAGGATGAAGATGTTGACACAATCATCAAGGGAGAAAATATACGCATGTTGAATGATAAACTTTTCCAGGTTATTATTCCCCCTGAGCTGCAGGCCAGGAAGACATTAGTCCTGAAGAGACTCGATGCATCACTTACTAACCATATCCCTGAAAATATTAAATGCAACATAGAAGAAAGGAATGATTGGGCCAAGTTAGAAGAAGTAATTCTCGTGCCGAATTGCCTACCATGATGAAAATAAGATTCGAGGAAATATCCATGGTACAAAAAGCCCTCAGCCAAGATAACTCTTCCCACTACCACCATCTTGGCACGGATAACTACAACCTTGAGCAAGAAGAATACTATAACATAACCCCGTGTTGGAAATGTTATAACTACGACCACACAGCACCAGAGTGCCAACGAACGGTCACAGTATGTTCAGAATGTGGCCAGCAGGGACACACATACAGGGACTGTTCAGAATGTAGCCAGCAGGGACACACATACAGGGACTGTTCAGAATGTAGCCAGCAGGGACACACATACAGAGACTGTTCAGAATGTGGCCAGCAGGGACACACATACAGAGACTGTTCAGAATGTGGCCAGCAGGGACACACATACAGAGACTGTTCAGAATGTGGCCAGCAGGGACACACATACAGAGACTGTTCAGAATGTGGCCAGCAGGGACACACATACAGAGACTGTTCAGAATGTGGCCAGCAGGGACACACATACAGAGACTGTTCAGAATGTGGCCAGCAGGGACACACATACAGGGACTGTTCAGAATGTAGCCAGCAGGGACACACATACAGAGACTGTTCAGAATGTGGCCAGCAGGGACACACATACAGAGACTGTTCAGAATGTGGCCAGCAGGGACACACATACAGAGACTGTTCAGAATGTGGCCAGCAGGGACACACATACAGGGACTGTTCAGAATGTGGCCAGCAGGGACACACATACAGAGACTGTTCAGAATGTAGCCAGCAGGGACACACATACAGAGACTGTTCAGAATGTGGCCAGCAGGGACACACATACAGAGACTGTTCAGAATGTGGCCAGCAGGGACACACATACAGGGACTGTTCAGAATGTGGCCAGCAGGGACACACATACAGAGACTGCACGAATAAATCAAACCCCAAATGTCTCAACTGTGGGGGTCCCCACCGCACACTGGCATCAATATGTCCCACTAGGAAGGACATCCTAAAACAAAAAAGGGCCGAAGCCACAGCCAAAAAGACAGCAATGGTCAATAATACCTATGCAGGTATAACTACCACCAATGCTTGGTCAAACAAGGTATCACATAACCCAGCAAACACTATCCCACACACTCCAACAAACATGACCTCACAGGTAACTGGTAAACTACCAACAAAGATCCTGAGCAGTATGATCTTTGCTCACTTAGAAAACCTAGCAATCCAGGGTCATTTGGATCCGTACTTAAAGAAACGTACAAGAGGAATGGTCTCCCAGAAATGGAATTCCCAGACACTCCCTCCTCCTCCATTAAAATCATAAAAGCCCTGGTGGACAACACTGTAGTCAGCACTCCCCCAACTGTGACTTACTCCCAACAAGTGCCAGCAACCACGACCCTAGCAACCATCAACAAGCCAGAGGAAGACGGAACAACACCAGCAACTACCACTCATGACCTCCGGAGAGGGCCCACACACACAAACAACCAAACATACAAGTACCACATGGTACACAGGACCAGGGACACGCTGGGGGGCATCAGTCCTCACCGCACACCCACAGACAATGTTGCACACTCACACACACACACACCCGGGGCTCAGAAAATACCCCCTATAACAATATCAAATTCTTCTCAAGAGAACCAACCCACATGGTCAACCTCACGACCCTCCGAGACCGTGTAAAAACTCAGCACATAAAATTCCAACACAACATTCCCGGTGTCGATACGAATGACGTGTACAGCCGGATAATGCCGCATACTTTCAACGAAAACCCCATAACCATTCAACAGTTAAGTGACGATAGGTTTACCGCAATGCGCAACGGATATGCACCGATCCCAGACAAGCCACGAGGTGGAAGAGACCCATCAGTTTCAACATAGCCATCCAGTCATTAACAATAATTCAATACAATGTTTTATGCTGGACTCCGCACAGAGCATTGGAACTCAGCAACCTGTACAGGGAAATAGACCCAGATATAATACTCATTAACAGCCATGGAAAAAAGGAAAGGTGAGAAGATAAGCTCTTAATTACAAAATTTACCAGGTCAACAGAGCTGCCAGGCCAACGATGGAGCAGCAATTACTGTAAAAAGAAATATTCCACACAAAATTCTAGAATAACTTTCAATAAAACTTCTGGCGATTGAACTCCAAACTACGAAGGGTCTAATCTTCATAGGAACATGCTACCAACCACCAAGACGTCCTTACCTCCCCTTGCCGACATCATGAAATTCCACCAGAAGGAACAGACCCTGCCTACTTCTGGGTGATCTGAACGCCAAGCACAGAACACTGGGACATGGAAGGAACAAACAAGCAGGAGAAGCCATCCACAATATGATAAGGAACGGAAATCTAACCCACCTGG
>WNGS01165503.1:26871429-26927440 GCA_020271785.1 Procambarus virginalis | reverse complement strand
ACCGCTGCCCACTGGATGGGGGGCGGTGTGCAGGACAAACATATAAATTGTGACACTAGCTCTCCACATATGTCAGTTGCTTATTTAGAACCTGTATTTGAGGTCGATCTCGAACCCATTGTTGATGGACGACTTATATTGAATTTTGTAACTAGCTCATCAAGATTGTAACTTGCTTAGCTAATGAATTGTGGGGTTCAGTCCCTGAGCCCATTATGTGCCTCTGTAACCCTTTCCACTACCGCCCACAAGATGGGTATGGGGTGCATAATAATGAACTAAAACTAAAAAAAAAACTAGCATTCAGGGGATAGATCTGTAGGAGAAAATTCTGTTAAAGTGCCTGATTTTCGAAAAGCTGATTTCAAGCCCTAAGAAATTTTTGGGTCAAATAAATTGGAAGTCTTGGGTATGGGTTGGGGGCCGGTATTGGAGCTAGACGTGAACCCAGCGATAGGGGACGTAAAAGGGGTTTTCGATGTGGATTCAAAATATAAACCTATTTAAAAATATTCTACCCAAAGCCCAGGGAAACATAGTACCATATAAATTGAATAGATCGAATACTAATGATCCAAAAGTGGCTAACAAAGGATCTGAAGAACCTTATAGGTAAAAAGAGAGCGTGGTACAAAAAGATTAAGAATGGGGAAGTCTGTTAGAACAGGAATTCGTACAACTCGTTAAAAATACTAAAAAAGAGATAAGGAAAGCAAAAAGAAACTATGAAGTTCGCATAGCAGAGGAAGCAAAGACAAATCCTAAAGGGTTTTTCCAATATACCGGACAAAGATTAAGGAACGATAGGTCCATTAAAAACTGAGACAGGTCAAATAACAGATAGTGATGAAGAGATGAGCAGATTTTAATAAATGTTTTATATTGAATTTACTAAAGAGGAACTTAACAATATGCCTTCAGCCGAACAAGTCTATGTGGGTGGGGACGAGGACAGGTTGATAGTTAGCAGTTACCAGGAAGGATGTTCTTAAACAAATAGTAAAATTCAAACCAAACAAATCCCAGGGCCTGATGAAGTGTTTTCCAAGGTGCTTAAAGAATGCAAAGAGGAGCTTTGCGACCACTGTCAACCATGTTTAATAAATCAATAGAGTCAGGCAGAGTGCCAGAGTTATGGAAAGTTGCTAATGTGATACCAATTTTAAGAAAGGAGATAGATCCCTTGCGTCAAACTATCGACCAATTCGCCTAACGTCTATTGTGGGAACGTTACTCGAATCTATAATGCAAATAAAATTCGTCTTCATCTTGAAAAAACATAAATTAATAATTGAATCGCAACATGGTTTTATAAATGAAACTAAGAACATAAGAACATAAGAACAAGGTAACTGCAGAAGGCCCCACTGGGCCATACGAGGCAGCTCCTATTTATAACCACCCAATCCCACTCATATACGTGTCCAACCACGCTTGAAACAAATGGCCGTTCATGTTTAACAAATTTGTTATCTTTTTATACTAGCATAGTTGAGGCAGTGATAGTGGTAGGATTGTGATGTTGTGTACCTTGACTTTAGCAAAGCCTTTTGATACAGTCCACATGAAAGATGATTAAAAAGATAGAGGCTCATGGTATTGGGGGTGCTATATTAAGCTGGATTAGGGCATGGCTATACCAAAGGAAACGGAGAGTTAGTATAAATGGAGTCAAGTCAGAGTGGGAAAATGTTGTAAGTGGAGTGCCTCAAGGCTCTGTCCTGGGACCTCTGTTGTTTATAATATATATATATATATATATATATATATAGTATTATATATATATATATATATATATATATATATATATATATATATATATATAAATAATTAGATTCAGGTTTGAGTAGCAACATTTGCAAATTGCCGATGATACAAAAATCGGTAGGGAAACTTAATACAGAAGAAGACTCACTATTCTTCAAGTGATCTAAATAGAGTTTGAAATAAGACCATAAGAAATAAGAACAAAGGCAACTGCAGAAGGCCTATTGGCCCATACGAGGCAGCTCCTATTTATAACCACCCAATCCCACTCATATACATGTCCAACCCATGCTTGAAACAATCGAGGGACCCCACCTCCACAATGTTACGCGGCAATTGGTTCCACAAATCAACAACCCTGTTACTGAACCAGTATTTACCCAAGTCTTTCCTAAATCTAAACTTATCCAATTTATACCCATTGTTTCGCGTTCTGTCCTGTGTGATACTTTTAATACCCTATTAATATCCCCTTTGTTATGTCCATTCATCCAATTGTAAACCTCTATCATGTCACCCCTAACTCTTCGCCTTTCCAGTGAATGCAACTTAAGCTTTGTTAATCTTTCTTCATATGAAAGATTTCTAATTTGGGGAATTAACTTAGTCATCCTACGCTGGACACGTTCAAGTGAATTTATATCCAATCTATAATATGGCGACCAAAACTGAACTGCATAATCTAAATGGGGCCTAACCAGAGCAAGATATAGCTTGAGAACCACACCAGGTGTCTTGTTACTTACGCTGCGATTAATAAATCCGAGTGTCCGATTTGCCTTATTACGAACATTCATGCATTGATCCTTTTGTTTTAAATTCTTACTAATTATAACTCCCAGATCCCTTTCGCAATCCGACTTCGCAATCTCAACACCATCTAGCTCGTATCTTGTAACTCTATCATCATTACCTAGCCTCAGAACTTTACATTTATCAGCATTAAACTGCATCTGCCAGTCCTTTGACCATTTCAAAACCCTATCTAGATCAACTTGAAGTGATAGTGAGTCCTCCTCCGAATTAATTTCTCTACCGATTTTCGTATCATCGGCAAATTTGCAAATGTTGCTACTCAAACCTGAATCTAAATCATTTATATATATTAAAACAACAGAGGTCCCAGGACAGAGCCTTGAGGCACTCCACTTACAACATTTTCCCACTCTGACTTGACTCCATTTATACTAACTCTCTGTTTCCTTTGGTATAGCCATGCCCTAATCCAGCTTAATATAGCACCCCCAATACCATGAGCCTCTATCTTTTTAATCAGTCTTTCATGTGGCACTGTATCAAAAGCTTTGCTAAAGTCAAGGTACACAACATCACAATCCTTACCACTATCAACTGCCTCAACTATGCTAGAATAAAAGATAACAAATTTCTTAAACATGAACGGCCATTTATAAAACCATGTTGCGACTCAATTATTAATTTATGTTTTTCAAGATGAAGACGAATTTTATTTGCTATTATAGATTCGAGTAACTTTCCCTTGCATTATTGGGTAAATACTGGTTCAGTAACAGGGTTGTTGATTTGTGGAACCAATTACCGCATAACGTGGTGGAGGTGGGGTCCCTCGATTGTTTCAAGCGCGGGTTGGACAAGTATATGAGTGGGATTGGGTGGTTATAGATAGGAGCTGCCTCGTATGGGCCAATAGGCCTTCTGCAGTTACCTTTGTTCTTATGTTTCTCGACGGCGCCCGGGATCGGACCCGAGACCACAGGACCACAAGTCCAGCGTGCTGTCAGCTCAGCCGACCTGCTCCCCTCGCTCGGCCGACCTGCTCCCCTCGCTCGGCCGACCTGCACCCCTCGCTCGGCCGACCTGCTCCCCTCGCTCGGCCGACCTGCTCCCCTCGCTCGGCCGACCGGCACCCCTGTACCAAGTATCCCCTGTATCCCCCTTGCACTTCCCGACCGGGTAGTGTAAGGGCATGGGAGACACTCTTGTATACCATGGATGGTATTTCACTAATATTCCCAGTTTTGGTTTTAAGTGAGTGAATGATGGACACAACATCTGCAGGGCTGATCGGTGAGAGGAGAAGAGAGTTTGGATAGCTGCCTGAAAATATGTGGTAACATGTGTCTGGGTTCGTGGGATTTTTCGGGCAAGGTTAGCACCAATCGATGAAAAGAAGCTATTAAATTCATTTGTTGTTTCAGGGTCTGTTGCAGGTGTATAACCATTCTTGGAGATTTTTATCTTGTTATGTGAATGTTGATTAGCTCATAGAATGTTAGAGATGGCTCTCCATGTGTTTTTCATGTAGCCTTTTGCTTCTTTAAATCTATTCTCATAATAGGAATACTTTGCTATTCTTATTATACCGGAAAGCACTGACGAGTACCTCTTAACTACTTCCTTTGCAACTAAGCCAATCTTAAGATTTTTTCATATTCATGTTTCTTGTTGATTGCATTGAGTATGCCATTAGTGAGCCAGAGATTATTTAACCTTTTACTAGTTACTTGCTTGGTGAGGAGAGGACAATAAGTATTGTAAACGCTTAGAATTTTGGAAAGGAAGTTGCTAGTTAAGGAATTTATATCCTGTGTATTATTAAATTCAAATTCCCCAGTTTATATTGAGGATGGCATTTGTGAGATTGCCTATTGCTGCTTCACTGTGTAACCTAAAGGTAATTATCGTGTTAGCTGGTGGTGTCATGGCAATGTTCGCTACAAGGAAGGTAGGATAGTGGTCAGTTGTTCTGTCAGTGATTATACCAGATGCAAGGGGAGCTGTTATGTTGGTCCATAAGTGATCCAGGGTAGTGGCGGATGTTTGAGTGACTCGGGTGGTCCTGGTGATAGTGAGGATGAGCATACAGGAATTCATGCCAGTTCAGTTTAATTCATTTTTTATGCACCCCATACCCATCTTGTGGGCGGTAGTGGAAAGGGTTACAGAGGCACATAATGGGCTCAGGGACTGAACAACACAATTCATTTAGCTAAGACCGGCTAAGAGGGAGCCGGTCGGCCGAGCGGACAGCACACTGGACTTGTGATCCTGTGGTCCTGGGTTCGATCCCGGGTGCCGGCGAGAAACAATGGGCAGAGTTTCTTTCACCCTATGCCCCTGTTACCTAGCAGTAAAATAGGTACCTGGGTGTTAGTCAGCTGTCACGGGCTGCTTCCTTGGGGGTGAAGGCCTGGTCGAGGACCGGGATGCGGGGACACTAAAGCCCAGAAATTATCTCAAGATAACCTCAAGATAAGCAAGTTACAATCTTGATGAGCTAGTTACGAAATTCAGTATAAGTCGTCACATTATCAATGGGTTCGAGATCGACCTCAAGTACAGTTTCTAAATTACGCATCTGACATATGTGGAGAGCTAGTGTCACAATTGATATGTTTATCCTGCACACCGCCCCCCAACTAGTGGGCAGCGGTGGATATGTTACAATCACTTAGTTACTACCTACAGTTAGAAAATTGGGGATATTTGGCTAAAATTTCTGGTAGCAGATCATTTTGAATGAAATATTTACACATCGTTGGAACATTGGTTATAGAATTGTCTCTGAATTCACGTATCTTTTCGCACTCCATCACATAGTGACGGAGGGTATGCGATTAATTTTGTTGACACAGTTTACATTTGGTCAGGTCTACATCAGCAGATAATGAGAATTCCCATAGATACTTGTAACCGAGTCTAAGCCGAGCAGTAGTAACATCTAGAAGTCTGCTGATTTTATTGGATGAACCATAGATGTGTGGCTCCTCTTGCATGATAGTATGATGATAGATGGAATTACTGGTGTCAATTTCACTTTGCCTCAGATCTACAAGATCTTGTTGAAGTTCTCGGTGTACTGCTGCTCTCAGATTGCTCATTGACAATCCAAGGTTAAACTCAACGGCTCCTTTAAAGGCAGATTCTTTGGCTAACTTATCAGCTCTATCATGCATTCGGAGGCCAACATGAGATGGAGACCACATGAAATGGACTCTGTTACCATCCATAATAATTTTGTTGTATTTGTGTCTAGCTTCGGACACGAGCATGTTACAGTTATGTCTTAAAGAGTTGAGAGCATTTAAGGATGATAAGGAGTCACTTACAATTAATGTATCAAGTTTGGAGACTTGTACACATTTCAGTGCAAGGAGCAAGGCAAATAGTTCAGTCTGAAGGGTAGAGGCCCAGTTGTTTATACGGACTCCCCACTCAAAGTACAAGTCATCGCCCATTGTCAGGACAACTGCACTTCCAGCTGCACCTGTGGTGCGGTGTAGGGAACCATCAGTGTATATGATTTGAGAGAAAGAATGCTCTGTGGACAGAGCATCAATATGGCTTAAGGCGTTGAGCTTTGCCTCAAGACGAAGCTTGGGCTGATCTCTAATTTGCTTCTTGGGTGGAAAGGGAGGGATTAAAACTGGAAAGGGTGTAACCTCCCACGGTGCAGGAAAGTGCCGTTGTTGTTTCTCTTGGTACAAATCATGAACCTGATACATTCTGAGTTGAGTTCCAGTTTTTGTTATCCATTTGGAACAATGCTGATCTTCAATAAAGAAATTCTGGAGGGCTTCTGTGCAAGGATTAGGATGAGTTAGCCTAAGCATTTTTATACCAATTTGACAGTTAATTTCAGTAACACGATCAACAACGCTCAGCATATTAAATTCCTTTCTCATATTAAGTATCTTTGTGGTACGAGGGCACCCAATGATTATCCTCAAGGCTTCGTTCTGCAATTTTTAAGCCCTCCAAGCTTTCTTTCAGGCATCAAAACAAGCAGAGGTGCAGCATAATCCACTAAATATCTGATGTATGCAAGGTACATCATTTTGACAATTCTGACATTGGCACCATAGCCTGAATGATAACCTGCAACAGCCTTGAGAGCTCGGAGCCTCTCTTTATACTGACGACAGAGTCTGAATACAACAGGACCATACAGTGGCACCTCAAAGCCAAGGTATTTGAATCTGTTTACATAGTCAAGCTGGGAGCCATCAGACAGTTGCATCTTGCGAACAGCTCCTCCCTGCCTGGGTGGGCGCCGATTTAGTATCTTTGCTGAGATAATTAAACCTAGATCCTGACATGAGTCTAATACAGAGTTAAGAGTGTTCTGCGTGTTAGCATACCCAGTGGTGTGTATCATTATATCATCAGCATAGCTAATGATGTGGACGTTGGGTTTGCTCGGTATAGAGTTTAACAGCGTGTTTATTAAGATATTAAATAAGGTAGGACTGAGGACACCTCCCTGCGGGGTACCTAGTTCAAAGTCTCTTGTTACACTCCTATGCCCCTGGAAAAATACAGATGACTTCCTGTTGGATAAGTAACACCTGATCCAACAAAGAAGCCGACCACCAATATTCATTCTTGCAAGCTTACTCAAGATAACATGTCTATTTGCAATATCAAAGGCAGACTTAAGATCTAGGAAGGTGGTACATGACTTTTCAGTGTGCAGGGTAAGAAAGGTGGTGATGCAATGATGCACACTCCTTCCATGCATGAAGCCATATATCTGTTAATTCTTTAAAAATCATCTGTTAGTTTAAGGATTTGCTCTTAGGTTAGTAGTTCAAGGACTTGCCCGAAACGCTATGCGTGCTTTACAAGAATGTAATTTCAACTTAAACTCTATGTTCTCTGTTAACCCCCCAATGTACCTTCTTGTATATAAATAAATAAATAAATAAAAGTACATACAATACCTAAAACCACTAATACGCATAGCGTTTCAGGCAAGGTGTGGAAAAAAAAAACTTTTTTATCACACATTTTCCAAAAACACTGATCATGATCAGTTGCTCTCGGCTCTTGTTAAGACACAATTTGTTACATATGCTCGCGTTTGAAGATAGACTCAAGTGCAACATACATATTAATGATGGTAATATCCATGTTTATAACCTCCTACACTCCTACAGGGTTATAAAATTATGGAACTGCCTACCCGCCAATGCTGTAAATTCCAAAACTACGTTAACATTTAAAGTACAGCTGGAAATGATCATCAAAGCATATAGAGGGACCTTCGACAGACCACCGGCTTTCTGTCTTTATTGAGATCATTAGTGTTAGTGACCCGCTGGTAAACTCAGGAAAATGCCATGTGGAATCTGAATGCATGATATATAAGGATGATGAAGAATCTCTTACAGGCTGTTTTAACAAAGCTGGTTTTCTAATGATCAAAATAGTATACACTTTACAATATACAGTTTGGTTTGGCTGCTAGCTAAGGTTAGGAGGGTTTGGTTAGTTTAGCTGGTTGCAAGGACGGGTTGCTCAGGTGATATTCGGTTATATGGGTTACCTTAGAAGTTGGGTCAGGTTAGGTATGATGTAATACCGATTGGCGAAATATCTTGATATAATGTGCCTCGTATCAAGGTCCAGCACAATTTCTTATTTCCTTTTATCGCATAGAGTCACTATAATGAGGTAATCAGGTAAATTGAATCAGTAAGTAGTAGTGTTTGATTTCTATAGTTTACCATTATCGTTTTATAATAAGCGAGTTCATCCTTCATTACCTATAATAATAATAATAATAATAATAATAATAAATGTTTATTCAGGTAAGGTACATACATACAACGTAAGATACAAAAGTTGATGGATTTATAGATATAGAAGATTTATAGATAATCGATATATTACAACAGGTTTGGTATATATACGTTTCTTCTGTTTATTTATTTACTATACCACACTGCCAATAACATTAGTGATATCGTATAATATTATATATTTATTGTTCTAATCACATATAATATTCTAAATAAATGTCTGGATATTAATGGGAGGATTTTTTTTTTTTGAGGGGGGGGGTTGAAGAAAGAAGAACTTATTTTAAATGTAAAACGCTACAACATATAATGTGATTCTAAACGTTTAATAATTATATAAATATTATTTTTATAAAAACATATTTTAATTTTTCTTTAAGAAATTATTACGATGATATCGTAATTTTAAGAAGTTATAAAATACTTACATAATAATTTGTAGTTTATAAGAAAAAAAATATGATATTTATTCTGCAGTCGACAACAGTGTACTAAAGTTACCTATTTGTACTTACCTATTTGTATTTTTAACGTCAGCCTTTGGCTGGTATAAACTTTAATTACTAATTAGATATATAAGTTTAGCAAATATGGGAAGCATATTTGTTTCACGGGCTGGTTTAAACGCTTATTCTTAACACTTTACCTACCAGTATTGTTAAAGTGCAAGTAGTGTACCTCTGTTACTATAGCTATCATTTAATTCATATATATAATAGAATAGCAGCACAGTGCTTTGTATACCTAAGCGTGTTAATAACAAAAATAAATGTGTGCACCTTATTTTAGACAACTGGTACAATTCATAAATATCATATATTTATACTTTCTCCTAAACATAAGTCATGGTCTGCTTAAACTGCCTTTTATTATTTACGTTTGATACTAAAAGTATAAACCCCAATTACAGCCTGTTCACACGATTTGAAAAACGTCAATTTTGCTCAATTTAGAACCTGTACTTGAGGTCGATCTCGAACCCATTGTTGATGTGACGACTTATATTGAATTTTGTAACTAGCTCATCAAGATTGTAACTTGCTTAGCTAAATGAATTGTGGAGTTCAGTCCCTGAGCCCATTATGTGCCGCTGTAACCCTTTCCACTACCGCCCACAAGATGGGTATGGGGTGCATAATAAATGAACTAAACTAAACTAAAAAACTTGTTGACGGGTTATATCTTGGGGCGGGGTCACCACAATAAATTATTATTATTATTATTATTATTATTATTATTATTATTATATTATTATTATTATTATTATTATTATTATATATAAATGCACCGTAATATCATCGGGTTTTTGGACTAGTGAGCATCGGTTGCAATATGTCAGGTGGGCTAATATAGTCTTAGACAAAATACGCTTTAAATTTGACTCTTGTCAGCTAATTGTGGGGGGGGGGGGAGACGGTTTGAAGCAGGACTGTACACTAGTACAGTAATCTGTACACCAGTTGATTGACAGTTGAGAGGCGGGACCAAAGAGACAAGGCTCAACCCCCCGCAAGCACAACTAGGTGAGTACTATATAGTGCGTGACAGAACGTTCTAACAGAACGTTCTAGCAGGCACGCGGCCCCTCCCCCCCCCCCCCCCCACCCCGCCTCTTCCAGCCCGTGACACACTGCTGAACACTGCTGCCAAGAATGCTGTGTCCGGAAATATCTCTTGTCTTTTGTTAAGAACGACACTGAACAGTATGATCAGTAGGATATACAGTATTAGAAACGTTCTGAAACATTCACCAAATGACAAAGTGTTGGCCAAAGAAATTCGTCGCTAATTTGCTTTAACTTGTGAGTATTTGATGGTGTGGCGTAAGATCCCCCCCCCCCCCGCCCAGTGTGGATAGGGAAGGTGGGGGGGTTCATACGTTTATCACACGTATGCACGCGCGCACGCACACACACCATTGTTATACACTAACAGGTGCCTGGTAGCCTGGTGTATACCGCGCAGGACTCGTAATTCTGTGGCGCGGGTTCAATTCCCGCACCAGGCAGAAACAAATGGGCAAAGTTTCTTTTACCCTGAATGCCCCTGTTACCTAGCAGTAAATAGGTACATATTCCTATCATATGCGGGGATCGTATTCCAGGGACCTGCCCGAAACGCTACGCATACTACGCAGCTGTCACGGGCTGCTTCCTGGTGTGTGTGTGTGGGGGGGGGGGGGGGGAGTTAGTAAACAGTCAGTTGAGAGGCGGGCAAAGCAAACCTCACCCCCGCAAACACGACTAGGTGAATATATATATATATATATATATACACACACACACACACACACACACACACACACACACACACACACACACACACACACACACACACACACACACACACACACACACACACACACACACACACACACAGGGGCGCGAACAAGGGGACACAGGTGGAAGCTGAGTACCCAAATGAGCCACAGAGACATTAGAAAGAACTTTTTCAGTGTCAGAGTAGTTAGTAAATGGAATGCATTAGACAGTGATGTGGTGGAGGCTGACTCCATACACAGTTTCAAATGTAGATATGATAGAGCCCAGTAGGCTCAGGAAACTGTACACCAGTTGATTGACAGTTGAGAGGCGGGACCAAAGAGCCAAAGCTCAACCCCCGCAAGCACAATTAGGTGAGTACAATTAGGTGAGTACACACACACACATGTAATGTAAATGCAAAGTAATGAAACTAGGCAGTGGAAACAGGAGGCCAGACACAGGATACAGAATAGGAGGTGAAGTACTTAATGAAACGAACAGAGAGAAAGATCTAGGAGTTGATATCACACTAAACCTGTCTCCTGAAGCCCACATAAAAAGAATAACGTCTGCGGCATATGCGAGGCTGGCTAACATCAGAACAGCGTTCAGGAACCTGTGTAAGGAATCGTTCAGAATTTTGTACACCACATATTTGATTGATTGTTGCCGCCGAAGGCGGCTAGTTTATGGTGCACCCCATACTCATCCTGTGAGCGGTAGCGCAAAAGCATTACAGAGGGCACAAAAGGTCTTTATCAGACCTCATCTTAGATTATTACATTAACACTTACATCTATCCTTCACACCTTATAGTTACAATGTCAGCAAGTTACAGAGTGAGTGCTATTACAAGAGCTACATATTTACAGTAAGTCATCATACATTAATGGCAGGTCTTATCGCTAATACATAATAGTTTGACCAATGGGAACATTACAGAGTCATAGGGGAGCTTCTGTTTCTTGTTAGTCTTCAAAAATACACTACTTGTTTCTGAATCTCATATGTCGTTCATCTACTGGAAGTGAAATGTGGATACAGTGCAAGTATTTCAAGTACACCACATATGTAAGACCAATCCTGGAGTATGCGGCCCAGCATGGAGCCCGTACCTTGTCAAGCACAAGACGAAGCTGGAAAAAGTCCAAAGGTATGCCACTAGACTAGTCCCAGAACTAAGAGGCATGAGTTACGAGGAAAGGCTCCGGGAAATGCATCTTACGACACTGGAAGACAGAAGAGTAAGGGGAGACATGATCACAACCTACAAAATCCTCAGAGGAATCGACCGGGTAAACAAGGATAAACTATTCAACACTGGTGGGACGCGAACAAGGGGACACAGGTGGAAACTGAGTACCCACATGAGCCACAGAGACGTTAGAAGGAACTTTTTCAGTGTCAGAGTAGTTAACGGATGGAATGCATTAGGCAGTGATGTGGTGGAGGCTGACTCCATACACAGTTTTAAATGTAAATATGATAGAGCCCAGTAGGCTCAGGAATCTGTACACCAGTTGATTGACAGTTGAGAGGCGGGACCAAAGAGCCAAAGCTCAACCCCCGCAAGCACAAATAGGTGAGTACACACACACACACACACACACAAACTGGAAAAGGTGCAACGACATGCCACTAAGTGGCTCCCAGAACTGAAGGACAAGAGCTACGAGGAGAGGTTAGAGGCATTAAATATGCAAAAACTAGAAGATAGAAGAAAAAGAGGTGATATGATCACTACGTTCAAAATAGTAAGAGGAATCGATAAAATTGATAGGGAAGAATTCTTCAGACCCGGAACTTCAAGAACAAGAGGTCATAGAGTTAAACTAACGAAACAAAGCTGCCGGAGAAATATACGAAAATTCACTTTTGTAAACAGAGTGGTAGACGGTTGGAACAAGTTAAGTGAGAAGGTGGTGGGGGCCAAAACCGTCAGTAATTTCAAAGCATTATATGACAAAGAGTGCTGAGGAGACGGGACACCACGAGCGTGGTGTCTCGTCGTCCCGTAAGGTGCTTTTACAAGCTCAGGTTATATAGCTACATCACATACATACATTGTATAGTTGATACATTACATGATCAATCTTGGGTACAAATCCAATATATCATCAAGTGTTCTAGTATTCATATAGTGATTACCGAGTTCAGCATGCCTCAAGCCCAGAGGGCGAAAGTCAGTCAATATGGGACATTCTACAATCTAATGTTCAAGAGAGTGCATGTTTTCTCTTTCACAAAGTTGACACATTGTGTACTCGGCATTTGGGTTTGGAGAGCGCTGCCAGATACGTCTATATCCCATGCGTATTCTGGCCACTATAAGCGAGTTCTTGCTCTATTAGTCCCATGTGTGAAGTCTCCTCACGTATATCTGTCATAATATTTAATGCTACAACTTTCAGGTCATTGTGAATTTGTTAGTCGGTGAGATCTTCATTAGATATTTGGTTAAATATTCTGTTGTCACTGCTAATGAAACATCAATATCATTTTCTACCACTGATTTTCTACTGGCTGTCTTTGCAAGCATATCAACAGTGTCATGCCTTGAGATGCCAACATGTGATGGTATCCATAGGAATTTAATTTCTATCTGCGAGTCACAGTATATAAGTCCACTGCCTTTGTCTTTTAAAAATTCAGTGGCAAGGTATATGCCTGCAAGTTCGGTTTGAGTTGTACTTGCCCAGATGCGCTTTATTGCTGTATGTACGAGAGAAGATTGTTCAAATATATTACATGCACATCCGTTATAAGTGGAGAGGTTAAATACCCGTTTTAACGGGTATTTAAGTGGAGCCAACATATGGACATACTTAGATTATTCTCTGAGCTATTCTACACTAATTCTTAGACACTTTTTTTAACAAGCTTAAGTATACATAGAAATGTGCTGCTACCCAATTCTGTATTAAACATTAAACAGTATAGATTAAAAACTAGCTATAAATTCATCACAGGATTTCATCTCAGAGGATCGTTAAGTCATAGATATCGATATCACAGTCTAATTCTGGCCTATATGAAGGATTATAGATTATAGATCAAGAATTAACTATCAGTTCATCTAATAACCTCTTGAAAGAAAGAACACGAGGTGTCATTCTAGTTTCCTACAGCCTGCACTAACAAACTTTTGGTATAGTATGAAAATATCTTTCAATATCCATTTGGCTACTGAGATTATTATAACATACCTGACAACTTTATTGAACATTTAAATATTCTAACTTTTTATTGATTATAGTCCAATACGATAAATGAGATAAGATAAACGATGACATAGTAAAAATCCTGATACATTTCCCAACATTTTATCGAACTTATCGGCTTCAATATCTAATCAGATAGCTCCCTCACCCAATGGTGCAACATTGATTTAAAAATGTTAGCTTCGCCAAGCAATGGTGCAATGTTTGATCGTGTCTAATACAGTGGACCGTATTAGACACGACCAAGATAGTCATGTCTGTCCCGAAACTGCCCGAAACGCTGCGCGTACTAGTGGCTTTACAAGAATGTAATTACTATGCTATGTATCCTCACAATCCCAATGTACCTTCTTGTATATATATAAATAAATAAATAAATAAATAAAAGAAATGTCAAGGGGGGCCTGAGTGGACAGCGCTCTGGGTTCGTAGTCCTAAGGGTCCGGGTTCAATCTCCGGCGGAAACAAATAGGCAGTTTCTTTCGCCCTGACGCCCCTGTTACCTAGCAGTAAATAGGTACATGGGAGTTAGACAGCTGCTACGGGCTGCTTCCTTAAGTTGTGTGTGTGTGAAAATTTGGATTAAGGACGTGCCCGAAACGCTATGCGTGTTAGTGTTGTGGCTGTACAGTATTTTATGCGTGTGTGTGTGTGTGAGGATGATGTGTAAGACACCATCTGACGTGTAATACACTAAGAGAGGAAATACCAAAGCCACGACCACATTATACAAGAGTGCTCACGCTCCATACGTTTTCAACGGGTGGTGGAAATAGCAGAGCCTCGGCCACACACGGATTCACTAGTCCGCAAAGAAATGGCTGTTCAAGTTTAATCCCATCAAATGTTAGGTAATAAGGGAAGTTGACAAACATTACAGTGGTATTTAAAACTTAAAAACACTCTTTCAAAGCAATCTTTACAGTCTTTAGAAAGCCAATACTAAATAAACAGAACCGGCCTGGAATCCGCACCTCGTTAAACTGAAAACTATACTTGAAAATCTGCAGAGGTCTGTAACAAGACTAAATTAAAAGGACCAAACTACGAGGACAGATTAAGGGAACTCGATATTACAACCCTAAAAAAGAGAATGTATAAAGGGGACATGATCATTATATACAAAATATTGAGGGGAATACACAAGATGGATAAATACAGAAAGAAATTAGGACAAGAGGACGCCTCAACTCTTTTTAGACAAAGTTGAAGCCTCAACTCTTTAGACAATGTTGAAGTCTCAACTCTCTTTAGACATTGTTGAAGCCTCAACTCCTTAGACAATGTTGAAGCCTCAACTCTCTTTAAACAATGTTGTAACCTCAACTCTTTAAACAATGTTAAAGCCTCAACTCTCTTTAGACAATGTTGAAGCCTCAACTCTTTAAACAATGTTAAAGCCTCAACTCTCTTTAGACAATGTTGAAGCCTCAACTCTCTTTAGACAATGTTGAAGCCTCAACTCTCTTTAAATAATGTATGAAGCCTCAACTCTCTTTAGACAATGTTGAAGCCTCAACTCTCTTTAAATAATGTATGAAGCCTCAACTCTCTTTAGATAATGTATGAAGCCTCAACTCTCTTTAGATTATGTATGAAGCCTCAACTCTCTCTTTAAATAATGTATGAAGCCTCAACTCTCTTTAGATAATGTATGAAGCCTCAACTCTCTCTTTAAATAATGTATGAAGCCTCAACTCTCTTTAGATATTGTATGAAGTAATAGGCTAAGTAACTAGCAGGAAACTTACAATAAAGTTACAAGTGAGCTTCAGTAAAATAGTTGCATAACAGAAATGATAACTAATATATATAACTAACTTTATATAGTTACATTTATTATTTATATTTAGGAAGTTACAAGGGGGAGGACCTAATTGTTACTAAAACCTTAAAGCCTTACAATATTTCAAGTTAAGTGTAGATGAGTTAGGGTATTAACTAATTAACTTAGGGTTAACTAAGCTATGCAATTACGTCTACTGCCAGAAGTGGGACATATCACTTTGGGGGTTTCCGGCAGAGCACCCCCAATCGCCAGGCCAGCTGGCGCGGAAACCCCCAACCCGAAGGGCAGCGGTAGCTGGAGCAGCCAGCTGAAGCCCCCTTATGGGGATAGCAATAAGGACTCAATTTTTATGTAGTGTTGAAAAGGGCCCGCACGGGGCAGTGTGTGCACCGAGGGTTGGCACGCTGAAGTAGGGCCGGCGTCCTGCCTGCGCTGTGCTTATAGGAGGAGAAGGTGAGTAAGGTACTACTCCTCGAGAGCTGACGTTGTTCCAGGAGTGTGTGCTGACCTCCTGCGGTAGGCACAGCCTCCCCTGCACGAAGGCAAGCGTGTTGACCAATCCACACACTAGAAAATGACGGGACGACGACGTTTCGGTCCGTCCTGGACCATTCTTAAGTCGATTGTGGACCATTCACAATCGACTTGAGAATGATCCAGGACGGACCGAAACGTTGTCGTCCCTTCATTTTCTAGTGTGTGGATTAGTCAACATACTTCAGCCACGTTATTGTAACTCATCGCCTGCAGAAAGCAAATGTGTTAGGCTAAAGCGAAGAGCGGCCTATAGCAGTGTTTCTCATAACTAGTGCTACAGAACTTCTTAATGCGGCAACCGGTTGTGCAGGAGTTTTCGGGTGATGGGCAGGCGTGGAATATTGGGCGTGGGGCCTGTGCTGGAGTCGGACTCTTGCATTATTCATCTTAACGCGTTCAAGCAAATAAACTGTGAAAGTAATGGAAGCATTTGCATACAAGTTTATTACAACTCTGTGTTATTCTTCAAAATATTGTCCTAAAACAGGGATCAGCATGAAAGACTTGTGATTTAACCTGTCCCTATCTCGTCTCTATCTAAACTCGTGTTTAAAGAAAACGGCCAACACGTAACACGCTTAGTCTGGGATGCACCTTTCAAAGCATACTCAGGAGTTTAGTTTAGTTAATTTATTATGTACCCCATACCCATCTTGCGGGCGGTAGTGGAAAGGGTTATAGAGGTAACCCTGTACTCTCATAAACTCAATGTACCTTCTTATATATAAATAAATAAATAAATAAATAATAAATGTATAATGGTTTCAGTGACTGAACCCCACAATTCATTAGCTAAGCAAGTTACAATCTTGATGAGCTAGTTACAAAATTCAGTATAAGTCGTCACATCAACAATGGGTTCGTGACCGACACAAGTACAGTTTCTAAATTAAGCAACTGACATATGTGAAGAGCTAGTGCATGTCAGGCTGTTAAACGATTTGGCGGGTCGTATTCCGGGGAAAATAGGATTAAGGACCTGCCCGAACGCTACGGGTGCTGGTGGCTGTTCAAGAATGTAACAAGTCTTAACAAGTCTTGTTTATAAATAACATAAAAAAATATTTAGTCTCTTGAGTACTGCAGGAACGTGCAGGCGTCCCCACACCCGACTTGTGGCGCAACACTAGCGGGCATGTGTGCCACGTCTCAACACGCAAGTTCTTGCACTAGTCCATCCATCTCCTGTTCCTGTGTTTCAGCAGTTATACAAGATGTTGAGTCAGGGCTTGAAATTTTTTGGAGAACGAATTGGTAATTATATTATCATCATCATAACACGAGTGTGTGTGTTAGATATGGCACCTACGCTCAGGTACACAAACGTTCTCGTCAGGCTGGAGAAGACAAGAACGAACCGCTGTGCGCGTCACTTTCAAATTTGAAGGCTGCCACGTTGTTCCTACTTTCTTTTGTTTCGTTATTCTGCCTACGTACGGCTGATAAACCCACTCTACTGACAGTTATTACAGATACCAATAGTGGGTTTCCCACTTTTCGGGGACGTCTGGGAAACCTATTAGGCTTATCGATATTCTGTAGGCTTTTATAATAATGTAATAATAATTTATTCACAATTAGGTTGGTATTTGTGCATTCTTGCAAAGCCACAAACATGCATAGCGTTTCGGGCACCTATTTAATTATACTGCTAAGTGACAGAGGCATCAGGTGTAGGGAAACTTGTCATTCGGCTGTCACATAGTGAGATAAAGAATTTGCGTTAAGCTACATACATTCGGTGATCAATTCACACCCATCAGGTGGATGGTGCAACCCACAGTGTGAGCTGTGGATGGTGCAACCCACAGTGTGAGCTGTGGATGGTGCAACCCACACTGTGAGCTGTGGATGGTGCAACCCACCTGTTGAGCTGTGGATGGTGCAACCTACAGTGTGAGCTGTGGATGTGCAACCTACAGTGTGAGCTGTGGATGGTGCAACCTACAGTGTGAGCTGTGGATGGTGCAACCTACAGTGTGAGCTGTGGATGGTGCAACCCACAGTGTAATTACCTAAGTGTAATTATCTAAGTGTAGTTACAGGATGAGAGCTACGCTCGTGGTGTCCCGTCTTCCCAGCACTCTTTGTCATATAACGCTTTGAAACTACTGACGGTCTTGGCCTCCACCACCTTCTTCCCTAACTTGTTCCAACCGTCTACCACTCAGTGTGAGCTGTGGATGGTGCAACCCACAGTGTGAGCTGTGGATGGTGCAAGCAACCACAGTGAGTGGAGTTGGATGGGAGACCCACAGTGTGAGCTGGGATGGTGCACCCCCACAGTGTGCTGTGGATGGTGCAACCCACAGTGTGAGCTGTGGATGGTGCAACCCACAGTGTGAGCTGTGGATGGTGCAACCCACAGTGTGAGCTGTGGATGGTGCAACCCACAGTGTGAGCTGTGGATGGTGCAACCCACAGTGTGAGCTGTGGATGTGGCACACCCACAGTGTGAGCTGTGGATGGTGCAACCCACAGTGTGAGCTGTGTGATGGTGCACCCACAGTGTGAGCTGTGGATGGTGCAACTCGCATTCATCCAGTGAGCGGCGGTGGATGATGATGAAAACCGCACTCGCATTCATCGCAGTTCATCCAGTGATGATGATGCAAACCGCATTCATCCAGTAAGTGGTCACACAGGATGTTATATCTGGCACCACATCATCATACGCACTATCGTCACGCAGCCCCGTCCTCACAATAGCTCACAACGTCACTAAACTGATTACTAAATTGCCCGAACCTAACCTAACCGAAGACCCAGGAATAGAATTTTTGGCTTTAGGGGATTCATACGTCAAACTGCGATGTACTATTCAAGAGGACGGGTCGCGTTAAATCCTTCGCAAACCTCATATGCCCTGAATCAAGAGACATACTCGGCTTTTAATGAAAAAAATGTATTCTTGTTAAAAGTTTATAGACTAACATGGTCTAGAGATATCGCACACTTTGTAAACAGGAGCTGCCTCACAGCGGATAAACAGGTTGCAGTTCCTTTTTTCCTATTTTTTGTAGTGACGATTGAATATTTGTTGATTGCCAGTGCAGACTGCCTATCACATGCCTCTGTATGGCTAAACCATATTTTGTGTGATGGGGATATTTTATCATCACGTAGTTAGCTTTTTTGACACACTGTACTCNTATTACATTAAAATTTATATCACTTATAATTAAAGTTATTAATAATCAAGTTAATGATAAACTTATCGCCATAGCGTGTTTGACTCACCGAGAGGACGAACATTATTAATGAGTCTGGTCAGCCATCATCTGAACCTTCGTGAGTGATTATTATTATTAAGTGGATTGTCTTTATTATTAACTATGTCAGTGATTCACTTACAGTATGCATAGTAACTGATATGATCCATTGCGTTTATGTATATAGCTAGACTTCCTTACTTACAGTACATGCACGTTAATTAAAAATGGAAGCGTAGAAGACATGTAAATTCTAGAGATTCACCTAAAGCACTCAAGTGACCGGCACAATTATTTTAGATTGACAGACTTGAACTAACAGCTAGAGTGCATTACGTCTATTACAAGATACGGGAAAGGGTCCTAATATTACAATACGGAAATCATTGTTCACTCACCAGATCGTCTACTGTACTCAGTAACTGAGAAACCCGAAGTAAACAACCTCACAACAGTGAGGTGGGTGCCTCAAGCGCACCAACACACCCTCAGTGGGTTAAGTCTGGGTCCTAGGCTGGAGATAGAAGGGCCTTGATCTGAGGACGGGTTGCTATATGCTTCACCCATGTACTGCAAATACCAATAATGGGCAACAGAATCTAACCTAACCTAAGTTAGGTCCACTCTAGTAAGAAATAATATTACCTTATATTTGAGAACAAAAAAAATAATTTTGAATGCGCAGTACATTAACTTTGATGTTCGGGTTTGGGTTCGGCTGTGGGGCGAGTTGTGCGGTGACCACCGGCCAGGTCGGACGTCCCTGAGGTCTCTCCGCTCCTGGCTCGTGTTTACGTTGGGTGATTGCTGGTTTGCCACTGACAGGGTGACGTTTGACTTAGCCATGGGGACTTCTCGCTCTCCTGTGAAGAGGACATTGTCGGCTGGTCGGGCATTTACGGCGCCGGTGGACCATCCGTTGGTTGGTGTCACCCTAGTGGACGTGCTACATGTGCGCTGTCGGACCTGGTGGGCGTCTGGTTGATACCTGGTTGATACCTGGTTGATGGGGTTCTGGGAGTTCTTCTACTCCCCAAGCCCGGCCCGAGGCCAGGCTCGACTTGTGAGAGCTTGGTCCACCAGGCTGTTGCTTGGAGCGGCCCGCAGGCCCACATACCCACCACAGCCCGGCTGGTCCGGAACTTCTCTTAGAAAACTGTCCAGTTTTCTCTTGAAATGTCCACGGTTGTTCCAGCAATATTTCTTATAGTCGCTGGGAGGATGTTGAACAACCGCGGACCTCTGATGTTTATAGTGCTCTCTGATTGTGCCTATGGCACCTCTGCTCTTCACTGGATCAATCTTGCACTTTCTTCCATATCGTTCACTCCAGTACGTTGTTATTTTACTGTGCAGATGGTCAAGCTGCTTCAGGGCAACCGTGCTGTGGTCAAGTTCCGCCTCCAGGCTGCCTTTCAGGCGTTTCTCGAGCGTTGTGAGGGCGTGTTTACCCTCTCCCTGATACTGCTGGTTCTGTTAGGGTAGTGAATCTTATTGTCACCTTGACGTCTGTGGTGGTGCATGGTGCCCCCTTCGAATTTCAGGACGACTTCTTGACCTCCTGTTTTGAACGATTTGGGACAGTGTTAAGTGTTCGTTGGAACAAGGTCGTTGCCGGGCACTGTGTTGGTATGCTTGACGGCTCCCGCACCCTGACGATGTCGCTGAAGTGTAGTGTACCGTCGTCGATGTCCGTGTTGGGTTACACACTCCGCTGCCTGTACCGGGGTCAACCGCGCACCTGTTATCGGTGTGGTCACGAGGGTCATCTGGCTGCAGCGTGCGACGTGGGAGCAACTGGTAGGGGGCATGTTTTTCATGCGGAGGATTTTCCGCTCCCTGTTGCGTTCGGATGGTTCTGAGGACGGAGTGGGTACTGTGCCTGAGGCACCTGATTGCCTGTCTACAGCTCCGCCTATTGAGGAGAGTTTTACAACCCGTGCGACACGTCTGGTACCTGCTGTGGCCTCTGGGGTTGTTGAGCCGGGTGTGGGGGTGTTGGGCCTGCGCTGCGTATAGTGCAGGATGTCCCGGTGGAGGTTCATGTCCCACCCCCGCCTGTGGATGTGGTACCGGTTCCCGGGGACGCGGGTTCTGCTGTTTTTGGAGGGGGGGGGGCTTCGGCAGGGGGAGGTGCCCACCATGCCTGCGTGTGTTGGCCACTGTAGTTCTGCTCTTTCCATCCCTTTGCAGAAGGGTGCGCGTCGGTGTTCTGAGGCTGTTTCCCTGGATGATGTGGACAGCGTGGGTGATGTGGCGTCTGTGGACTCTTCGGACGGTGCTGGTGTGGCCTGTATGGATGTGATGATGGTGGCTGTGCCTGCGGAGGGGCCTGCTGGGCGTGGTGTGGTGCGGCCTGTCTCGAAGCGTTCGCGGCGGGCTCGGAGTGTGTCTCCCCTTCGTGGTGTGCCTTGGGAGGAGGTAGGCGAGTATGGTGCTCAGCTGGCGTCCCCCGCCGTGGATGATGGTGCTGTACGGGGCTCCGAAGTTGCTACCTGTGCCCACCCCCCCTCCTGCATCTCCTGCTGTTGGATCCCCGCAGTGGGGGGTTGCCCCTCATGATCGGGACCTCGTCGTGGTGTTGCGGAAAGATGTGCGCCGAGGGGCCTCGGCTCCTATGTCCAGTGGTGGGGTCGATGCCGCGCCTGCACCCTTGTGGTTCCCCCTCCTTCGTTGCCCCGGTCTGGGGAAGCCTAGTTCCGACTGCTGGGGTCGTGCCCTGTAAGGGACCGGTGTTGGCCCTTATCGGGATGTCCGGGTGCTTCCGATCCCGTGGTGCTCATCCACTGTCTGGGTGTTGCGGGTGAAGGAGATTGTTTATAGGGTGCCGGATAAGATGTCTCAGCCGAGGGCACCGCCTGGTGGCCGGGTGTCCCCTGACACGTGGGTGATTTGGGATGCGTACTGCTTACGCTTTCCGTTACACAAGTTTCTGGAGAAATATTAGTTGACGTCTTGCGCACACCTCTCCGCCGTGCGTGGATCAGCTGCCGCCGTGAACTCTTCACCCCTCCCTACGGTGCGGCGAGTCTCCCTCTAACGTCCGCCTCTGTTTTCGTCGCCACTCCTCACTCTACAGCCCGACACATCTAACACTTTCGACTTTCTTCTCCTCAACATCGACGCGTCTCCTTACATCTGTCCTGGTGCAATCATCGGGAGGGTAAACCCTTCATGCAAACTGCACCTATTCTCAAGAAGAAGAAGAAGGGTTCGGCCGCCGACTTGACAAGCCTAGCCTCAGGACAGATTGTAATCTCTAATCCTTTTGGGGTACAGGTGAGGTGTTTTGGCTATTCCATGGGCTTCATTGCAAGACGCCTTGATCCCTCGTCGCAATGCTTGGTTCCACCGATCAGTGTCTTACCCCTGCTATCATGACAACGACTTGCCTAGTTTTCAGAGCATTCTGCATCGTCATCCTCTGAGTGGGAATCTTCTCCCGCCTTCAGAGTTCCTCATCACCAAATCATCCATAAAATTACAAAACACATTCACATTGACCCTATCTTCGTCTAGGTTGAACATGATGACACACATGATTTTCACCCACAGGGTTATTAAGCTAGAACCGCCCAATCGCCGAAGCCATAAATGCCAAATGACTGTTAACATTTAAAGTACAGCTGGGAAAGATCATCAAGGCAAATGGTGATGGACCTTCGACAAGCCGCCGGCTTCCTGTCTTTGTCGAGGCCACTAGTGTTAGTGGCTCTCAGGTAAACGATTAAAGAACAAAACAATGGTTACTGAGAACAATTAATACGAGAGGCGTTAGCCTAAGCTGCAACTGGAATCATGATAATACATAATAGTTGTTTTAGGGCAGCAGGCAAGTGTTGCACAATGCATAAAATGGGAAGGCTTCATCCTTTTAACAAGCTATCTTCGGTTTAGTTATTGATTACAACATTTAGAGATGCCCAATTAAAGAGTTCCAGCATGAATAGGAAATCGTCGCTCAATGCTTTTAATATCTTTAGTGGAGTCTATGACAAATCAGAGTAGGTTAGATTCGGGCAATTTTTTTTTTATTTTTACATGCGTACATGAGAATAAATACAATAAAACAAGAACAAACAAACAGAACAAAACACAAAAATAGAAAGACAAATTCACTAAATACAGGCCTGACAACAAACACAACAATGAGCATAAACACAATGTAACACAGTAAAAATGAACAACAATACAATATAGGAGGGTAATGGAAATAAACACAAGAAAACTACACAAATTACAAAAATCACAAAATCACAGAAATACATCTAGTTCTCAGTTCTAAACATATCATAGTTATTTATATTCATGCTTTCTGACCTTTGAGTGTTGGCCCGTGACAACTCTTCTACCATCGCTAATTTCCTGAAATACTTCGACTTTTACACCCCCCTCCCTGCTCGGCTCGTTGATGCCGTGAGGGGAGGGCTTAGTGGGCGGCTGGAGGAGTGTGATGCTCCTTGGGACAGTCCTCTGTCCTTTTCTAGCCTTGTGCTCCTGCTGCCGTCCTCTCTAATTTTGCCGAGCACCTTTTCCTTTTCCTTCTGTTTCGTTTTTCTCTCCCTCTTCTCCTATCTGCTTGTCGTTTCCTGCCGACTTTTTGCTTGTTTTGGTTTTTCTTTGGACTTCTTCTATTTTGACGCCCTGGTGCTTGAGGAGGCATACTCTTGCACCCGTAGAACTGTAGTACCCAACGTCGAGAGCGAGGGGAACCTTTTATTGTCAATCCCCTTTCCGTCACTGAACCAGATCTCAACGGACTGTCGGTTCTTAAGGTGGCGTTTGTGGGGCATATACTCACGACGCACCCCTGGAGGCCCCGGCATGATCGGCGATAGCTTCTTGTTGGGTGTCCTGCCTCTAATTGTGGCTCCGTGGTGGGTGTGGGGGCACATTCGTGAATGAATAATTTTTCTCGTAGCAATGATTACTGATTCTACTGTTTCTCCTTTACTTTCTCAAGCTCGTGGGGTGGGCGACCAAGCCCTCGGGTCGGTCCGTGTTGGAAGACCGGGCTCTGTAGCCTCCGCTGCATTGGGCCCTGACCTTGCTCCTCCTTTGGCCTCTCTGACTCCTCCCCTCGGCTCCCCTCCCTCCTCTGTGATTGGGTCGAGCCCCAAGCCCCCAGTGGTGACTACCTCATCCTCTGGCGCGGCTCCATCTCTAGTTGTAACTACTGCGCCTTTTAACCCCTCTCTCTCTGGGGGTTCTCAACGCCGTCCTCGTCACGGCCGCCCTCGCTCGATTCCTTCCCGTTCTGATACCTATCAAGCCTTGTTTGGTCCCGCTTCGTGGGCCAAATATTTTGATCTCCCTCTTGATTCTGCGCCTCTTGATGATTTCTCCCTCCATCGACATCTCGCTGATTCCGTGGTTGCCTCTGTTACTTTCAACCCCACTCGTCTCGGTACACGTGTGGTTGCTGCTCCTTCTCAGGATGCTGCTTCCCGCTTGGCTGCCTTATCCTGCCTTGGCGAGACCCCTGTTCGGGTCTCGAAGAACGCTCAGTTGAATGCCAGGGTTGGGGTTAGAGTAGATGAGGGTAGTATCATCAGCAAACAAAATAGGTTTCAGAATGTTAGAAACATTAGGCAGATCATTGATGTATATAAGAAATAGGAGAGGTCCCAAGATGCTGCCCTGTGGCACTCCAACGGTTATTGGTAGAGTGGGAGAGGTTATATTATTGATGGTTACACATTGGTGTCTATCACTAAGATAGGATTGGATATAGTCCAGTGCATGGCCTCGGATTCCATAATGATGGAGTTTACGTATGAGGTAATTGTGATTAACAGTATCAAAGGCCTTTCTCAGGTCAATGAAGAATCCAATCGGAAACTCATTTTTGTCAAGGGCTGAGTAAATTATATCAAGGAGACTAATAATGGCATCGTTGGTACTCTTTTTGGGAGCGGAAGCCAAACTGACAGGGGCTAAGAATTATGCACATATACTGGGGGAATGGGTAGCACAAGATGCAGTGCGAGTTTGAAGCATTAGGTTTGAAACTATGAGATTGAAATTAGGTTCGTTTTGGATTAACTTTTGAATAAGGCATAGGTTGTACAGCTTTTTAATTCGTTAGGGAGGGCGTTCCATAGACTAGGTCCCTTCATTTGCATAAAGTGTTTACACAGATTTAGTTTGACTGGGGATGTCAAAGATATATTTATTTCTGGTGTGGTGAGTATGGGTTCTATTACATCTGTCAAGGAAGAGTTTCATATCAGGATTTGCATTTAGGAACAAGGTATATAAGTGGCACAAGAGAATGTGTGAAGTGAGTTTATGTTTAGCATGTTTAGAGATTTAAACAGAGGAGCTGTGTGTTGTCTGAAAACAAAGTTTGTTATTGTTATGATGGCAGAGTTTTGCTGAGTGATAATGGGCTTGAGGTAGTTTGCAGTGGTAGAGAGATGTACTGGAATCAAGTTAACGTTAGGTCGATCTCGAACCCATTGTTGATGTGACGACTTATATTGAATTTTGTAACTAGCTCATCAAGATTGTAACTTGCTTAGCTAAATGAATTGTGGGGTTCAGTCCCTGAGCCCATTATGTGCCTCTGTAACCCTTTCCACTACCGCCCACGGGATGGGTATGTGGTGCATAATAAATGAACTAAACTTAAAAAAAAAAACGTTAGAAACCTCATGAGCGAGTAACAATGTTAGCACAGGAAGAACTATTTTAGCCAAAACCTAGGAATTTTACATTATAACCATCTAAAGAAATATAATACAAATCAGCTTTCAAGCCGATTGCTAAAAATACCTTGGTTAAGTACCCTTATACGAAACGGGTCGAAGCGCATGTGAGGAATATGTTTAATAATATATTTTGCCGCCATAAATTGCAAATTTGTATGTAAATGTTTTAAATAATTAAAAATAAATTGTTGCCTCTATAAACAGTTATTTACAAAAATTCGAAAAACAATATTTGAAATAATCGACATTCAATTAAAGAGTTTTTATACAATGCTAGAGTGTAAACATCAATCAATTTCAGTGCTTAGCTCATCGATCAGGTTTAGGACGTACTGGGCAAAGCGTGATTTGAGCATTTTCAGTCTTAAATATATATTACGTAGAGATTTTGATACAGTCAAAAAACATTTCCATATTTTCCTGATTGTCCATATATAATCGCTGAACACCATACAAGTCGGGGAGGGGTGTAAAGAGGACGATTGATTGTTCTCGCTCTCATTTTAATGTAATCACTGAGCACGCATTAGCAACAATTCACAGTTCGTCAGGCCCTCGTGGAGGCGTAAGGACTATAGGTGATACTTTTTCCATCACTGCAACAAAAATAAATTAATTCAAAATCAAAAAATCAAAAATCAAAATCAAAATGTTTATTTAGGTAAGGTATATACATAAAAGTGATTGTACAGAGTGATGGAGTTAATAGATAGGGCTAGTACATACAATGCCTAAAGCCACTATTACGCAAAGCGTTTCGGGCATAGTGTAATAATAATTAATTAATAATAACAAGTAGGCACAAGCCCAGAAACTATATATAACGCTGTTGGGAATATTTCAAAGTTTCCAGATATCAATCACGATTCCCATACGAGAACAAAAATACATAAATAGAGCGATGTGGCTATTAAACATTGATTATATTAAGTGGCTATAACAGAAAATAGTGTAAATATAGACTTGTATAGTCTACCTGTCATCGTTTTCTAATACTTACACGTTAAAGAAAACGGGTCTTATGTATTAAAAATGCAATCAATCTATTACAACCGCTGTTTTTTTTTTTTCAAATCCAAATCAAAATGTTTATTCAGGTAAAGTACATACACAGAGATGAGTTACAAACATAATGTTGGATTTATAGATAGAGCTTGTACATACAATGCCTAAAGCCACTAATACGCACAGCGTTTTGGGCAAGGTGTGGGAAAAAAGAACACTTAGACTAAAGCTTAATACTAAATGAGATTAAAGTATAAACTGTGAAGAAAAAGGAAAGAAAGGGGGGGGGGACTGGCAGATATCAGCAATTATACAACTTGGTCAATCAATATTGTTTGAAATAGTTAGTTAGTTCATTTATTATGCACCCCCATACCCATCTTGTGGGCGGTAGTGGAAAGGGTTACAGAGGCACATAATGGGCTCAGGGACTGAACCCCATAATTCATTTAGCTAAGCAAGTTACAATCTTGATGAGCTAGTTACAAAATTCAGTATAAGTCGTCACATCAACAATGGGTTCGAATCGACCACAAGTACAGGTTCTAAATTAAGCAACTGACATATGTTGGGTATAAATTTACCCAAATAAAGAGCAACATAAAAAAACTTGGAGCACAATTTCACAAATATTGGGATCAAAGAAGATTTTAAATAACAAACGAACACTCCTGTCCAATAACGATGGTCAGCTTTCAGCCTCTGATTCTGCTATTGAGTTCAATAGGTTCTTCTCTTTCATTGGGTCATCCCTTGCAAATGATATTCCATCTTCCAGTACTGATGTTAAGGACTATCTTACAGGTAACTATCACAGTCTCTGTACCTAAAGCCTAATAATTCCACTGATGTCAGTGAGATAATCCTTTCCCTTAAAACCAAGTCTAGTGCCCTTGAGGAGATACCAACTTTAATTTACAAAAAAGCCTCCAGATCTTTAGCCCCTGCTATTGCATTGCTCTTCAACAAGTCACTTGAACTCCAAACCTTTCCAGATATTCTAAAAAAAAGCGAGAGTAACCCCTGTCCACAAATGTGGTGATCTCACAGATGTTAACAACTACAGACCTATATCAATCCTGCCTAACTTGTCAAAATATTTGAAAAACTAATCTACAAGCAGCTTTACTCTTATCTAGCCAAACACAATATACTTAGCTCTTGTCAATATGGCTTCAGACCCAAAAAAAGCACTAACGATGCACTTATTAGTATGATTAACTTGATTCATGCAGCTCTTGATAAAAATGAGTTCCCTGTTGGGTTATTTGTGGACCTGCGTAAGGCTTTTGACACTGTCAACCACCAAAACCTTCTTCTTAAATTACATCATTATGGAGTCAGAGGACTCTCCCTGCAATACCTCAAATCTTACCTTACTGACAGGCTCCAGTATGTTTCTGTGAATAATTCAATTTCTCCCACCCTACCCATCAACATTGGTGTTCCTCAGGGCAGCATACTTGGCCCTCTCCTCTTTCTCATCTACATTAATGACCTTCCAAATGCCTCCCAACACCTCAAACCAATTCTATTTGCTGACGACACAACCTTCATTTACTCCAGTCCTGACCCCCTTGCTCTAAATGCCACAGTAAATACTGAGCTAAATAAAGTCCATCTTTGGCTAACTGCCAACAAACTCACCCTTAACATTGACAAAACTTTCTATATTCTGTTTGGCAATAAATCCTCTAATCAAATAAATCTCAAAATAAACAATACCCAAATTTGTAACAAATTAGATGGCAAGTTCCTTGGCGTTCTCATTGACCACAAGCTGAATTCCAGGGACACATTCTAAATATATAAAAAAAAGTTCAAAAACTGTTGGCATTCTTTCTAAGATCAGATATTATGTACCTCGCTCTGCCCTGGTGACTCTCTATTACTCCCTCATCTATCCATATCTCAACTATGGTATTTGTGCTTGGGGTTCTACTACCCAAAATCATTTACGTCCTCTAATTACTCAACACAAAGCTGCTATTAGGACAATATCCAACTCTGGCCCCAGACATCACTCGGTACCCCTACTCAAATCTCTGAATATGTTAGATATTAAGTCACTGCACATTCTCTCATGTGTATTATACATATATAAAACGCTGAACTGTAATGCCAATCCTGACCTCAAAAGCTTCATTGAAGGTTGTAACAGAACCCATGAGCACCACACCAGAAATAAATACAGTTTTGATATTCCAAGAGTACGACTTAATCAAACTAGAAATGCTCTACAAATCAAGGGACCCAGAATGTGGAATGACCTCCCCAACCATGTTAAAGACTGTACCTCTCTCAACCAGTTTAAGATAAAAACGAAACACTACCTAATAAATTCCCTGTAACCTACCTTACCCCTCTATTGTCAACCCATGTCTGTTTGTTTTGTTTGTTTTTTGTTTTGTTTTTTTAACAACGCTGTTTATCGACCTAATTGTATTTGTGCTGCTTTTTCCCCCTTTTGTTCCCTATGCTTTGTTCCCTGCTTTGGTTCCCCCCTTTTTATCCCCATTTTTAATTGTTCTCTACACATTTTATTCTTTATACTCAGTTAGTATTAAGCTTTAGTCATTTAAGTTTTTCATGCCCGAAACGCTTTGCGTAATAGTGGCTTTAGGCATTGTATGTACTAGCTCTATCTATAAATCCATCATTCTTTGTATAATCCCTTGTATGTATGTATGTACCTTACCTAAATAAACATTTTATTTATTTATTTTATTTTTTATGTGGAGAGCTAGTGTCACAATTATATGTTTGTCCTGGATAGGTTACAATCACTTAGTTACTGCCTACAATTACCAAACTGGGGATATTTGGCTAAAATTTCATGTAGAACGCTGTAACAGAACCCACGAACACCACACCAGAAACAAATACCTATTTGATATTCAGGTACCCATTTATTGTTGAGTTAAGCAGAGGCTACAGATAAGGGTTTGTACCCAGTAAATCCTCCACCATCTATCAGGAGGTGCCACCCCCACCTCCCCCCCCCCCCCCCTCCTGGCCGTCGACTATTTTATTATTGTTTTATAATAATTTATAACATATTTTGTTATGTTTCATTTATGTATTGTTTATTACAAAAAACATTTTTGGGGGACGGAGTGAACTTGTGAACCGAGTATATTATTATTATTTAAATTATACCGTTAAATATTGTGTTATTTAACAATATCTTATCGCCACCTTATCTTTAAAGTTAAAGTAAACGTAAAGTAAAAAGATAAGTATGGTAAGTAAAGTTAAAGTAAAGATATCTGATGCTCCAATAATAAACAATAAAGCTAACATTTTAAGAAGAACATGTTAAGAATTTAACATGTTTAAGAATCAAAAGATGGCAACCTGCCACATGCAGGGCCGTTCGACTGGAAGCCTCGGAATGAATCGATCATCAACCCCCCCTTGTATGATATGTATCACAAGCATGAAGTCAGATGCTACGGGAGAGGACAACCACAGCCGGGAGAAGCCCAGGGCTCGACCGTGCGGCAAGGCAGCGGGAGCCCCTTATATGGAAGCGAATGTGACACTAGCGAGCAGACCAGAGCAAAGCTGACCGATCAATGTTCGTGTGTCTACTAGACACAGCTTCCAGTGAAAGTGTGCTTGGAACTTCTATATATAGTGAATCTTGTACTGCGGACATACGTTTTTAGAACAATTTTAATATTCTATTTTATTACTTGACAATAAAGAATTAATATTTTATTTTTTATTATATATTGTATTGCTATTATTAGTAGACGGACGTTTGTAAATAAATTGTCATTTAAGTTACATATATAATATAATTACATAGAAACTTTAGGATAAGGCTTCCGAGACGGGTTTGTCGGCTATTGGATTCACCTCCCAATGGCTGGCTGTTCAATGGGCCGGATGGGGTACCCTTACATCATACTGTTTTGTTTAGTTCATTTATTTAACATCCCATACCCATCCCGTGGAAAGGTGACAATCTCCCACGTTTACTACCTACAGTAGTAAATGGCTAAAATTTCTGGTAGTAGATCATTTTTAATTCAATATATACTCATTTCTTAAAACATATTTCCTGCCTTGCCGTAACTGCCAATGTGCTCAGAATGTATAACTTTCATCACCTCTACCAAGAGAAGACAACAACGACACTTTCCTGCCCCATGGGAGATCACTCCTTTCTAAATTACTGTCCCCCTCTTTCCCACCCAAGAAGCTGATTAAAGAACAAGCCTTGCTTAGACAAGAAGCAAAGTATAATGCCTTAAGCCAAATTGATGTTTTAGTCAGAGAGCGCTCCCTTTCCCAGATTATTTACACTGATGGATCCTTGCACCAATCCTATGGTGCAGCTGGAAGTGCAGTTGTTGTGACAGGGAGAGATGGTTCCTTCTCCCATGAGTGTGGAGCGCGTCTCAGTAACTGGGCCTCCACTCTTCAGACAGAATTGGTTGCCATAATCCTTGCACTCGAGCGCGTATATGAATCCAAAGTTGACACGCTAATTGTAAGTGACTCCTTGTCATCCTTGACTGCCCTCAGCTCCCTAAGGCATAACTGTAACGTGCTTATCTCTGAAGCTAGACACAGATATAATGAAATAATCAATGATGGAGTCAGAGTTTGTCTCCTGTGGATTCCTTCCCATATTGGTCTCCGAATGCATGATATAGAACTGATGAGCTAGCCAAGACTTTTGCTCGTAAAGAACTGATTACCAACTTGGACTGCCTTTCAGCAGCCTGAGGGCAGTAATATCCCAGGAACATCAACTAAATTTCGGAGACTTGAGGCAAAGTGAAATTCACACCAGTTACTCCATCTATCATCATTCTATTATGCAGGAAGAACCGCACGTCTATGGGTCATCCAATAATGTTACCACTGCTAGGCTTAGGCTCGGTTACAAGTACCTCTGGGAATTTGTAACATCTGCTGATGTAGATTTGACTAAATGTAAACTCTGTCGGCAGAACTACTCGCATACTTATTTGCGTCATTATGCAATGGAATGTGAAAAAAATCGCGGAATTTAGAGATAACACCATCAATAGTGTCCAAGAAATGTGTAAATACTTCATTCATAATGATGTGCTGCCCGAAATCTTAGCGAAGTATCCAAAATTTGCTTACTGTAGATAATGCATGCACATGACTGTAAAGCTGCCGCCCAGTTGGGTGGGTGTGCAGCAAGACTGTGTGACTCACCATAGATGTAAAGTGCCTTGTATAGTGACTGTTGTGAGCCTCTTGTTGATCACTTGTGACACAAAAGATTATTGATGTGTGTATTTGTGTGGGTGATTAGATATGTATGTGTATGTATATATGTATACGTATGTATATATGTACTTGTATGTATGAGAGTGTGTACATGTATATATAACATTAATAATGTTGTAACTAGCGTCAAAAATTTATATTTGTTTAGCTAAACGAACTAGAGGGTTCAGTTCCTGAACCGATTATGTGCCTCTGTAATCCTTTACACCACCGCCCACGGGATGGGTATGGGGTGCATAATAAAGAAAGAAATTGAGGGTATGGGGTGCATAATAAAGAAAGAAATTGAATTGTAATCGTGCCTTTAGGCATTGTATGTACTAGCTCTATCTATAAATCTATCAATTTTTGTATAACCTCTTGTATGTATGTACTTTACCTGAATAAACATTTGAATTTGAATTTGAGCATATGTTATAGAGATATCTATAAAGTCATGCATCTATTTCGCAAATTACATAATGATGTCGGGTGTGAATAATTTTGGCGACACCATTTATGTTTGCTCAGATCTACATCAGCAGGCCATGTAAATTCCCAGAGATATTTATGATCAAGAATAAGAAGTTTCAGCCCCGCTCCTGTGCCAGGTAAGTCCATCTCGGGCTCACCATAGCCCGTGCTACTTGGACTTTTTAGTTACTAGTATCTGAGGCAAAGTGAAATTGACACCAGTAATTCCATCTATCATCATACTATCATGCAAGAGGAGCCACGCATCTATGGATCATCCAATAAAATCAGCAGACTTCTAGATGTTACTACTGCTCGGCTTAGACTCGGTTACAAGTATCTCTGGGAATTCTCATTATCTGCCGATGTAGACCTGACCAAATGTAAACTGTGTCAACAAAATTATTCGCACACCCTCCGTCACTATGTGATGGAGTACGAAAAGATACGTGAATTTAGAGACAATTCTATAACCAATGTTCCAGCGATGTGTAAATATTTCATTAAAAATGATCTGCTACCAGAAATTTTAGCCAAATATCCCCAGTTTGCTAACTGTAGGTAGTAACTAAGTGATTGTAACCTATCCACCGCTGCCCATTGGATGCGGGCGGTGTGCAGGACAAACATATCAATTGTGACACTAGCTCTCCACAGATGTCAGTTGCTTAATTTAGAACCTGTACCTGAGGTCAATCTCGAACCCATTGTTGATGTGACGACTTATATTGAATTTTGTAACTAGCTCATCAAGATTGTAACTTGCTTAGCTAAATGAATTGTGGGGTTCAGTCCCTGAGCCCATTATGTGCCTCTGTAACCCTTTCCACTACCGCCCACGGGATGGGTATGTGGTGCATAATAAATGAACTAAACTAAAAAAAACTAGTAGCTGAATCTTAAACAACAACAACAACGATCAAGTATAAGCTGAGCAGTAACATCTTGGAGTCTGCTGGTCTTATTGCATACTCCGCAGACCTGTATTTACCTAATTGTGCCTGCGGGGGTTGAGCTTTGGCTCTTTGGTCCCGCCTCTCAACTGTCAATCAACTGGTGTACAGATTCCTGAGCCTACTGAGCTCTATCATATCTACATTTGAAACTGTGTATGGAGTCAGCCTCCACCACATCACTGCCTAAAGCATTCCATTTATTAACTACTCTGACACTGAAAAAATTCTTTCTAACGTCTCTGTGGCTCATCTGGGTACTAAGTTTCCACCTGTGTCCCCTTGTTCGTGTCCCACAGTACCTGTGGCTCTGCTTGCATGATCAGTTACTCTCGGCTCTTGTTAAGACACAATTGTTACATTTGCTCGCGTTTATAGCTAGACTCAAGTGCAACATAATTATTAATGATGGTAACAGAGTCTATAACCCCCTACACTTCTACAGGGGTATACACCCATGGAACCGCCTACCCGCCGAAACCGTAAATTCCAAAACTATGTTAACATTTAAAGTACAGCTGGAAATGATCATCAAGGCAATTGGGGGGCCCTTTGACAAGCCGCCGGCTTCCTGTCCTCGTCGAGGCCACTAATTTTTTTTTTTTTTTTAATGTTAGTGGCTCTCAGGTAAATGTCATGTGGATTCTAAATGCATTATATATAGGGATGATGAAGAATCTCTTACAAGCTGTGTTAACAAAGCTCGTTTTCTAATGGTCAAAATAGTATATACTATACTGTATACCGTTTGGTTTGGCTGTTAGCTAAGGTTAGGTGATATTAGGTTAGGATGGTTTGGTTAGTTTAGCTCAGGTGATATTCGGTTAGGATGGGTTGCCTTAGAAGTTGGGTCAGGTTAGGTGTGATGTAATACAGATTGGTGAAATGTCTTGGGTATAATGTGCCTCGTATCAAGGTCCAGCACAATTTCTTACTCGCTTTTATCGCATAGAGTCACTTATAATTCGGTAATCAGGAAAATTGAATCAATATATCAGTAGTAGTGTTTGATTTCTATAGTTTACCATTTATCGTTTTCTAATAAGCGAGTTCATCCTTCATTACCCATAATCGATATATTACAACAGGTTTTGTATATATACGTTACTTCTGTTTATTTATTTACTATACCACACTGCTAATAACATTAGTGATATCGTATAATATTATATATTTATTGTTCTAATCACATATAATACTTTAAATAAATATCTGGATATTAATGGGATGATTTTTTTTTGGGGGGGGGTGAAGAAAGAAAAACTTATTTGAAATGTAAAACGTTAAATGATATAATGTGATTTTGAACGTTTAATAATTAAACAATATTTTTATTAAAATATATTTAAATTTTTCTTTAAGAATATATTAATATAATATCAAAATTTTAAAAAGGTTTAAAATACTTACATAATTATTTTTAATTTATAAGATAAAAATATTAAATTTATTCTGTAGCCAACAACCATGTACAAAACCTACCTAATTGTACTTACTTTTGTTATTTTTAACATCAGCTTCTTGCTGGTATAAACTTACAAATTACAAAATTAGATAGGTAAATTTATCAAACGACCATGGGAAGCATGTCTTTCACGGGCTAGTTAAAATATTATTCTTAACAGTTTACCTACCAGAATTGTTAAAGTGCAAGTAGTGTACCTGTTACTATAGCTATCATTTTCATTAACAAGTGTAAGGTGCACACAGGATCCTGTGGGAAAGGAATATTAGATGAACTTATAGCTATTTTTTTTTTATCTAAACTGTGTAATCTACACCTGGTAGCCTGGTGGATAGCGCGCAGGACTCGTAATTCTGTGGCGCGGGTTTCGAGGCAGAAACAAATGGGCAGTTTCTTTCACCCTGAATGCCCCTGTTACCTAGCAGTAAATAGGTACCTGGGAGTTAGTCAGCTGTCACGGGCTGCTTCCTGGGGTGTGTGTGTGTGGTTTGGAAAAAAGAAAGTAGTTAGTAAACAGTTGAGAGGCGGGCCGAAAGAGCAAAGCTCAACCCCCGCAAACACAACTAAGAGAATACCGCCCCACGGGTGCAGCAAGAAGTGCAGTTGTAATAACAATGGGTGAAGGCTTATATTTTGAGTGGGGAGTCCGTATAAACAACTGGGGCTCTACCCTTCAGACCGAACTATTTGCCTTGCTCCTTGCACCGAAATGTGTACAAGTCTCCAAACTTGATACATTAATTGTAAGTGACATTTTATTATCCTTAAATGCTCTCAACTCTTTAAGACATAACTGTAACAGGCTCGTGTCCGAAGCTAGACACAAATACAACAAAATTATTAATGATGGTAACAGAGTCCATTTCATGTAGTCTCCATCTCATGTTGGCATCCGAATGCATGATAGAGCTGATGAGTTAGCCAAAGAATCTGCCTTTAAAGGAGACGTTGAGCGTAACCTTGGATTGTCAATGAGCAATCTGAGAGCAGCAGTACACCGAGAACTTCAACAATATCTTGAAGATCTGAGGCAAAGTGAAATCGACACCAGTAATTCCATCTATCATCATACTATCATGCAAGAGGAGCCACACATCTATGGTTCATCCAATAAAATCAGCAGACTTCTAGATGTTACTACTTGTGGCACCCCTACGGTTAGTGGTAGAGTAGGAGAGGTTACATCATTGATGGCCACATAATGGTGCCTGTCACTAAGATAGGATCGGATATAGTTCAGGGCAAGGCCACGGATTCCATATTGGTGGTGTTATGTAAGAGGTAGTTAATGTTAACAGTATCAAAAGCCTTTCTCAGGTCAATGAAGAGACCAATCGAAAACTCACTTTTGTCAAGGGCTGAGTAGATTAAGTCAAGCAGACTAACAATTGCATCATTGGTATTCTTTTGGGAGCGGAAACCAAACTGACAGGGATTTAGTATATTGAATTTTACGAGATAGCAGTAGAGCTGTTTGTAAATAATGTTTTCAAATATTGTTGATAATATAGGTAGATTTGATATGGGTCTGTAATTATTTGTCTGGCGGATTACCTCCTTTATGAAATGGCGTTACTTTTTTTTTAAGGATGTCAGGGAAGGTATGACACTAGAGATTTATTGCACAGCAGAGGAAATAATATTTTAGATTTAGTGTTAACTAACAGGGAAACACATATCAAGGACATCGAAATAAGGAGTGAGCTAGGGAACAGTGATCATAAAGAAATCAGATTTAGCATTCAGTGGAATAGATCTGTAGGAGAAAATTCTGTTAAAGTGCCTGATTTTCGAAAAGCTGATTTCAATAGCCTAAGAAATTTTTTGGGTCAAATAAATTGGAAAGTCTTGGGTATGGGTTGGGGGCCGGTATTGGAGCTAGACGTGAACCCAGCGATAGGTGACGTAAAAGGGGTTTTCGATGTGGATTCAAAATATAACCTATTTAAAAATATTCTAACCAAAGCCCAGGAACGTAGTATACCATATAAATTGAATAGATCGAATACTAATAATCCAAAGTGGCTAACAAAGGATCTGAAGAACCTTATAGGTAAAAAGAGAGCGTGGTACAAAAAGATTAAGAATGGGGAAGTCTGTTTAGAACAGGAATTCGTACAACTCGTTAAAAATACTAAAAAAGAGATAAGGAAAGCAAAAAGAAACTATGAAGTTCGCATAGCAGAGGAAGCAAAAACAAATCCTAAAGGGTTTGTCCCTTCGACTTGAAAATCCTCAAGCGACTTGAGAATGGTCCAGGACGGACCGAAACGTCGTCGTCCCTTCAACTTCTAGTGTGTGGTCTGGTCAACATACTTCAGCCACGTTATTGTGACTCATCGCCTGCCTAAAGGGTTTTTCCAATTATACCGGACAAAGATTAGGGAAAGGATAGGTCCATTAAAAACTGAGACAGGTCAAATAACTGATAGTGATGAAGAGATGAGCAGTATTTTTAATAAATGTTTTATATCTGAATTTACTAAAGAGGAACTTAACAATATGCCTTCAGCCGAACAAGTCTATGTGGGTGGGGACGAGGACAGGTTGACTAGTTTAGCAGTTACCAGGGAGGATGTTCTTAAACAAATAGTAAAATTCAAACCAAACAAATCCCCAGGGCCTGATGAAGTGTTTGCCAAGGTGCTTAAAGAATGCAAAGAGGAGCTTTGCGACCCACTGTCAACCATATTAATAAATCAATAGAGTCAGGCAGAGTGCCAGAGTTATGGAAAGTTGTGTGATACCAATTTTTAAGAAAGGAGATAGATCCCTTGCGTCAAACTATCGACCAATTCGCCTAACGTCTATTGTGGGAACGTTACTCGAATCTATAATTGCAAATAAAATTCGTCTTCATCTTGAAAAACATAAATTAATAATTGAATCGCAACATGGTTTTATAAATGAACATAAGAACATAAGAACATAAGAACAAAGGTAACTGCAGAAGGCCCACTGGCCCATACGAGGCAGCTCCTATTTATAACCACCCAATCCCACTCATATACGTGTCCAACCCACGCTTGAAACAAATGGCCGTTCATGTTTAACAAATTTGTTATCTTTTTATACTAGCATAGTTGAGGCAGTTGATAGTGGTAAGGATTGTGATGTTGTGTACCTTGACATAAGAACATAAGAAGAACATAAGAACAAAGGCAACTGCAGAAGGCCTATTGGCCCATACGAGGCAGCTCCTATTTATAACCACCCAATCCCACTCATATACATGTCCAACCCATGCTTGAAACAATCGAGGGACCCCACCTCCACAATGTTACGCGGCAATTGGTTCCACAAATCAACAACCCTGTTACTGAACCAGTATTTACCCAAGTCTTTCCTAAATCTAAACTTATCCAATTTATACCCATTGTTTCGCGTTCTGTCCTGTGTTGATACTTTTAATACCCTATTAATATCCCCTTTGTTATGTCCATTCATCCACTTGTAAACCTCTATCATGTCACCCCTAACTCTTCGCCTTTCCAGTGAATGAAATTAAGCTTTGTTAATCTTTCTTCATATGAAAGATTTCTAATTTGGGGAATTAACTTAGTCATCCTACGCTGGACACGTTCAAGTGAATTTATATCCATTCTATAATATGGCGACCAAAACTGAACTGCATAATCTAAATGGGGCCTAACAAGAGCAAGATATAGCTTGAGAACCACACCAGGTGTCTTGTTACTTACGCTGCGATTAATAAATCCGAGTGTCCGATTTGCCTTATTACGAACATTCATGCATTGATCCTTTTGTTTTAAATTCTTACTAATTATAACTCCCAGATCCCTTTCGCAATCCGACTTCGCAATCTCAACACCATCTAGCTCGTATCTTGTAACTCTATCATCATTACCTAGCCTCAGAACTTTACATTTATCAGCATTAAACTGCATCTGCCAGTCCTTTGACCATTTCAAAACCCTATCTAGATCAACTTGAAGTGATAGTGAGTCCTCCTCCGAATTAATTTCCCTACCGATTTTCGTATCATCGGCAAATTTGCAAATGTTGCTACTCAAACCTGAATCTAAATCATTTATATATATTATAAACAACAGAGGTCCCAGGACAGAGCCTTGAGGCACTCCACTTACAACATTTTCCCACTCTGACTTGACTCCATTTATACTAACTCTCTAAGAACATAAGAACATAAGAACAAAGGCAACTGCAGAAGGCCTATTGGCCCATACGAGGCAGCTCCTATTTATAACCACCCAATCCCACTCATATACATGTCCAACCCGCGCTTGAAACAATCGAGGGACCCCACCTCCACAATGTTACGCGGCAATTGGTTCCACAAATCAACAACCCTGTTACTGAACCAGTATTTACCCAAGTCTTTCCTAAATCTAAACTTATCCAATTTATACCCATTGTTTCGCGTTCTGTCCTGTGTTGATACTTTCAATACCCTATTAATATCCCCTTTGTTATGTCCATTCATCCACTTGTAAACCTCTATCATGTCACCCCTAACTCTTCGCCTTTCCAGTGAATGCAAATTAAGCTTTGTTAATCTTTCTTCATATGAAAGATTTCTAATTTGGGGAATTAACTTAGTCATCCTACGCTGGACACGTTCAAGTGAATTTATATCCATTCTATAATATGGCGACCAAAACTGAACTGCATAATCTAAATGGGGCCTAACAAGAGCAAGATATAGCTTGAGAACCACACCAGGTGTCTTGTTACTTACGCTGCGATTAATAAATCCGAGTGTCCGATTTGCCTTATTACGAACATTCATGCATTGATCCTTTTGTTTTAAATTCTTACTAATTATAACTCCCAGATCCCTTTCGCAATCCGACTTCGCAATCTCAACACCATCTAGCTCGTATCTTGTAACTCTATCATCATTACCTAGCCTCAGAACTTTACATTTATCAGCATTAAACTGCATCTGCCAGTCCTTTGACCATTTCAAAACCCTATCTAGATCAACTTGAAGTGATAGTGAGTCCTCCTCCGAATTAATTTCCCTACCGATTTTCGTATCATCGGCAAATTTGCAAATGTTGCTACTCAAACCTGAATCTAAATCATTTATATATATTATAAACAACAGAGGTCCCAGGACAGAGCCTTGAGGCACTCCACTTACAACATTTTCCCACTCTGACTTGACTCCATTTATACTAACTCTCTGTTTCCTTTGGTATAGCCATGCCCTAATCCAGCTTAATATAGCACCCCCAATACCATGAGCCTCTATCTTTTTAATCAGTCTTTCATGTGGCACTGTATCGAAAGCTTTGCTAAAGTCAAGGTACACAACATCACAATCCTTACCACTATCAACTGCCTCAACTATGCTAGAATAAAAAGATAACAAATTTGTTAAACATGAACGGCCATTTATAAAACCATGTTGCGACTCATTATTAATTTATGTTTTTCAAGATGAAGACGAATTTTATTTGCTATTATAGATTCGAGTAACTTTCCCTTGCATTCTTGGGTAAATACTGGTTCAGTAACAGGGTTGTTGATTTGTGGAACCAATTACCGCATAACGTGGTGGAGGTGGGGTCCCTCGATTGTTTCAAGCGCGGGTTGGACAAGTATATGAGTGGATTGGGTGGTTATAGATAGGAGCTGCCTCGTATGGGCCAATAGGCCTTCTGCAGTTACCTTTGTTCTTATGTTCTTATGTTTCTCGACGGCGCCCGGGATCGGACCCGAGACCACAGGACCACAAGTCCAGCGTGCTGTCAGCTCAGCCGACCTGCTCCCCTCGCTCGGCCGACCTGCTCCCCTCGCTCGGCCGACCGGCACCCCTGTACCAAGTATCCCCTGTATCCCCCTTGCACTTCCCGACCGGGTAGTGTAAGGGCATGGGAGACACTCTTGTATACCATGGATGGTATTTCACTAATGTTCCCAGCTTTGGTTTTAAGTGAGTGAATGATGGACACAACATCTGCAGGGCTGATCGGTGAGAGGAGAAGAGAGTTTGGATAGCTGCCTGAAAATATGTGGTAACATGTGTCTGGGTTCGTGGGATTTTTCGGGCAAGGTTAGCACCAATCGATGAAAAGAAGCTATTAAATTCATTTGTTGTTTCAGGGTCTGTTGCAGGTGTATAACCATTCTTGGAGATTTTTATCTTGTTATGTGAATGTTGATTAGCTCATAGAATGTTAGAGATGGCTCTCCATGTGTTTTTCATGTAGCCTTTTGCTTCTTTAAATCTATTCTCATAATAGGAATACTTTGCTATTCTTATTATACCGGAAAGCACTGACGAGTACCTCTTAACTACTTCCTTTGCAACTAAGCCAATCTTAAGATTTTTTCATATTCATGTTTCTTGTTGATTGCATTGAGTATGCCATTAGTGAGCCAGAGATTATTTAACCTTTTACTAGTTACTTGCTTGGTGAGGAGAGGACAATAAGTATTGTAAAAGCTTAGAATTTTGGAAAGGAAGTTGCTAGTTAAGGAATTTATATCCTGTGTATTATTAAATTCAAATTCCCCAGTTTATATTGAGGATGGCATTTGTGAGATTGCCTATTGCTGCTTCACTGTGTAACCTAAAGGTAATTATCGTGTTAGCTGGTGGTGTCATGGCAATGTTCGCTACAAGGAAGGTAGGATAGTGGTCAGTTGTTCTGTCAGTGATTATACCAGATGCAAGGGGAGCTGTTATGTTGGTCCATAAGTGATCCAGGGTAGTGGCGGATGTTCGAGTGACTCGGGTGGTCCTGGTGATAGTGAGGATGAGCATACAGGAATTCATGCCAGTTCAGTTTAATTCATTTTTTATGCACCCCATACCCATCTTGTGGGCGGTAGTGGAAAGGGTTACAGAGGCACATAATGGGCTCAGGGACTGAACAACACAATTCATTTAGCTAAGACCGGCTAAGAGGAGCCGGTCGGCCGAGCGGACAGCACACTGGACTTGTGATCCTGTGGTCCTGGGTTCGATCCCGGGTGCCGGCGAGAAACAATGGGCAGAGTTTCTTTCACCCTATGCCCCTGTTACCTAGCAGTAAAATAGGTACCTGGGTGTTAGTCAGCTGTCACGGGCTGCTTCCTTGGGGGTGAAGGCCTGGTCGAGGACCGTGCCGCGGGGACACTAAAGCCCCGAAATTATCTCAAGATAACCTCAAGATAAGCAAGTTACAATCTTGATGAGCTAGTTACGAAATTCAGTATAAGTCGTCACATTATCAATGGGTTCGAGATCGACCACAAGTACACTTTCTAAATTACGCATCTGACATATGTGGAGAGCTAGTGTCACAATTGATATGTTTATCCTGCACACCGCCCCCCAACTAGTGGGCAGCGGTGGATATGTTACAATCACTTAGTTACTACCTACAGTTAGAAAATTGGGGATATTTGGCTAAAATTTCTGGTAGCAGATCATTTTGAATGAAATATTTACACATCGTTGGAACATTGGTTATAGAATTGTCTCTGAATTCACGTATCTTTTCGCACTCCATCACATAGTGACGGAGGGTGTGCGATTAATTTTGTTGACACAGTTTACATTTGGTCAGGTCTACATCAGCAGATAATGAGAATTCCCATAGATACTTGTAACCGAGTCTAAGCCGAGCAGTAGTAACATCTAGAAGTCTGCTGATTTTATTGGATGAACCATAGATGTGTGGCTCCTCTTGCATGATAGTATGATGATAGATGGAATTACTGGTGTCAATTTCACTTTGCCTCAGATCTACAAGATCTTGTTGAAGTTCTCGGTGTACTGCTGCTCTCAGATTGCTCATTGACAATCCAAGGTTAAACTCAACGGCTCCTTTAAAGGCAGATTTTTTGGCTAACTTATCAGCTCTATCATGCATTCGGAGGCCAACATGAGATGGAGACCACATGAAATGGACTCTGTTACCATCATTAATAATTTTGTTGTATTTGTGTCTAGCTTCGGACACGAGCATGTTACAGTTATGTCTTAAAGAGTTGAGAGCATTTAAGGATGATAAGGAGTCACTTACAATTAATGTATCAAGTTTGGAGACTTGTACACATTTCAGTGCAAGGAGCAAGGCAAATAGTTCAGTCTGAAGGGTAGAGGCCCAGTTGTTTATACGGACTCCCGACTCAAAGTACAAGTCATCGCCCATTGTCAGGACAACTGCACTTCCAGCTGCACCCGTGGTGCGGTGTAGGGAACCATCAGTGTATATGATTTGAGAGAAAGAATGCTCTGTGGACAGAGCATCAATATGGCTTAAGGCGTTGAGCTTTGCCTCAAGACGAAGCTTGGGCTGATCTCTAATTTGCTTCTTGGGTGGAAAGGGAGGGATTAAAACTGGAAAGGGTGTAACCTCCCACGGTGCAGGAAAGTGCCGTTGTTGTTTCTCTTGGTACAAATCATGAACCTGATACATTCTGAGTTGAGTTCCAGTTTTTGTTATCCATTTGGAACAATGCTGATCTTCAATAAAGAAATTCTGGAGGGCTTCTGTGCAAGGATTAGGATGAGTTAGCCTAAGCATTTTTATACCAATTTGACAGTTAATTTCAGTAACACGATCAACAACGCTCAGAATATTAAATTCCTTTCTCATATTAAGTATCTTTGTGGTACGAGGGCACCCAATGATTATCCTCAAGGCTTCGTTCTGCAATTTTTAAGCCCTCCAAGCTTTCTTTCAGGCATCAAAACAAGCAGAGGTGCAGCATAACCCACTAAATATCTGATGTATGCAAGGTACATCATTTTGACAATTCTGACATTGGCACCATAGCCTGAATGATAACCTGCAACAGCCTTGAGAGCTCGGAGCCTCTCTTTATACTGACGACAGAGTCTGAATACAACAGGACCATACAGTGGCACCTCAAAGCCAAGGTATTTGAATCTGTTTACATAGTCAAGCTGGGAGCCATCAGACAGTTGCATCTTGCGAACAGCTCCTCCCTGCCTGGGTGGGCGCCGATTTAGTATCTTTGTTTTTCTGCTGAGATAATTAAACCTAGATCCTGACATGAGTCTAATACAGAGTTAAGAGTGTTCTGCGTGTTAGCATACCCAGTGGTGGTATCATTATATCATCAGCATAGCTAATGATGTGGACGTTGGGTTTGCTCGGTATAGAGTTTAACAGCGTGTTTATTAAGATATTAAATAGGTAGGACTGAGGACACCTCCCTTGAGGATACCTTGAGGATACCTTGAGGTGCTTCCGGGGCTTATCGTCCCCGCGGCCCGGTCATCGACCAGGCCTCCTGGTTGCTGGACTGATCAACCAGGCTGTTGGACGCGGCTGCTCGCAGCCTGACGTATGAGTCACAGCCTGGTTGATCAGGTATCCTTTGGAGGTGCTTATCCAGTTCTCTCTTGAACACTGTGAGGGGTTTGCCAGTTATGTCCCTTATGTGTAGTGGAAGCGTGTTGAACAGTCTCGGGCCTCTGATGTTGATAGAGTTCTCTCTCAGAGTACCAGTTGCACCTCTGCTTTTCAACGGGGGTATTCTGCACATCCTGCCATGTCTTCTGGTCTCATGTGATGTTATTTCTGTGTGCAGGTTTGGGACCAGCCCCTCTAATATTTTCCACGTGTAAATTATTATGTATCTCTCCCGCCTGCGCTCAAGGGAATACAGATTTAGGCTCTTTAGTCGGTCCCAATAGTTTAGATGTTTTACCGAGTGGATTCTAGCAGTAAAGGATCTCTGCACGCTCTCCAGGTCAGCAATTTCACCAGCAGTGAAAGGGGCTGTCATTGTGCAGCAGTACTCCACTCTAGAGAGCACAAGCGTTTTGAAAAGTGTCATCATCGGTATAGCATCTCTAGTGTGAAAAGTTCTTGTTATCCAACCTGTCATTTTTCTTGCAGTTGTGACGGCTACTTTATTGTGTTCTTTAAAGGTAAGGTCTTCCGACATGAGTACACCCAGATCCTTTACATTGCCTTTTCGTTCTATGTTATGATTTGCCTGAGTTTTGTACGTGGTTTCCGTTTTTATATTTTCATTTTTTCCATAGCGCATGAGCTGGAACTTGTCTTCGTTAAACACCATATTATTTTCTGTAGCCCATAGAAGACCTGATCTACATCTGACTGGAGGTTCGCCGTGTCCTCTATGTTGCCTACTCTCATGAAGATCCTAGTGTCATCTGCAAAGGATGATACAGTGCTATAGGTTGTGTTCTTGTCTATGTCCGATATAAGGATGAGAAAAAGTACTGGAGCAAGCACAGTACCCTGGGGGACTGAGCTCTTAACGGTTGACGGGTTGGATTTTATTTTGTTGACTATTACACATTGGGTTCTGTTGGTCAGGAAATTGTAGATCCATCTGCCTACTTTTCCGGTAATTCCTTTTGAGCGCATTTTATGGGCAATAACACCATGGTCACATTTATCAAAAGCTTTTGCAAAATCTGTGTAAATTACATCAGCGTTTTGTTTGTCTTCCATAGCATCTAATGCCATATCATAGTGGTCCAGCAACTGCGACAGGCAAGAGCGCCCTGTTCTGAAACCATGTTGTCCGGGGTTATGGAGATGCTGTGATTCCATGTATTTTGTGATCTTACTTCTTAGCACTCTCTCAAAAATTTTTATGATGTGCGATGTTAGTGCTATCGGTCTGTAATTTTTTGCCTCTGCCTTATTTCCTCCTTTATGAAGTGGTGCTATCTCTGCTGTTTTTAGTATATCAGAATAACGCCAGTATCTAGGCTTTGTCTCCACAGAATGTGAAGGGCCTGCGATAGTGGTTTTTTACAGTTCTTGATGAATATGGAGTTCCAAGAATCCGGGCCTGGTGCGGAGTGCATAGGCATACTGTTTATGGCTTCTTCAAAATCCAGTGGGGATAGGGTGACGTCTGATATATGATTTGATGTTGGTATCATATCCATGAAAAATTCATTTGGGTTATCGATCTTTAGTGCGTTTAATGGCTCGCTGAAGACAGAGTCGTATTGCTTCCTCAGTAGCTCGCTCATTTCTTTGTTGTCATCGGTGAAAGTTCCATCTTCCTTTCGCAGGGGCCCGATACTAGATGTGGTTTTTGATCTTGATTTTGCATAGGAGAAAAATATTTCGGGTTTCTCTCTATTTCACTGATGGCCTTTTGCTCTCTTTCCCTCTCCTGCGTTTTGTATGATTCTTGTAGCTTGAGTTCAATTTTTCCTATTTCGCTACCTAACCTTCTTCGCCGTTCCTGAGATAGGGTGCGACTCTCAAGTTGTACCGCGATTCGTTTTCTTCGCCTATATAGGGAACGACGTTCTCGTTCCAATCTGCATCTCTTCCTCTTTTTTCTTAGGGGATGCGGTTTGTACATATTTCTAGTGCTACTGAGCTTATTTTTTCCAGGCACTGGTTCAGGTTCGCATTTCCTAGCTGTTCTTCCCAGTTTATTTCTGTGAAGTCCTGGTTTATTTGCTCCCAGTTTATCTGTTTATTATTGAAGTTGAATTTGCTGAAATCTCCTCCACCGGGAATCTGGACTGGTTTTGAAGGTCTATTCCCCATGGTTGTCATAACTTCAATTAAGTTGTGATCTGAGTAACAGGTATTTGTAATCATTATGTTCCTGATCAATTCATCATTATTAGTGAAAATGAGGTCCAGCGTGTTCTCCTTCCTGGTTGGTTCTACTATTTGCTGGTTTAAGGCAAACCTGTCGCACATCCGTAGCAGGTCATTTGCATGTGCCTGTTCATTAAGGCTACTTCCTGGTATTCTTTCTGATATTACTGTATTAGCCAGGTGCTTCCATTTCAGGTGCCGTAGGTTGAAGTCCCCAAGCAGATGATGTTCGGAGCTGGATTTGTGAGGTTTTCCAAGCAGTGTTCTACTTTCATTAGTTGGTCTTTAAACTGCTGAGGTTTGCCTCCGGTGACTTATATACAAGGACAATAACTACATTTATAATCTCTATTTTGATTATCAGCACTTCCACCATATCATTTGAGGTGTTTAGCAGCTCAGTACAGATGAGTGTGTCTTTGATGTATAGGCTGACCCCACCCTGAAGCCGGTGTTTCCTATCACATCTGAAAAGATTGTACTCTGAGATCCATATTTCACCATCATGGTAGTCCTTTGTGTGGGTTTCTGTTAGGGCTGCAAACACTGCATTTGCCTCATGAAGGAGACCATCTATAAAGTGAACTTTGTTGGATTTGCGTGTTTTTATACCTTGAATGTTGGCAAATATAAATGATGTTATCGTGGTAGTGGAAGTGCTGGATGCCTTACTTGGTGTTAATATCTGAGGCTCTGGTAAGGGGCCACTGTGTTTGCGTCCAGGGTGTGTTGTTTTCGAAGTGATTCGTCCAGTTTCGGTAGTGGGGCGAGTGTTGTGTGGTGTAGTACCTGTGTGTTTGTTGGTAATGTGTATTCCAGACTTGTGGGTATCTCCCTTCCCCTCTGTAATCCTGTGGTGGTTCCATCTGACTGTTCCTCTCTCTATNATATATATATATATGCAACAATGATCACAAACACACTGATCCAAGTATGCAGAATAACCACATGTGAAAAATAGAAAATGCTTAACGCGTTTTCGGCTAATTCGCCTTCATCAGAGCAAAGAAGATAATCTCTTTGCTCTGATGAAGGCGAATTAGCCGAAAACGCGTTAAGCATTTTCTATTTTTCACATGTGGTTATTCTGCATATATATATATATATATATATATATATATATATAGGAGCACCTTGCAACTGGTGTACAGGGTACTTTATCCACTCGACCATCACGACCGGACAAAAGCTGATGGTAGCCGAGGCTATTTGCCCATCAGATGTCTGACGGGCAAATAGCCTAGAGCTAGGCTACCTTGGGATAGATCGCAGTTTCACATGCAACGGAAGATTACCTCTGAATAGATCGCAAGATTTGTTACTGAAATCGACTGAGGTCGATTATGTATTATACTATATTGTTATTTATACTATATTCTCTTTTTTCTTTCCGCCGCAAATTCCGTTTCCGTAGCAACTAGATAAACAGGAAGCACAGATTTCTAAACATATATATATATATATATATACCGCCCGGCCAATGATTCACCGCCATTAACGCCGCCTTGTGCACTACCGCGCCACATAACTCACGCTCCTCTATACACCACACTGAACAGGTTTATAGATATGTTTGTCAAGCTTTCACAAAACCAGGCAAAGAAAATATCAAGGAGGAGGTGGAGGAGGAGTTAGAGGAGGTGGAGGAGGCCATGGAAGACCTCAGTTGGTCACCAGTCATCAGAGGGGTCGCGTCATTCTCTCTCTCTCTCTCTCTCTACTTACGCATAATCTTCTGAAGTTCTCCCTCAGCGGTATGTAAAATGTTCTTATTACGAAATATGAATATCTTACTAACGTTAAGCCAAGTGAGGTGAACTGTTCTTTTAATCACATCACGAACACATTTATATTTGACGATAATAAGTTATTTGATAACAAATTATATTTTATGTGTTGGGCTTGTCGTCCACGGGTAGACGACAGCCCACATATATACATTAGTACATATTATATATAGTACATATATACATTAGTCCTAAGCATACTCCAAGGCTAAAATATACTCTGTGTTTCTATGCACAGAAATAGGACACATGAATGGTGATTAAATATACATAAATGAAACTAAATTATCTACACAAAAAATCTTATTTGATTACCGTCCGAAACAGAAAAATACCTGATGCCTCTGTTCACCTAGCAGTAAATTGGTGCTAAGGTGTTATACAAGTGTTTGCGGGCTGCATCCTGGGGATGTGTGTGTGTGTGTGTGTGTGTGTGTGTATTTACTATTTATGTCTGCAGAATCTAGCTATTAGCTCTTGGACCCCGCCTTTCTAATCAATTTAGTTTTCCTCTATTATGCTACTACATATATTTCTCTCTCAGCACCAATATATTATCTCAGCACTTCATATATTTCTCACTCAGCACACACACTCCCGGTGTTTGTGTGGTAAATGGTAGAGGTTATCTTATCTTGAGATGATTTCGGGGCATAGCGCCCCCTCGGCCCGGTCCTCGACCCGGCCTCCTTTTTGTTACACACCACCAGGAAGCAGCCCGTAGCAGCTGTCTAACTCCCAGGTACCAATTTACTGCTAGGTAACATGGGCATTAGGGTGAAAGAAACATTTTGCCCATTTGTCTCCACCTCCACCGGGGATCGAACCTGAAACTTCAGGACTACGAATACAAAGCGCTGTCCACTCAGCTGTCAGGCGCCCTAGATAGAGAAAAAATGGATCAGGAATCAGTACATTATAAAATCGACGATTAGAAAGACAGAGTTCTTTCTATATTTATAGAAATATATTTATAGATATATAGGACAGAGTCCTATATTTAATATAATATAGTTCCTATTTAGAGACCAAAATCATGTGTTTCATATTTTATTGTTCTTGACAGGCGATGGAGTAGTTAAATAGTCTCTCAGAATGGCGTCGTCAGCAGCCTATTTGGCAGTGATCGTGTGTCTGTTCTTAAGTAAGTATTGAGTGGTTCCTGCTGTGGCCTAGAGCCTCAAGAGGCCCTTAATCACTCTTAAGTACTAAGTATATAGAGGACCGGTCACTTTCACCCCTTGTGGAGAAACTGAGAACTTGGTTTGGTGTAGAGGAGAGGACTAGTAGATCATTGTTAAAAATGCTTGCAACCAAACAAATAGGCTTCTTGCGTCACATAATAATAATAATAATAATAATAATAATAATAATAATAATAATAATAATAATAATAATAATAATAATAATAATAATAATAATAATAATTTATTTAGGAACAGTACATACATAGTTGCAGAGTTACAGTACAAACATTCTGTTGGGATTTAAAGATAGAGGTAGTACATACAATACCTAAAGCCACTATTACGCATAGCCGTTAGTACCTGAACCATGCAGTACTTGTGCCATACGCGAAGTATCTAGACTTGTTCCGGCATTAAATATATCTAAATTAGGGTTCTAATATTTGTATCCCCATTTAATTTAGGCAGGTTGGCTTCGAGCCAGTTTGAAACATCTACTTCGTGTCCAGATCCTCCACAGGCCGGTATTGGGGCACAGATGACTTGGTCTGGGTCGAAGGTACGTCCTGGTGCCCTTATATAAATTATTTAGAAACAGGATTAAAAACCAAGATTTACAGATATGCGAACTATTCAAAAATAGGTCAGGAAATACCTGGAGAGGGTTTCGAGAGTTCTTCTACTCCCAGAGTAGATGAACCTGGGGTCAGGCTTTTCTGAAATAAATTAAAGAAAAACATAAAATTGCTACAAGCTGATTTATACAGGCTTTTAAAATGAATGAAAGATTGGCATGCAGCCTAGTGCTGAAAAATGTAGAGTTAAATTTAGGTAATAATATATTTCCAAATTTCAGCTGGACAATGTTGAACTTGTGGTGTGAATGCGATAAAGATCTGAGAGTTGTGATTAGTAGGGACCTTCAACCCATAAATTCTTCATAAATGTAGGGAATAACGCAAGTACGACTCTGGGATTTATTTCTAGATGCGTTACAAACAACGTCCTATTTGGATTCTACAGTTCAGTTTTGGTGTCTGTACTATATAACATAGCCAAACTCACTCCAACGCATACTGAGGATGATAAAATTAATCCCAGGAATTAGAAACCTTCTCATGAAAAAGAGATTGAGAAAAACCTAATTAACATTCTCTAGAAATACGAAGGCTAAGAGGTGATATAATTGAAGAATACAAATTGATAAAAAGGGAATACAAAGTTGATATATGTGAGATTTTCAACAGATTAGATTAGATTTTTTATTCAGGTAAAGGTACATACACTGAAAAGGAGTTACAAACATAATGTTGGAATTTAAAGATAGAGCTAGTACATACAATACCTAAAGCCACTAGTACGCATAGAGTTTCGGGCAAATATATAAACAAAAAATGAAACACGAAACAATGGACATATATATATATTGGATAAGTTTAGATTTAGGATAATCCTGGGTAAATACTGGTTTGGAAACGGTGGTTCATATCTGGAAGAGATTACTGAGTAAGATAATAGACGTGGTGCCACTGGGGGAGTGTTTCAAGCGTAGGTCAGACAAATATATCAATACAAACTGCAGTTTCCGGTATTCTTATATTCTTATGACCACTCTTATAATAACATAATGGTAAAACAATGAAATTGTCGCTAACAACAATTGTTAGCTATTGTTGCCCTCCTTTCTACTAACAAATTCCCACACCTGTCCTTTCCCACACCTGCCCTCCTTCCCTACACCTGCCCTCCTTCCCAACACCTGCCCTCCTTCCCCACACCTGCCATCCTTCCCCACACCTGTCCTTCCCCACACCTGACCTTCCCCACACCTGACCTCCTTCCTCACACCCGACCTCCTTCCCCACACCTGCCCTCCTTCCCAACACCTGCCCTCCTTCCCCACACCTGCCCTCCTTCCCTACACCTGCCCTCCTTCCCAACACCTGCCCTCCTTCCCCACACCTGCCATCCTTCCCCACACCTGTCCTTCCCCACACCTGACCTTCCCCACACCTGACCTCCTTCCTCACACCCGACCTCCTTCCCCACACCTGCCCTCCTTCCCCACCTACCATCCTTCCCCACACCTGCCCTCCTCCCCACACCTGAACTCCTTCCCCACACCTGCCCTCCTTCCCCACACCTACCATCCTTCCCCACACCTGCCCTCCTCCCCCACACCTGAACTCCTTCCCCACACCTGCCCTCCTTCCCCACACTTGACCTTCCCCACACCTGCCCTCCTTCCCAACACCTGACCTTCCCCACACCTCCCCTCCTTCCCCACACCTGACCTTCCCCACACCTGCCCTCCTTCCCAAACACCTGACCTTCCCCACACCTGACCATCCCCACACCTGACCTTCCCCACACCTGCCCTCCTTCCCCACACCTGCCCTCCTTCCCCACACCTGCCCTCCTTCCCCACACCTGACCTTCCCCACACCTGCCCTCCTTCCCCACACCTGCCCTCCTTCCCCACACCTGACCTTCCCCACACCTGACCTTCCCACACCTGCCCTCCTTCCCACACCTGCCATCCTTCCCAACACCTGCCATCCTTCCCCACACCTGCCATCCTTCCCCACTACAGGCAGTGGGCAGCGTTGCAGTATACAGCTGCCAGTCCTGGAGGTTCGCGTGTTCGGGGCTGACATCCGTGACAGCCACCTGCAGCGTCAATGGTGTTTGGAAGTTCTTTACGGGCACATTTACAGGCAGGGAAGGATGTGCTCAGGGTAAGAACACGGTGCCAATTTATGCTCCAAATTTTATTTTATCCGCACAATAATCTCATGGAGTTTATTTCCTCAGACACAAATGCTATTGAGGTGAGGCTGTTTAGAGCGGACTAAATTATGGGTTTCGCGCGGACCTTACAAGGCGGTCTGACTCTATAATGTGGCCTCAAGAGCCTTGAACGCCTGGCTGCGCTCTGGATTGATCCAAAGATCTGTCAATAGATGTTGCAAATTGCTTTCTGGTGACGAATGTTGCATTTTATAAATATATTAAAATAATGAACGTTAGTTTGTGATTGCTTTAGTCAGTCTGGCACAGTATTCTTGACACTTGGGTCTGTCACAATACTATGACACTTGGGTCTGTCACAGTACTGTGACACTTGGGTCTGTCACAGTACTGTGACACTTGGGTCTGTCACAGTTCTGTGACACTTGGGTCTGTCACAGTACTATGACACTTGGGTCACAGCACTGTGACACTTGGGTCACAGTACTAAGGTACCATGGATCAAGTCAGCGTATGCCGCCACCACCATTTACCTCCGTATATTCTCTGGCAGCGTGTCCCAGCATCAGCAACGCGATGCAGCCCACTTGGAACTCTGACTACTCGAAGTTAATTTATGTGTGCGCGCCAGGCTTCGTGGTGTCATCTGATGCCACTACTTTCCAAGTTCAACTGAATAGTAACGGCACGTGGAGCCTCCCGCAGGACGCCGCTTGTGGTAAGTACCGTTCGTTCAGCGTACGAAATGCGACGTGATAACCTAACCAGGGGCCAGATTCACGAAGCTGTTACGCAAGCACTTAAGGATTTTTTGTACATTCATGATTGTGTATTCACCTAGTTGTGTTTTGCGGTGGTTGAGCTTTGCTCTTTGGTCCCGCCTCTCGACTGTCAATCAACTGGTGTACAGGTTCCCGAACCTACGGGCTCTATCATATCTACATTTAAAACTGTGTATGGAGTCAGCCTCCACCACATCACTGCCTAATGCATTCCATCCGTTAACTACTCTGACACTGAAAAAGTTCCTTCTTACGTCCCTGTGGCTCATGTGGATACTCAGTTTCCACCTGTGTCCCCTTGTTCGCGTCCCGCCAGTGTTGAATAGTTTATCCTTGTTTACCCGGTCGATTCCCCTGAGGATTTTGTATGTTGTGATCATGTCCCCCCTTACTCTTCTGTCTTCCAGTGTCGTAAGGTGCATTTCCCGCAGCCTTTCCTCATAACTCATGCCTCTTAGTTCTGGGACTAGTCTAGTAGCATACCTTTGGACTTTTTCCAGCTTCGTCTTGTGCTTGACAAGGTACGGGCTCCATGCTGGGGCCGCGTACTCCAGGATTGGTCTTACATATGTGGTGTACAAGATTCTGAATGATTCCTTACACAGGTTCCTGAACGCTGTTCTGATGTTAGCCAGCCTCGCATATGCCGCAGACGTTATTCTTTTTATGTGGGCTTCAGGAGACGGGTTTGGTGTGATATCAACTCCTAGATCTTTCTCTCTGTCTGTTTCATTAAGTACTTCATCTCCTATTCTGTATCCTGTGTCTGGCCTCCTGTTTCCACTGCCTAGTTTCATTACTTTGCATTTACTCGGGTTGAACTTCAACAGCCATTTGTTGGACCATTCACTCAGTCTGTCTAGGTCATCTTGTAGCCTCCTACTATCATCCTCTGTTTCAATCTTCCTCATAATTTTTGCATCATCGGCAAACATTGAGAGAAACTAATCTATACCCTTTGGGAGATCATTTACATATACCAGAAACAGTATAGGTCCAAGGAGTGACCCCTGCGGCACTCCACTTGTAACGTCTCGCCAATCTGAGACTTCACCCCTCACACAGACTCGTTGTCTCCTGTTGCTTAGGTACTCCTTTATCCAATGGAGTACCTTCCCTTTCACTCCAGCCTGCATCTCCAGCTTTTTCATTAGCCTCTTGTGTGGTACTGTATCAAAGGCTTTCTGACAATCAAAAAATATGCAGACTGCCCACCCTTCTCTTTCTTGCCTTATTTTTGTTGCCTGGTCGTAGAATTCAAGTAACCCTGTGAGGCAGGACTTGCCATCCCTGAACCCATGTTGATGCTGTGTTACAAAGTTCCTTCGCTCCAGATGATCCACTAGCTTTCTTCGCACTTGTGTGTGTGTGTGTGTGTGTGTGTGTGTGTGTGTGTGTGTGTGTGTGTGTGTGTGTGTGTGTGTGTGTGTGTGTGTGTGTGTGTGTGTGTGTGTGTGTGTGTGTGTGTGTGTGTGTGTACTCACCTAGTTGTACTCACCTAGTTGTGCTTGCGGGGGTTGAGCTCTGGCTCTTTGGTCCCGCCTCTCAACCGTCAATCAACGTGTGTGTGTGTGTGTGTGTGTGTGTGTGTGTGTGTGTGTGTGTGTGTGTGTGTGTGTGTGTGTGTGTGTGTGTGTGTGTGTACTCACCTATATGTACTCACCTATATGTGTCTGCAGGATCGAGCATTGACTCTTGGATCCCGCCTTTCGAGCATCAGTTGTTTACAGCAATGACTCCTGTCCCATTTCCCTATCATACCTGGTTTTAAATTATGAATAGTATTTGCTTCCACAACCTGTTCCTTAAGTGCATTCCATTTTCCCACTACTCTCACGCTAAAAGAAAACTTCCTAACATCTCTGTGACTCATCTGAGTTTCCAACTTCCATCCATGTCCCCTCGTTCTGTTACTATTCTGTGTGAACATTTCGTCTATGTCCACTCTGTCAATCCCTCTGAGTATTTTATACGTTCCTATCAAGTCCCCTCTCTCCCTTCTTCATTCTAGTGTCGTAAGGCACAGTTCCCTCAGGCGCTCCTCATACCCCATCCCTCGTAGCTCTGGGACGAGTCTCGTTGCAAACCTCTGAACCTTTTCCAGTTTCATTATATGCTTCTTCAGATGGGGACTCCATGATGAGGCGGCATACTCTAAGACTGGCCTCACGTAGACAGTGTAAAGCGCCCTAAATGCCTCCTCTTGAGGTTATCTTGAGGTTATCTTGAGATGATTTCGGGGCTTTTTTTAGTGTCCCCGCGGCCCGGTCCTCGACCAGGCCTCCACCCCCAGGAAGCAGCCTGTGACAGCTGACTAACTCCCAGGTACCTATTTACTCCTTACTTAGGTTTCTGAATGATGATGTGTGTGTGTGTGTGTGTGTGTGTGTGTGTGTGTGTGTGTGTGTGTGTGTGTGTGTGGTGTGTGTGTGTGTGTGTGTGTACTCACCTAGTTGTACTCACCTAGTTGTGCTTGCGGGGGTTGAGCTCTGGCTCTTTGGTCCCGCCTCTCAACCGTCAATCAACAGGTGTACAGATTCCTGAGCCTATTGAGCTCTATCATATCTACACTTCAAACTGTGTATGGAGTCAGCCTCCACCACATCGCTTCCTAATGCATTCCATTTGTCAACCACTCTGACACTAAAAAAGTTCTTTCTAATATCTCTGTGGCTCATTTGGGCACTCAGTTTCCACCTGTGTCCCCTAGTGCGTGTGCCTCTTGTG
>WNGS01165503.1:26827543-26857315 GCA_020271785.1 Procambarus virginalis | reverse complement strand
ATACATAATTATTTGATCAATGGAGATAGTACAGTCCTAGGGGAGCTGCTCTTTATTATTAATCTTCACAATACTTAGTTTCTTAATCTCATATGTCATTTATCTACTGGGAGCGTAATATGGATACAGCGCAAGGATTTCAGGTATTTTATCATTGGTAATAAGATAGGTTGCCATATCATATAGTGTGAGTTTAGATTTATCTCTAAATGGCTCAATTTTACTACAATCCAAGATATAGTGTTCGAGTGTGTGTCCCTGTCTTGTCCAACACTTTACACTTTACTTCATCTAGATCCTATAGAAGCCGAACTGCCAGAGATACTTGTAGCCAAGTCTTATACGAACTGTGACAACATCTGTTAGTCTACTGACTTGTTACTTGCCCATACACATGTTTTACTTCACACATTTCATTGTGATGAACATGGACCTGCTAGTTCCAGTTTGCACAGTTCTACTTTCTTCAAATTCATCCAGGAGTTCTCGTCTAATGACATTTTAAGGGACCTATTTGATAACTCAAGATTCCGTTCAATACTGTCTTTATTTACTGCAGCCTTAGCAAGGGCGTCAACTTTGTCATGTTTCTGCAGGCCAATGTGAGGAGGAATCCAAAACATTTTATATTTACCCTCTTGCTAAGTATGCTTTGTCTGGCTTCTGAGACAAGCACGTTATTACTTGATTGCAAACTGTTTATTGCTCGTAGTGAGGAAAGGGAGTCGGAAATAATTAAGCTGTCCACTTCAGTGTTGTCAATAATTTAGAGTGCTCCAGTATTGCTATCAACTCAGCTTGCATAGTGGACGCCTAGTTACTAATTCGTATATTCCTTTCAATTGTGCGCCATCGGGTTGATGAGCAATAACAGCACTTCCTGCCCTCCCTGTAGCTGTATTGAGTGATCCGTCAGTGTATATGTCGTGTTATGTTGTATTCAGCTTACATTGTTGTGAATGTGTTCTATGGTGCTTAATTTAGCAGCAAGCTGAGATTGAGTGTTGTTTGTGATTAGTTCTTGGTGGGGTATGCAGGGGTCAGGATGTCAAAAGGTACTATCTGCCAGGGTGGAAGGAAGTGCTGTACTCTTTTATCTGTATATACATCATGCAGTCCCATCATTGTAATATGAGTGGCTGTTCTTTGAATCCATTAGACTCGCTGGTTCCATTCGTATGGTTCTAACGGTTCAACTGACACAATGTTTTTTTGTTATCACGCAGAAGCTTTAGTCCCATCATAAGATTATTTCAAATATTCTGTCTCGAATGCTAAGTACATTTAATTCTTTCCGCATGTTGAGAACTTTAGTAGTTTAGGACAGCCAAGTATAATTCTGAGTGCTTCATTTTGCATTTTTTCAAGTCTATCAATACTTTTGCCATTTTGCAGGACTAAAGCTGGTGCATGATAGTCTATCAGAGACCTTATATATGCTAAATACATCATTTTTGCTATACTAATATTAACACCGCATTTAGGGTTGTACCCCACTACAGTTCTGAGAGCCTTGAGTCTGTCTCTACATTGTTGATGTAACTTATTGACTGCAGTTGAGTACAAGGGACATAGACTCCAAGGTATTTGAAAGAAGAGACATAGTCTATTGTATATTATCTATCTTGAGTTTTCGTGGTCCACTTTTGCGGTTGCCAATTTGTCTGTTAAATACCTTAGTTTTAGCAGCGTTGATTACAAGACCAAGGCTCTCACAAGCTGTATGTATACAATTTAAGATTGCATTTCGCGGTGGGTTTTAGTATGTACAAGGATGTTATCTGCATAGCTGATAGTGATGTTTACCGGACTAGTTGGGATTGATTTTAGTAAAGCATTAATTAGAACATTAAAGGTAGGACTGAGTACTCCTCCTTGTGGGGTGCCTAGTTGCATTACTTTAGTTTCACTCTTGTAGCCTTGGAACAGTGCAGAGGACGTCCGGTTGGTAAGATAGCCTCGTATCCATTGTAATAATTGTCCACTTATATCCATTCTCGCTAATTTATATATAATCACTTCCCTATTAACAATATCAAAGACATTTTTTATCAGGTTGGGAGAAAATTGATAAAAGCCTAAAGTATATGTATATGAGTTACAATAACGTGGTTGAAGATGTGAGGATAACTTCATCATATAAGATGAATATATGATGATATATCTTCATCACATACGATTTGATAATGGTACAGGACAGACAGAAGCATCGTCGTTTCTTCATCCTCTGGTGTGTGGTTTGTACATTATATATATATATATATATATATATATATATATATATATATTATATATATATATATATATATTATATGAGAAAAGCTGCAGGGTTTAGTAGTATTTAGCAAATGGAATGCATTAGGCAGTAATGTGGAGGAGCCAGACTCCATACACAATTTCAAATGTAGATATGATAGAGCCTAACAAGCTCAGGAATCTGTACATCAGTTGACAGTTGAGAAGCGGGACCAAAGAGCCAAAGCTCAACCCCCGCAAGCGCAACTAGGTGGGTACACAATGTACTACAAATGCAAATAATTGCCAGCAGAACCAAACACTTAGCCTAACTGTACATAAACATTATACTATTCAACAATATCAATTTATAATTGAGAAAAACTACATTTTTCTAAATTAAACAGTACATGACTGCGTCATAGTGATTGGCCGCAGCTGGGAAGAGCCTGGCCTGAGACTAGGCTGCAGAAGAGCGTGTTTTGTCTCACGTCCGTGTCAGGCAGGCAAACACGCACCTCCTGCAGCCTATTCTCAGGCCAGGCAGGTGTTGTGCACGTCCGTGTCAGGCAGGTGTTGTGCACGTCCGCGTCAGGCAGGTGTTGTGTACGTCCGTGTCAGGCAGGTGTTGTGCACGTCCGCGTCAGGCAGGTGTTGTGTACGTCCGCGTCAGGCAGGTGTTGTGCACGTCCGCGTCAGGCAGGTGTTGTGCACGTCCGCGTCAGGCAGGTGTTGTGCCCGCCCGTGTCAGGCAGGTGTTGTGCACGTCCGTGTCAGGCAGGTGTTGTGCACGTCCGTGTCAGGCAGGTGTTGTGCCCGCCCGTGTCAGGCAGGTGTTGTGCACGTCTGCGTCAGGCAGGTGTTGTGCACGTCCGTGTCAGGCAGGTGTTGTGCACGTCTGCGTCAGGCAGGTGTTGTGCCCGCCCGTTTCAGGCAGGTGTTGTGCACGTCCGTGTCAGGCAGGTGTTGTGCCCGCCCGTGTCAGGCAGATGTTGTGCCCGCCGTGTCAGGCAGGTGTTGTGTACGTCCGTGTCAGGCAGGTGTTGTGCACGTCCGTGTCAGGCAGGTGTTGTGTGCACGTCTGCGTCAGGCAGGTGTTGTGCCCGCCCGTGTCAGGCAGGTGTTTATACGTCTGCGTCAGGCAGGTGTTGTGCCCGCCCTGTCAGGCAGGTGTTGTGCACGTATGCGTCAGGCAGGTGTTGTGTACGTCTGCGTCAGGCAGGTGTTTGTACGTCTGCGTCAGGCAGGTGTTGTGCCCGCCCGTGTCAGGCAGGTGTTGTGTACGTCTGCGTCAGGCAGATGTTGTGCCCGCCCGTGTCAGGCAGGTGTTGTGTACGTCTGCGTCAGGCAGGTGTTGTGCACGTCCGTGTCAGGCAGGTGTTGTGCACGTCCGTGTCAGGCAGGTGTTGTGCCCGTCCGTGTCAGGCAGGTGTTGTGCCCGTCCGTGTCAGGCAGGTGTTGTGCCCGTCCGTGTCAGGCAGGTGTTGTGCCCGTCCGTGTCAGGCAGGTGTTGTGCACGTCTGCGTCAGGCAGGTGTTTGTGCACGTCCGCGTCAGGCAGGTGTTGTGCACGTCCGCGTCAGGCAGGTGTTGTGCACGTCCGTGTCAGGCAGGTGTTGTGCACGTCCGTGTCAGGCAGGTGTTGTGCCCGTCCGTGTCAGGCAGGTGTTGTGCACGTCCGTGTCAGGCAGGTGTTGTGCCCGTCCGTGTCAGGCAGGTGTTGTGCCCGTCCGTGTCAGGCAGGTGTTGTGCACGTCTGCGTCAGGCAGGTGTTGTGCACGTCTGTGTCAGGCAGGTGTTGTGTACGTCTGTGTCAGGCAGGTGTTGTGCCCGCCCGTGTCAGGCAGGTGTTGTGCACGTTCGTGTCAGGCAGGTGTTGTGCACGTCCGCGTCAGGCAGGTGTTGTGCACGTCCGCGTCAGCAGGTGTTGTGCACGTCCGCGTCAGGCAGGTGTTGTGCACGTCCGCGTCAGGCAGTGTTGTGCACGTCCGCGTCAGGCAGGTGTTGTGCACGTGAGGGAGGAAAGGCGGCGGGAAGAGCACGAGCCGAGGCGCGAGCAAGGGCGACTTGTGAACACACATCACGTTAAGTCCGCGAGCAGGTTGCCTGACTGAGGTAATTAAGCGTTCCCGGTCTCACTAACTAATTTCACACAGAAATCACAATAGCGTGATGTAGCAGTCGATTAGGCAGCGTCTGGATGATCTCGGACGTATTCGAATCCCGTCACGGTCCTTGTGGATTTGTTCACTAACAAAAATCGGCAATACTTAAACTCATGTACTCAATTGCTGTTGTTCTAGTTGCAGCTACTCTGAACAAACCTAAGGCTCCTTTAGGGTAAACCTTTACCTTTACCTAAAAGATTTTTACCTTTAGGGTCACGGTAGTTCAGTCGGGTGCGTTCTCGACGCACAATTAAGAATTCCGGGTTCTAATCCCGGGAGGGACAGAAATGGTTGGGCACATTCCTTTCACCTAATGCTTCTGTTCACCTAGCTGTGAGTATACTCAGGCGTTCGTCAGCTTGTTGTGGATTGCAATCCTGGGCGGGGTCGGTAAGTAGTCCTTGGGGGTGTGGGATAACCTCGATAAAAGCCTAACTTGTATGAATACACTCTGGCTTCCTGCTCCCGGCACAGTGAATTATAAATTAAAAATGTTCCAAGTAACACAGGACATGGTGAGCCCGTCGTGGACTTACCCAGCACAGGAGCGGGGCTGTATCTGGAGATTTACTTAGGGATTTATACGTCAAATGCGATGTACTATTCGAGAGGAAATGTATATGTTATTCTCAGAATGTTTGGTAATATTATATTGGTGATGTGTGTCTATGCATGTATTAACACGATGTACTGAACGGGGTGAGAATAGCTTGAGCTACCTCATCCCTTTGTGTGTATTTTTACCTCAATTAACTTATTTCAATTTCAATTCAATTCGAGAGATACGAGTTGCCTTAAGAGAGGGAGCAGAGGACAGCACTTCCTGATGCGCAAATAATTTGCATTCGTTTACAGTCTGATTTCCCCCTCCCCCCACACACACTCCTATCCCCCCAGCCTGAGTCAACGGTCCTTCCCACTCAAGCCTTGGGGGGGCAGGGAGGGAGGCATAAGGCACAGGAGCTGGTCTGGCCATCACAGCAGCGGGCGAGGGATCACACGGCACCGTTCATTTCCAACACTCAAACGCAGGTGGTTCCAAGTAAGTCTAATCTTGCTATGTTTATTTTACATTACTAATGACCTCGCTGGTCCTCGACTTGTTCATCAAATATGAAACAGATTTCACTTACAGTCGATTCTGATTTGTGTAGTACTAGTGTCGATATATATTTAAATATATTTTCAAAAAAGTGTTAGTACAAGTAATTCAGAAAAGTTGGAATTTGTTTGGTTTGATGCATTTATGTAAACTTTCCTAATTATAAATGTACTACCATTTGTATATACAGTTTTTGATTGATTGAACACATGATGCTACTTGTGTTGTATTGTGGCAGGAGGGGGGGGGGGGAGAGAAGCCAGCAGTAAGTTTACCCTTCAGTCTGTGTTCTTAACCTAAGGGTTCCGGGTTCAATTTTCGCGACAGGATGGAGACATTTAAGAACTTTTCACCTGATGGCTCTGTTCACCTAGCAGAAATGGGTACCCAAAGGTTTAACAAATGTTGCGGGTTGCATCCTGGGGAATTCTATAATTGCTCTAGAACTGTGGTTCCCAACTTCATATGTCCCATTCCCCCTCTCCCTCCTTTTCCATTCCCCCTCTCCCTCTGTGGACTCCTACAGACAAATAGATCGAGCTAGCAAAACTGGCAGTAACCATTGCTGTGACAAATACGTACATTCATGTATCACAAACACTACAGGGTTATTGCCAGTTAGAACTATTGTATAGTATGCATTTTATACCAGAATACCTTTCCTAATTCCAGTAAAATAAAAACATAAAAATATACAATTCCCATGAACCCCAAGGGATCTATGGACCCCCCAAGAAGCCACTGGACAAGAAAGGATCCATGGACCCCTGGTTGGAGCCCCTGCTCTTATAGAGACCACAATAAACCTAACAGCCTTCCTATCCTTGACAATGTGTAGCCAAACAAGGCATCCAAAGCGTCAGTTATTTACATACACCTGACGCTCTCCACAACCGCGAGAGGTTGGTAAATCATGTACAATTTTGTGATAAACCATCTAGATATTTACTAGGTAAATCTTAGTAAAAGTTGAAAATATAGCTATTGAGGTGATAACTGAGAGCTAAACGTTTCGTCCACCATCGACTAATTTAGATATAACAAAACAAATTATATAAATATGCGATAAATATATTTTTTGGCCGCACTAGGGTTAGACTCTTACACAATCAAATCTAACCTAACATAACCAGACTTAACTATGAAACCTAACTTAACCTAAACCTAGCCTAACCATCCTAACCTACCTTGCAATTATCTTGCGATGATTTGGGGCTCAAGTCCCCGCGGCCCGGTCCTCGACCACCATATATATCGTCACCATTACTAACCAAACTGATATAGTTTAACGTGAACACTTAAAGCAAGTAACACAGTGCTGTGGCTAGTATAACTGATGTTCTTCCTTGTCCTGATCACTTTTAACCTGAGTGTTTTGTTACAGATGACACCCAGCTGTACGCTCTTGGTGTTTGTCTGTGGTGCTGGTGGCGTCCTGGGCAGCCGCTGCTGACGACGATGAAAATCCCTCTCCTGGTGGGAATGGCGTCGTGGATTCAAAATTTCCAAAGATCCCAGAACCAGCGCCACCGCTTTCGTAGCCACCACGAACGCCGTAACAGAAATCACCCCGACGACACATCCGAAGAGCCTCTGACGATGGGGAGAGGCTACCCCTGTCCGCTGTGAGCCAACTTAATAACTAAAGAGTGTATTCTGTAGCTACTGTATTATTCCCAAGCCCTGGAGAATTTGTGGTACGACACGTTGACCGATACCGCCGTCTTGAACGCCAAGGACCAAAATTCGTTGTTCAAGTTTGGCGGCTGGTCCACTAGTATGCTGCCGCTAGGCTTGTGGCAGCATCTTCGCCGATGATCTCTCCAACAACTTAACTTATAAGAACAGCAGACCTACAGAGCACCCAAGACATGCCACGCAACACCAACATAGCTATTATGAAAGTGTTGTTAGATTATAACAAACTAAACATTTACCCCGACATAAAGTATAAATTATTAAGGGTATGTCACGGTGAAAATGATTCGTCAACACCTCCTGTTCTTGTTATAGCACGTCGCATTTTGACGTATACTTTACCTAACGCCAAACACTAATGTACAAGAAAATGGTAGCGGCTCACGAATTTGACAATGTAATGTTTTCTGTTCGTGGGTCTGGTTCGTTAGGTTAGGGCATTTTAGTACCACAGTTTTCTTGATATTGGGAACGCTGGCGAGAACGGACCACGTCAACTGCGCTCATCACATGGATGAGTTGTCTCGTGTTCGTACATCAGTTGAACCATATATTATTTCCATGAATTTACCTGAAAGCCGCCATCTCTAATGGCTTCGGCGGGAACAGGAAACTGGCGGCCTGCCAAACGTCTCCTAATATATTATATTCTTATCTGGTAGTACCAAAATATAATGGTACTACAAGCATTTAATGCTTATTTTTACATTGTTAGCGCGATTTTTATAATATATATATATATATATATATATACATATATATATATATATATATANGCATAAACCCATAGTGTAGAATATGACAAGTTTTCTGTATTCGTTAAATTGTTTTAATAAGTAAAATTTAATACATAAATACATAAGGGTTCTTGTCTGGTTATGCAAATTTATTTTGTATTCTTTTTGTTTGCGAGGAAGAGGTGAGTGAAGATGAGCTCCGTCAGGCGTGTGATGTTCTGGGCGGCCATGTTGGGGACAACGTTGGTCTCCTCCCTGTGCTCTGGCCACACCCACGTCACGGGTACCCCTTCGTCTGGCGTCCAGCAAGCCTACCCACAAAGCTATTGGTATTGCGGATACTCTCAACCAAATTGGTATCAGACTCAATCTCAGCGGAATTGGTATCAGCCCCAACGCAATTGGTACCAGGGTCAGCCCCAACGCAATTGGTACCAGGGTCAGCCCCACGCATTTGGAACCAGGATAAATCAAAGCCAGTTCGGGGCGCAACTGAACCTGAAAAGGCTTATTTACCGACTGACTCTCTGCGTGGGCTGGACTGGACCAGAAAAGGTTTCGGCTACCACACCAGGAAGTTTCGCAGCCCCCATCGACGTGTCAACAGAATACGCATCGGTCGATCTACTCAAACCACCCCTGATGACGGGGCGAGTTTGCTGCCGTCTGCTCTGAGCATCCTCGACAACTAAGGTTACGTCCTCCTGACACTGTACCACCTCCAGAAGAAGGAGAGTGCTTGGTGGAGAATGCCATCACCTCTGTGTTTACCAGCGGCACACACACCTGCTACAACGGCACCTTCCTCCAAGCAACAGACCTGGGGTACAGCCTCAACTTGGTCAATGGTTTATTAAACTTATCCAACGACTGTATCGTGTTTTCAACTCACGACATCACCAGACCGGCAACCAGCATTGCAAACAAGACAACACAGAGCACAGTCTTACTACTATATTGAGGGCCAGTTAACAGTTTAACAACTGAACTACGGTCACTTCCCTGAGAGACAGTGAACAGTAAGGTGTACCTAAAGGAGTGCCGTCTCCAGAAGAGCGATACAAACTACAAGACAGGGACAAGTAACTCCATCTATTGGTCTCAGGTGTCACTAACAGACCGATACAACCATCCACGACAGAGTCCAGCAAGTCTTCGGTCTCGGGTGAATATCGGTGTGTTACTTAAGCTTTAATGTTTGTTATTATATATATAAGAGAGTGAGTATGGTTGAAATAGTAAAATATAAATATATATGTATGAAAGGACAGTAAATACTGCATAAATGTTGCAACAGTGGTCATTGAGGTTCTTGTGTTGACTTCTTTAACAGCAATTACCCAACATCCTTCGGACTGGTGTTGTGTTTTATTCATAGTGTGTTGAGCTTAGCTTGAGTGTGAACAGTAATATAATATGTATAAAATCATTGTTTTGATATTGCATATATATATTCAAATGAGTAAAATTTTAAGTTTTAAGTAAAATATATGAAAACACTAACTACTGGGCGTTTACTAACAATGGGTGTTTGATCAATGGCTTAAGACTTTTCAGCCTTAAGAGGGTTATTAACACCTCCCCCATCTACAATAGCTCTTTTTTTTATTAATAATACAATAGGTACATCTGCATTTGTGCAGCTACCCTAGACTATATGAAGGGGAGTACAGTGTGACAAAAAGTTAGCTACGTGATGCTAAACAATCCCCATCACACAGGATGATTAGTCATACAGAGGCATGTGATAGGCAGTTTGCACTGGCAGACTCCGGAAGGATTTTGAGTTGTTGTTGTTGTTTAAGATTCGCTACCTGGAACAAAAAGTCCCAAGTAGCACGGGCTATGGTGAGCCCGCAGTGCATTTTGAGGATATCATCAACACAAGATTGAATAAGGCAGCAGTGGTAATAAAAGTCCCCATCTCGCAGGATGGTTAGTCATACAGGGCCATATATTTAGTAGGCTGCACTGGCAAATTTTGGGTACACTGTGAGGATATCTTCAAGAATACGAGAATGAATAAAGTAATTGCAAAGCTCCAGGTACCTCATGCCAATAGCTCACTGATCAACTATTAAGTAAACTCTAGGGTGTATTCACCCCCTGTGTATATAACCCCTTGCCCTTGTGTGTATGTTGTGTATTGATACTTGACAATATGTGTTGATTCTGGATGCATGAACATTTTAGTCCTCGGTGTTGATCTTGGTATATATATATATATATATATATATATATATATATATATATATATATATATATATATATATATATATATATATATATATATATATATATATATAATTATATTTATATATTTATTTACATGTGTGTGTGAAGATACAAAGACCCATTGTCTGGGGGAAAACCGACTCGTGGGATTTATTGATTTATTTACAATTTATTACTTTACATTAATTTATATAAAGTTTATTTCTTACATTGATTTATTTGTTTCGATAATGGACTGTATGAGTTTATTCCCACAAATCGTTCCCTACACAAGCTGGTGGGGGGGGGTTATTAATGTAATAGTCTATCAATTAGAATATTCGATTGGTAGACAATTCACTACAATGTTACTAGGTGTTAAGACTACATATGTTAGTCTAATAAGACTACATATGTTAGTAAATACTGGGGAAGCCTTATCTGATAAGAAGGCTTCAGCATTTTGTTGGTGTAGAGTAAGTGGGTAGCCCGCTAGCCAAGTGATCTCCCATCTTCCAGTGACTCCACATTAATAAAGTCATTTCTCAATTAACAACGAGTAATAGTAATATTACTCGTTGTTAGGTAATGTTCAGTAATACTTGCTGCACATAAATTATTCTGTTAACATGTATATTATAATATTATGAAATAAAGGGTTAAATTATTGTTCACCTTTGGGCATGTTGTACGGCATAACCGTAAATATACACAATGAATAGATCTCTATAAATCATTTAATATACTGTTTGGATACATTGCCTTCCCTGGTAACGATGGCGCCAATTTATGCTGTCTAACTCTTCGATAATAACTTGTATGGTACAAATATTCGAGATAGCAACACGACGCGTTTGAACCGTCCAGTGTTAAAATGGCAACTCCGTCCTCTCCCACTCACGCATCGGCGCTTTTCCAGATGCGTTTTATTTAGTGGAAAGATGGCCCACATTTAATCTACCAACTTAATTATCTTACTGATAATTAAGTTGGTTCAAGGGAATGGTTTTATAATGTTTACAGTCCAGAGGCTGATGTTTTGGAAGAATTTCCATTATTATTAGCTGGTGAATTTAATAGGGACGAGGAAATGATATCCCCGTTTTCTTCCGTGGAAAATGCCACTGGAGCCTCATTTTCTATGAATAATTAAAGCACTATTTCTAGGGTTAATAAGTACAAAACAGCAGCAATATTAACTGCATATTGTATGGAAAGTCAGTAATGGTGTCGGGTTTTCCGATACATTGCATTTCTAGCCATTTTGGGTAGGATATTGCAATGTATGTTACATTTATTTATTTTTATGTAAAACAAAGTAATAAGAAATTTTTTTAAATTATAAAAATCACGTTTTTATATTATTTTATATTAATTTGCTTATAATAAATGCTTAACATTGTGTCTTGGCATTTTTTTATATATATTGTTAATAAACTGATCTATAAACAAATGTCGTATATGTGTTTATTCATTATCCAGGAAATGCCATCTGAAAGGTGAAATATAATACATTGTTGACAAGAGAAAGTTTCAAGGCCCATCATTATTTAAACAGACTTAACCCTTGGAGTGCGCAGTTAATAATAATACTAATAATATAACTTGTTGCCAGAGATACTTGTTGCCAAGTCGTATTGCAGCTGTGACACCGTCTGTCACACAACTGAGTTTGTTACTCGCCTCATGCAAGTGTTTGTTTGACACACTCATTGTGACAACAGACCTATTGCTAGTTCATGTTTGTACTTTTTATGATGCTCTTGGATTAATCCCAGCTTAGCAAGTCCGGTTTAACCTGTCTATTAGAGGGATGAGATTAGGAGGAGAGATGAGACCGCGAGAGAGAGATGATAAGCAAGGGAGGGCTAGATAAGTAAGGGAGGGAGAAATAAGTAAGGGAGGTTCAGAGAAGAATGAATCTTCTTGATTCCCAAACCATATGTGTTCGCTGAAGTGTTTCTTGTGGTCCTCCCACAGTGAGAGAGAAGTCTTGCCCCTCCCCCAATGGCATGCTCCCCCCTCCCCATGTTACACCCCGGCCCTCCCCACCGGGGGTAGAGTGCCATGCCAGTATATAACTGTGCACCACACTGACCTCAGTACCACACCAGCCCTCAGAAGCCAGCGTTCACCCCTCCAGCACCCGTGGAGTCCAGGTGGATCTGCTTAGTGTCCAGGTGGTCTGCTTATAGTGGCCAGGTGGGTCTGTTTATAGTGTCAGGGGGTCTGTTTATAGTGTCCAGGTGGATCTGCTTATAGTGTCCAGGTGGGTCTGTTTATAGTGTCCAGGGGATGTTTATAGTGTCCAGGTGGGTCTGCTTATAGTGACCAGGTGGGTCTGTTTATAGTGTCCAGGTGGGTCTGTTTATAGTGTCCAGGTGGGTCTCTTTATAGTGTCCAGGTGGGTCTGCTTATAGTGACCAGGTGGGTCTGTTTATAGTGTCCAGGTGGGTCTGTTTATAGTGTCCAGGTGGGTCTGTTTATAGTGACCAGGTGGGTGGTTATAGTGTCCAGGTGGGTCTGCTTATAGTGTCCAGGTGGGTCTGCTATAGTGTCCAGGGGGTCTGTTATAGTGTCCAGGTGGGTCTGTTTATAGTGTCCAGGTGGGTCTGTTTATAGTGTCCAGGTGGGTCTGTTTATAGTGTCCAGGTGGGTCTGCTTATAGTGTCCAGGTGGGTCTGCTTATAGTGTCCAGGTGGGTCTGTTTATAGTGTCCAGGTGGGTATGTTTATAGTGTCCAGGTGGGTCTGTTTATAGTGTCCAGGTGGGTCTGCTTATAGTGTCCAGGTGGGTCTGTTTATAGTGACCAGGTGGGTCTGTTTATAGTGTCCAGGTGGGTCTGCTTATAGTGACCAGGTGAGTCTGCTTATAGTGACCGGGGAAACACATTCTGGGAAACCCGTTTAGATGAGTGTGAGCATCATAGAGTTATATAATCTAGTATAAATATATATCATCGTTCACTTGGGCGTTAAGAACCTCGAACACCCGGCATGGGAGGCTGACATCTCAACTGAGTTGTTGTGTGTTTGTTTAAGATTCAGCTACTGGGAACAAAAGTTTCAAGTAGCACGGGCTATGGTGAGCCGTAGTAGACTTACTGGCACAGGTGCGGGGTGTGTGGTGGTCCACGCCCTGAGTCATATAAACTGTTACCACACTAACCATGTGGTAAAACGGGCAGGATTTACTGGGCGCCAATCCTTAACTGTAGCCTCTGTTCATCCAGGTAGTGAATAGGTACCTTGTTAATGATTTGGCTGGTCGTATTTCGGGGGAAATTAGGATTAAGGTCCTGCCCGAAACGCTATGAGTACTAGTGGCTGTACAAGAATGTAAGAACTCTTGTTTATATAAATAAATAAAATATAAATAAATAAATAAAACATTTCACATGCGGCTCCTAATGCCCAAGGTGAATAAAATCACGTCACCCCTCCCTCTATACCCGCTCATGTCTACTCCCTCACACCTTCCTCTACCTGGTCCATTCACACTCACTACTTTTGTTTTACCTCCCTTCAAGTATAAGTATGTATACTGGTGTATAATTATCAACATGTGTGGTGAACAAGTGTATATACTCCGGTCTGTATTGTCATACAGTATATCACTCACATACTCAGATATAGCCATAACAATCCTTTCCGTCCCCTCCCACCCCCCAACGTCACAGCTTTTGCATAGATTATGTTGTCATAAGGAATTGGTACAGTGGTGCTTCCTGCATCCAGATACATTGTGTGGTTGCGTGTCGCGGTGGAGGTTCAGTATGGCGCCAACTGCAGCCCCGGACTCTTGTGTGGTGTTGCCTGCGTCCTGGATCAGTTCAGTTCAAAAAATCAAAAAATTCAAATGTTTATTCAGGTAAAGTACATACATACAAGGAGTGATACAAATATTGATGAATTTACAGATAGAGCTAGTACATACAATGCCTGAAGCCACTATACGCAAAGCGTTTCGGGCATCTTTCGGGCAGCTCAATTTCAGGTTTCGTTAAGTATGTTTATTGAGACAAGAAAGAACTACATCTCAAAGGGATAGAGTAGCTTAGGCTATTTCTATCCCCCCCCCCCCCGTCCTGGATCTTTTCTCCTGACAAGTGGCGCAGTGGAACACTTTGTATGCACGTGAAGATGCGCACAATATCGTACATGTTAACTTAACAGATTTCTCAATCCTAACCAATAGCTTGAACGTAGGTTATTATGTCGTCCGGTATCATATGCTCCTACAGCTGTATTTGGGCAACTGCGTAGTGACCCCTTGAGTTTGGGAGGTAGAAATAACCTAAGCTACTCTATTCCTTTGAGATGTATTTCTTTCTTGTTTCAATAAACATACTTGAACTTGAACCCCTTGAGTCATACCGAATGGTTATTATACCCTGTGGTTGTGACCTTTGAGCAGTGGTTTATCTCTGTGGTTTATGATCTGAGCAGTATTATCTGGTATTATCCCCGCGGGTAGTCAGTGATTATCAAATCAAGGCACCGAGGCGGGGGAATTGTGTAGCCTCTCCCCCCCCCCCATCCTAGTGACCAAGAGTCATACCTAAAATTCATTGGTAGACATTGACTTTTGGTAGACATTGACATTGGTAGACCTATTTAACATTGATAGACGCGTTCAATTCAACTCTTGTACCAATGCATTTCGTGTACTCTGATCCAAACTAAGTTAGCAGCCTGACCAACCCAGTATAAGCATATATTCCTCGGTACTACCTAAGTAAAATTCGACTCATATTAAATAATAACTTTAGTAATCATTAAAAAAAATCCCCCAACGACTTAGCGAAGGAAGAAATAGCTTAGCCTACTCGGCCACGGCGACCCTTGCTTACTGAAACCATGTTATACGGCTTAACTAAACCATGCCGGACGACTCAACCAAACTATGTCTGACGGCTCTGCCTAAACCATGCGTGACAGCTCTGTCTAAACCATGTGTGACAGCTCTGTCTACACCATGTCAGACGATTCTACCCAAATCGTATGACGGACACACATCAGAAAATAATGGAAATGGTGTCACGGTCCGCCCTGAACCATTATAAAGTCGTTTACAGAGCGGCAGAGAAAGGCAGCAGAGTGAGGTGAAAGGCGAGAGGTTCACGAGCTGAAAATTGTATTTAATGTCATTTAGATAAAGTATTATGGATGATAACCTCTGGTTGACATAGGTTGAGCAAACTGGCACTTAAATGCCTGCTTTGAATGGCTTTGTACTGTGTTTGTTTCATCACCCGAATTAGCTTAACGTTAAGCTCGGTTAAATAGTCCAGCTTTGCTAAAACAGCTTTTATTGTCATGTTGCGCGTTCGATATCTGTTCTGCAAGGGATAAAGTGCCTGGTGATGTCAGTCTGCACACAATTGGGAATAAGTTGTATAACGAATTTTATACAGTTTAAACAATTTAAAAATAATTTAAGATTGTACTTGTGATCAGTGTTGTCATTACCACACGAGAAGTGGGCAGCTGTGTTGTGTTGGACGTGACTGTGAGGAACCAGATGCTGGTGGTGCTGCAGACGAACACAAGTCGCAGCCTACACAACACGGTTCACTCACGGATTTTAAAACATACGAGAACTTACCAAACCTAACCCATCCTAGCTCAACTTAACTTAGCCTAACCCAATCTAACCTAGCCTAACCCAATCTAACCTAGCCTAACCCAACCTAAATTAATCCAACTTAACCTAGCCTAATCCAACCTAACCTAGCTTAAGCCATCCTAATATAGCCTAGCCTAAAAAAGTCTAACCTAACGTAACGTAAAATTTACGTAACTTAACGAAACCTAACCGTACCTACGACAGCCTAAGCTAATGTATCCAAACCGAACGATTTGACCATCAGAAAACGGATTTTGTCGAAACGTCTTGTGGATAGACCTTGATCATATCCCTAGACCTGTCTTAGGGAGGAGAGATGTAACTCAGTACCTCCAGTGCCGAGAGGCAGGATAACGAGAGGCTTTCACTACCAAACAGTCACAGACCAGTCATAGGTTATAGGCATCACCAGCGGGGTAACGCGCATATCGTAAGATAATATTTCCAAGTGCTTCACATCGAAAACATACGTGAAAAATTAATTAACAAAAACTTGTCAAAATGTATAAAGTATATCTGGACCACTCCGGTTATGAAATACTGCTCTTAGTTAAACAAGCCTTCATCACCAATAGAGAAGTTATCAAATTTCCTTAAAATTTGATGTCTATGATAATGCGTATCTACATAGGAGATGAAACGAAAATAATCCGAGCGCTCTCGTGATTTAATACATTTTCAAGGAGAACATGAGAGGGATAATACAAGGGTGTGGGCGTGTATAACCCCCACGCCTGAGTAGACTAAGAAACACAAACAAAACATAGGAAGTGACATGTAAATGAATAACGGGAACAGGTAAACTGCATTTTAAACCATACTTAAAGTCATAGGGGTCATATAAGCCCGCACCCAAGTATTATCTATCTACTACACTCCTTGAAAACGTGTTAAATCGCGAAAGCGCTCAGATTTTTTTTCATTTTTCTCTTCTAGGTAGATACTTACGCATAACTGATCACGTGTTTTTGTGATTATTCTTGCATCTATAATAATAAAGCTAATATTTACAGTCTTTGAACGATATGTAATTCATTTTCCTGTCTTCTTTATTCTGGATGAAGATGTGGCACATAACAAGTTTGGTGTTTCTTACGGTGTTGACGATGTCGTGGGCAGCTGCCGATGTCGACGAGGACGACGACTTTCTCGGAGATTTCGAACCAAGACGTTCAGGTGATTACCGTACCCAGTCCAATCCCCTACGTGGGTTGGACTGGGTCCGTAAAGGCTACGGATACCACACCAGGAAGTTCCGAAGCCCACACCGACGCGTCAACAAAATACGCAATGGGCGGGACGTCTAGAGCAACCCTTATGACGAGATTATCTTCCTGTTACCTGCTGTTGAACAACTAAACTTACATCCCAAGGCTGCAGTACTAATTACAGATGAAACACGAGGCTTCCCTCTCCCTGGAGCGGAGCGCCTCCGTCGTTATCTTGGACAATATTACAAAGGAGTACCATACCACTGTACCCACCCATATCCCAGGCATGGGTACCGCGACCATGGACGCTGCTGTTATGTGGCAGGTACGTGCCCAAGCCAGAGGTTGTGCCTTCAACCACAGCTTCGCGATCCATCTACCGACCAAAACATGGCAGACTTAACAGAGCACCAGAGATATACTCTGAATATTTACTATGTGACATGGTGTGTACGGCAGGTGTGGTGTGAAGCGCAGATGTTTGCTCAATACAAGGGTTCAACGACCAGCTGTGACATGCAAATGTCTGCTCAACCCGTCCTCTTAAAATAACGTCACTTTTGGCCCGTATGCGCGCTATGGCCAAATTTGGACGTAATTTGAAATGAAATCGACTCACAATAGTGACGTTCTGTTCCGTTTTCTATTTGAGTCGTCCGGCGTACGCGAAGAGGTTATGAGAGGACACTTTAAATTAACGTTTTTCATAAAGTTTTGAAACTTTATGAGAATTTCCTGCCCACCTAACCTATCAGAGGACCCTTAACTTACTGGTGTTAAAAAAAAATCCCAAATTTATTTTCATTTTTTTTTTTAATTTTCAAATTACGTCCAAATTCGGCCATACGGGCAAACGGCCAAATGCGACGTTCTTTTTAAGAGGACAGGTTGACTTGACGAAGTGCTTCACTTCACCCTGAAGCCACTAAAATTTTCTACTCGTGTTGATCTTGTTTGCTGGGATTTTGGGGGGGCCAAAATCTTTTACATAACATCTATTCGTTAATAATTTTTGCATTATTGTACATGTAAAAATAAAAGTTATAACCGTCTCCTTATTTATTGTTTTTTGTTCTTTAACAGGTCAAAATGCACTCACGGAAGTAAAAAAATCAAATTCATAATAATTAGTAAATAAAAAAATCATAACAAAAATTGTCGCATCAGGAGACGAATACACCGAGAAATGCGTCCCGTTTCTCGTTGTATATACAGTGAGAGTTTAGTTTAGTCCAGGACAATGTATGGGACTAAAGTATACTGGCTGGTTGGTCAGTAAGCTGTTGTGGTCGCCTTATAACCCTCCAGAGGATGATAGGCTTTAAGCCCAACACCAGTGCAAGCTGACACAGAGCAATATATACACGAGGGGGATGTATACCATTTATCGGAGTATATATAATGAGAGTTTACATTAGTAAACCACATCATAGGTAGCTGGTAAAGACTTCAGTCCTTGTTTACAGAAAACTAGTAAGTAATTATCAAAAATAGTCGCCAAGCAGGGGTGACTATGTAACAAGAGAACTAGTAAAACTAACTTGACCACATACACCGAGTTAACCAAACATGAGCCATTAGGAGATAGGTTGCGTCATATGAATCCAGCTTTTGTTATATGAGGACGATGAGTCACAGTAACGTGGCTGATGATATGATGACCACACCACAAACCTGAAGTTAGAGAAACGACGACATTTAGGTCCGTCCTGGGTAACTTGATAATGGTCCACAACGGATCGAAACGTCGTCGTTTCTCCATCTTCTGATGTGTGGTTCTATCATCGTACGTCATCTGACGTTCTTGGTTCATCTGGATGAATCCGGCTTACGCCAACGTCTTTTTTTCATAATATATTTTAAGGAAATTGGATTTTGTTTATAAAATCATAGAATTACCAAGATTTTACATCTCTCTAGATATATACAAATTAAGAACCTTAGTAAGAAATTATTTATTGGAAAATGTTCCACCATTGCATCCATTTTTTGTCGTTATTAATTAATATAAGTTAGAGACCATTCAAGCTCAAGTTCAAGTTCGTTTATTGAGACCATAAAAAACATCTCAAAAGGATAGAGTAGCTTAGTCTATTCTACCCTCCATTAAAGACATTTTGCTCTATACCTTGCGGTTATCTTACGATGATTTCGTGGCTCAACGTCCCCGCGGCCCGGTCCTCGATCAGGCCTCCTATTTCCTGTTGTTTCCTGAGTCCTACAATCAAAGAGAACATCAACCAAAAGTGTAACTCATTATCTAAATTTCCAATCTGAAATGATTTTTTTAATATTTGTTAAAACTTTTAACCTCTTATTTGCAAAGAACATAGGACAAAAAAATATGAATATTTTAATAACTATACTTAGTAGTGACCTAGAGCTAAAGGAATTGCGCAGTCCAAGCGTTATGCATGTTGAATTCTAGTTTTTGGGCCCACACACACAAGGTTCAGGTTATCTCTAGGACGTGTAGAGCGGCGCTGCAGTCACTGGCAACCCAGTGACTGCTGACTGGCTGAACCCTACTAGACATAAACGACTGCATGAACCCTACTAGACATAAACGACTGGTTGAACTCTACTAGGCATAAACGACTGGTTGAACCCCTACTATATATGTGGACTGTTTTACTGTATGTGCATCACGAGGAGTCAAGGAGTTCTATATAACTATGAACTTAATTTTATTAGTAGTGGAGTAGGGTCTATGACCTGTGAGAATTCCATACTCCCTTTACGTTATCGCTACACTATAAAGGTTATGGTATAAACAAACCCAATCTAACCTAACTTTGGTCATTCATAACTCGTCACGGTCACAACTTTGGTCATACATAACGCGACACGGTCACAACTTTGGTCATACATAGCGCGACACGGTCACAACTTTGGTCATACATAACGCGACACGGTCACAACTTTGGTCATACATAACGCGTCACGGTCACAACTTTGGTCATACATAACGCGACACGGTCACAACTTTGGTCATACATAGCGCGACACGGTCACAACTTTGGTCATACATAACGCGACACGGTCACAACTTTGGTCATACATAACGCGACACGGTCACAACTTTGGTCATACATAACGCGACACGGTCACAACTTGGTCAGTATATAACGGAACAAAACCACAACTTGGTCAGTATATAACGGGACAAAACCACAACTTGGTCAGTATATAACGGAACAAAACCACAACTTGGTCAGTATATAACGGGACAAAACCATAACTTGGTCAGTATATAACGGAACAAGGCCACAACTTGGTCAGTATATAACGGAACAAAACCACAACTTGGTCAGTATATAACGGGACAAAACCACAACTTGGTCAGTATATAACGGGACAAAACCACAACTTGGTCAGTATATAACGGGACAAAACCACAACTTGGTCAGTATATAACGGTGGACAAATTCAAATGTAAAATTTAAGCGTGTAGCGGCGTAGTTGATCATCGGGTTCATCAGCTGAAGTAATGAGAGGATATCCACCAATATCTGAGACGTGCGTCGCAGCGCTAAGCGAAGCGTCGAGGTCATATCTGTAGTTCTTTCCACATTGTGGGTGTTATGTGTGGGAGGCGGGGCATGAGGAGTGTGGAGGGGTGGAGCTGGCTGGGTGCAGATGGGTAAGGTGGGGGGAGGGTACTTGGGGAGTGGTGAGGAGGAGGGTAAGAGGCAGTATAGTCCGTGGCGGAGAAGAAGCTGATGGCGTTGTTAGTCCGAGCGAGTTCTCCCGCTTACAGTGTAAGTCTTCCCTTCATAACTTTGTCAAACGGAGTTATTCAAATTCTGGGGGATAGGAGGCGACTGAAAGCAGGTTCAGCGCGGAGCTTCAAGACACGCCTCCTTGTGTTTAATCCCCCCTCTCCTCCTTACCCCTCCCATCAAGCCAAAGTGCCGCCCCCTCCCACATCCCGAGTGAAGCCTCGCCTGCTTCCAAGTGTCGCGTTTAGGCAAATATATATAAAGGGGCTCACAGCTGCTATCACCATCACAGTAGTGCTTGAGGTCTCAGACGACAGCTAGAAGTGTCACACAGTGTCTAGAGCCGGGTGATTGAGAGGGGAAGTGCCATCAGTGTTACTGCCAGCGGGAATTTCATCTGGCACAGAGCATTATGATTAATTAAGTGTTGCACAAACAAATTCCTTCATTTGGGTCGCCAAGGGGCGATTCATACAGACCTAACGTCTTCAAGTTCACTGTGAGCCTTGAGACAGCACTTGCAGACTGTCACTATATAACGGTATGTTTGCAACATCGTCTGTTCAGTTTGCAACGGCTGATCATAATTACAACATAAGTTGAGTTAGTCATACTCTAGCTTTTTATATCTTAACTAATTACTCACTTATTTAATTTCTAACATTTCGTTAATGGTTGCAGATGGTCAGCGTTGAAAGTCTCGTGTTTTTAGTGGTGTTGGTGGCATCACGGGGCGCTGCTGTCGCCGAGGGCGGCCAACACGCCTTCCAGAGAGTCGATTACTTCAACTACGAGGTCCCTCTCCAACACCATCATCACCACTACAGCCAACCCGCTGTGCAGGAAGAGCCGCCACAAGAGGAGTGGATGCCGGTCGACTCTCTACGTGGTTTGGACTGGACCAAGAAAGGCTTTGGGTTTCACACCAGGAAGTTTCGCAGCCCCCACAGACGGGTCAACAGAATACGCGACGGACGGTAAATCAAGAGTCCATCTTATGATGGAGAGCGTTTGCTGCTATCTGTTGGGGACCAACGCGTCAACTGACGTTACAATCTGAGGCTGCCGGTGGAGGTCACACACTTCCTGGAGGAGTGCTCTCAAGATGTGTTCCCCAAGACCAATGTGTTCCTAAGAACAACGTCGCCGCCTAGCCCCATGCCACCCTGACGACAAGGTCCAGGACACTGTCGTACACAACAGCAACTTCTCTAAAAGCATAGTGAGCGTTCCTAGTGGATTGAGGCTTCAACTTTAAACTTGTCCTCGACGATCACCCAGGAGAGCCTAACAGGCATAACACAAGCAGCAGTGAAGTGTTCATTATATAGCCATGTTGACATTATGCTACGGGCTCACCATAGCCTGTGCTACTTGGGATTTTTGTTCCAGGTAGCGAATCTTAATTAAGATTCGCTACTTAAACAACAAGAATGTAGACAGCAGTTACCGTCTTTGTCAGCGTATATGACAAAGATAGTGAGTGTTTGGGACAAACATCTTCTGAATGTTTCACCATACATTTATTCAAAGTGATGTTCAAGTGACTTTGATCAGAAAACACGATTTTGTGCATGTAAACACAATATATACTTGTTGGTGGACAAAAAATATGCGTCGTGTCCGGCGGGAAATACAAAATTTATGGTATAACATGCAGGCAGCCTCTCCAGCATAAGAATGCAACGCCCTGCAACATGACCACGTTGCATGAGGGTCACCATCTCCCACATTTCCGTAACCTTTTTCTTCAAATCCTTTCTCTCCTTTTCAACATACTGTTAATAAAAAATATAAATTATATTTTTGTAAATAAAAGAATGATTAAACTAGACTTATATATAACCAACATTACACAATGAGTACGTGGAGAGAGAATAGACTGAAGAGACAATGATGTATTCTTGTCGCGAATGGAATTTCTAAAGAAGGTGCTGACGTAGATTTGTTTTTGTATTAATTTACATATACAAGACTTCTTACATTCTTGTAAAGCCACTCCAACCATCCTCCTTTGTTCAAGGGGACACAGGTGGAAACTGAGCACCCAAATGAGCCACAGGGACGTTAGAAAGAACTTTTCAGTGTCAGGGTAGTTAACAGATGGAATGCATTAGGCAGTGATGTGGTGGAGGCTGACTCCATACAGTCTCAAAAGTAGATATGATAGAGCCCAGTAGACTCAGGAATCTGTACACTAGTTGATTGACAGTTGAGAGGCGGGACCGAAGGGCCAGAGCTCAACCCCCGCAAGCACAACTAAGTGAGTAATAGCACTCAGCGTTTCGGGCAGGTCCTTAATCCTATTTTTTCTTCGGAATACGACCCGCCAAATCGTTTAACAACCAGATGGTGTAGAGGGTCTAGAAAACTGTGCATTATTGCGTGGTTGTGCTTGCGGAGGAATGTTAGCGCTTGGCGTTATTGGTACCTTGGGGAATGTGGAAGGCAGAGAGCCGCATGCTGAGTTTGCTGCAGTATGTGGTTAACAGTGACCTTACTCAGTGCGTTTTCTGTGTTGGGCGAAATGGTGGTGGTCGTTGGTTTAGTGGGGACTGTGGAGGATGGATTGTTAAGTTAGTTAGTTTAGTTCATTTATTATGCACCACATACCCATCTTGTGGGCGGTAGTGGAAAGGGTTACAGAGGCATATAATGGGCTCAGGGACTGAACCCCACAATTCATTTAGCTAAGCAAGTTACAATCTTGATGAGCTAGTTACAAAATTCAGTATACGTCGTCACATTATCAATGAGTTATAGAGATCAACCACAAGTACAGGTTCTAAATTAAGCAACTGACATATGTGGAGAGATAGTGTCACAATTGATATGTTTGTCCTGCACACCGCCCCCCATCCAGTGGGCAGCGGTGGATAGGTTACAATCACTTAGTTACTACCTACAATTAGCAAACTGGGAATATTTGGCTAAAATTTCTGGTAGCAGATCATTTTGAATGAAATATTTACACATCGCTGGAACATTGGTTATAGAATTGTCTCTGAATTCACGTTTCTTTTCGCACTCCATCACATAGTGACGGAGGGTGTGCGAATAATTTTGTTGACAGTTTACATTTGGTCAGGTTTACATCGGCAGATAATAAGAATTCCCAGAGATACTTGTAACCGAGTCTAAGCCGAGCAGTAGTAACATCTAGAAGTCTGCTGATTTTATTGGATGAACCATAGATGTGTGGCTCCTCTTGCATGATAGTATGATGATAGATGGAATTACTAGTGTCGATTTCGTCGGGGGTTGATCAGTCAGGGAGCTTAGTTAATAAGCACCAAGACTGACCAATCCTTATAGACGATCATTGGTGCGGTGGTCACGGTACTGTGTACGTTTAGGGGTGATCCTGGACGGCATGGGTTCGAATCCTGGCCGGGTCAAAGAGTTCTTAGTGATATATGGCTTGCGCGTTCATGCAGCTTTCTCACACACACACACACACACACACACACACACACACATATATATATATATATATATATATATATATATATATATATATATATATATATATATATATATATATATATATAGCCCCGTTCCTAATGTCCCACAACTCTAATGAGCCTGTCGGTCGCCCAGATGGAATCACGGTGAACCCCTGGAAGAATGGTAGACAGTTGGTGTGGGACTACACTTGCGTCTCAACTTTAGCCAATACCTATGTTGACTTCAGTGCTACTCAAGCAGGAGGAGCTGCCAATCACGGGAAGCGGCCAAGTCACGTAAATACAGAGACCTTGAGCACCACTACAATTTTGTCCCCATTGCCTCAGAGACACTTGGTGCCTGGGGTAAAAGTGCTGCTAGCTTTTTGAAGGAGTTGGGGTCTAAGCTAATCGAAACAACTAGAGACCCTAGAGCTGCCAGTTTTCTTTTTCAGCGCCTCAGTGTGGCAATCCAGAGAGGAAATGCTCACTGCATCCATGGTTCCTGCCCGCCATCTGAGGAGCTGGAGGAGCTTTTCAACTTGTGACAAGCAGGCTTGTACCCTGCATGTAATCAATACTGTAACTTTTTTGTGTAATGACATTTTCAAATAAAGTTAGATAAATAAAAAAAAATAAAAAATATATATATATATATATATATATATATATATATATATATATATATATATATATATATATATATATATATATAAGATGTTCGCCATCTTTCAACAATATTAAATTAGAAGAGTACGACAGCTTGCTGAAATCAACACTAGAAAAAGCCCTCAATCTTTCCCTCAGCAACTCGCAGTGGAAACAGGCCTCCCTTCCTGTCAGACTCGGGGGCCTTGGCGTGCGCACAGCAACACAAATTGCTGTACCAGCGTTCCTGTCCTCTTCAGTGGGGTCTGACAACTTGGTGAAGGAAATCCTACCTGAGCACCTAGTTCAACAGGCAGGGGTACATGATCCCAGCTTCACAGACTGCACAACCAAATGGGTCTCTCTCGCAGGACCAGCACCCAAACCACTGCCTTCTGAAGCCCATAAGCAATCCAGCTGGGATCGCCCCATTGCCGACCAAGAAGCTGCGACTTTGCTAGAAGCTGCGACAACACCATATGACACTGCCCGACTTAGAGCAGTAGCAGCTCCCCATGCAGGTGATTTCCTATTAGCAATCCCAATGTCAGCAACCGGCACTCGTCTCACACCGCAGGCCCTCCGAATTGCCGTGGCTCTCCGTCTCGCTGCCCCAATCCACACCGAATACAGGTGTATTTGCGGCGAGGCAGAGGCCGACAGGTACGGACGGCATGGCCTTCTCTGCCAAAGGACAGGAGGATGGTATGCAAGACACGGCGAGGTCAATGACATTATTAAGAGAAGCCTTACCACAGCCGGCTGTCCAGCAGAGAGAGAGCCCCGGTACCTAATGTCCCACAACTCTAATGAGCCTGTCGGTCGCCCAGATGGAATCACGGTGAACCCCTGGAAGAATGGTAGACAGTTGGTGTGGGACTACACTTGCGTCTCAACTTTAGCCAATACCTATGTTGACTTCAGTGCTACTCAAGCAGGAGGAGCTGCCAATCACCGGGAAGCGGCCAAGTCACGTAAATACAGAGACCTTGAGCACCACTACAATTTTGTCCCCATTGCCTCAGAGACACTTGGTGCCTGGGGTAAAAGTGCTGCTAGCTTTTTGAAGGAGTTGTGGTCTAAGCTAATCGAAACAACTAGAGACCCTAGAGCTGCCAGTTTTCTTTTTCAGCGCCTCAGTGTGGCAATCCAGAGAGGAAATGCTCACTGCATCCATGGTTCCTGCCCGCCATCTGAGGAACTGGAGGAGCTTTTCAACTTGTGACAAGCAGGCTTGTACCCTGCATGTAATCAATACTGTAACTTTTTTGTGTAATGACATTTTCAAATAAAGTTAGATAAATATACACACATACCAAAAGAATAGGGGTGGTAGGAGAAGAAAATATCAAAGTGTTCAGTGAGGATCCACAAGGTCTTCTCTGAGTACTCTTTATTTTCTTCTCCGAGGCTATGGGTCCCTACACTTGCACCAGAGGTGGTACCCCTTCTAGGTTTTAAATATATATATATATATATATATATATATATATATATATATATATATATATATATATATATATATATATATGTCGTACCTAGTAGCCAGAACGCACTTCTCAGCCTACTATGCAAGGCCCGATTTGCCTAAATAAGCCAAGTTTTCCTGAATTAATATATTTTCTCTAATTTTTTTCTTGTGAAATGATAAAGCTACCCATTTATTTTTGTATGAGGTCAGTTTTTTTTATTGGAGTTAAAATTAACATAGATATATGACCGAACCTAACCAACCCTACCTGGTTAGATTAGGTAGCCGAAAAAGTTTGGTTAGGTAGTCGAAAAACAATTAATTCATGAAAACTTGGCTTATTAGGCAAATCGGGCTTTGCATAGTAAGCTGAGAAGTGCATTCTGGCTACTAGGTACGACATATATATATATATATATATATATATATATATATATATATATATATATATATATATATATATATATATATATATATATATATATATATATATATATATAAATAAACGACGTTGATGAAGTATTTATTTATTTATTTATATACAAGAACTACATGGTTTTTGAGAGTACAAAACATTGGTGTTCTCACATTCTGGCAGAGCCACTAACACGCATGGCGTTTCGGGTAGAAACGCTATTTAGTTAGCTGTCTATATAGTCTAAAATAGTTAGAAATGCTCATGTGTTTACAATTGTCATGCCTTCTTATCGGAGCTAACTAGCTTCTGAAGTGAACATTTAACTTTATTGTTTCAGTGCTAGGCTGGTGGTAAATCTGCATGACGTTTATTCTGTTTTTGTTGTTCATGTTCATGTGTGAGTGTGTGGCTGGGTCCTGTCGCGAGTGAACGACTGTTATCTGCAATGCGGACAAGGACTGTGCATTTTACTTTTTGTTTAAGATTAAGAGGAGGCTTGAGTGTGGCTTGTTGTAAGTTAGCAAGTGTGTTAGATTGAAAGCAGTCACAGAGATTTCAGATATGCGAAATTATTTGATGCCTGTGTCGGTGTTGTAGTGGATTGTAGGTGCCAGGACCTTTGATTCATCAGGCAGTTATACAAGTACTTACGAACCCTCTTCATCATTTCTCAATCTTTAGCGGTTTTGTTTACATTTATTACAGTTTATGAGATCCGAAGCACCAGGAGGCTGTTTATAACAAATGCAACAATTGATTGGGGAGTTTCGATGCTCGTAAACTGTTTAACAAAATAAACAACGTCACCAAATATGTATAAAAGACATATAAATTTGTTAGTACATGTGTAAACGCTTGTTGAATCAGAGGGCCCTTGAGGGACTTGAAGTAGAGGGGGGTAGAAATAGCCTAAGCTACTCTATCCCTTTGAGATGTATTTCTTGCTTATCTCAATAAACATACTTGAACTTGAATCAGAGGGCCCCCAGAGGGCAGCACCACCACGGTGTTCATCCTAGCAGGCGAAATGGCGTTTGAGTTTGTCGTTGTTATAGATTCAGCTACTCGGAACATGTTCCAAGTAGAACGGGCTATGGTGAGCCCGTAAGACAATTGAGTTTGACGTCGTGGATTGCAAGTGTTGGTGGATAGCAGATTCTACAAGAGATTCAAATGTACTACAGGAGAACAATGTCCAGGAAGCCTGAGCAGCCTCGGCGTACTAGCAGATTCCCACAGAAATGAACACTGCAGGAGTGAAGGGAGCTTGAGCAGTATCTGCATTGGTGTGATATATATAAGTGTGAATTTTTGTTTACTCGTGTTGTGCATGTGGGAATACCTGCACGAACGTATGTAAAGGTTTCGATATTTTAAGATTTTTTTCTAATTGTCTGCATCGCTTTAGGTGTGTTTTTAATTGTTTTGTATCCTATAATATCGCTTGTCTTATCCTAATTATTTTTATGTCGTTTATAAATTCGTTATAATGTCTATGGGTTAACTTCCCGCTTCGAGAGCATTGTTTTTCTCGTCTATTTTGCAGTTTCAATCGTTTTGTCTCTACTGTCAATACCCCAGTTTTCATTGTCTTGTCTCTACCGTCTATGGTGCACACGGGAGACATCTGTCCACGAGGCTAACCATAGCCCGTGCTTCTTGCCCCGCTCCTGTACCAGGTAAGTTACGGCTCACCATAGCCCGTGCTTCTTGCCCAGCTCCTGTGCCAGGTAAGTTACGGGCTCACCATAGCCGTGCTTCTTGCCCCGCTCCTGTGCCAGGTAAGTTACGGGCTCACCATAGCCCGTGCTACTTGGAACTTGTTCCGAGTAGCTGAATCTATAACAACAACAACAACAACGTCTATGGTGGTTCTCATAATCTTGTTTCTCCTGACTATACTGCAGGTTTCATCCTCTTGTTTTTCTTGTCAATACTGCAGTTTCTATCGTCTTTCTTCCTCTGTCTATAATACAGTTTTCAGTCTTGTTTCTTATTACTGCAGTTTTCATTGTCTTCTTTTTCCCGACTATGACGCAGTTTTCAAGGCCTCCAAGACTGTATATATGTCACTTATATCAGGGATTGTCGTTTATATATTCATAACTGCTGTCGATCATGTTTTAGCCGTACATAACATTCTTCCTATCGTGGGTGAGGGTGAGAGGTGTACTCACCTGATTGGGGGTGAAGACAGCGGACTCTGCCCGCGGGTTGAGTTTTACGGCCACCAAAGGGGTGGGGATTGAACGCGCACCTACACATCTACTTACGAACCTGTTTTAACCCTTCGAACCTTATTTTTAGTGCAACGAAACTTCCAAACTAAATGTTGCTATTGTTATAAACAGCCTCCTGACGCTTCGGAGCTCATAAACTGTTTAATAAATGCAAAGAAAGCCGCCGAAGATTGAGAAAATGTTCTATAGAGGTTCGTAACTATTTGTGTAACTGCTTGGTGAGTCCACCTACCGGATAACGTGGCTACGTGCGGACTCGACCCAACCGTCGACACTAACACCTTAGGAACTTCCGCTCACTAAGCAAGACATGCATTTGGGATCATGGCAGCAGTAGCAGCGTGCGTTGACTCCCATTCTGTATGTCTAGTGCTCTGACCACGTGATCAGGGGGTGATATGATCACGTGCTTGTGTCGTTATGTACGTTCACCCGTGTTATCGTGAGCGTACACCCGTGCTATCATGTACGTACACCCGTATAAGATACATATACCAGTGTTATCAAGAGAAGAAACTCTAAACAGCTGATGAAATGTACTACTGATATGCTTAAACTTTCTCACTCAGCCGCAACTCTTGCGGCTGTGATAGAGTTTGGGAAAACGGCAGATCGGCAAACGTTTGTCAGTGGTCTCAATTGTAACACGCCACTAAGCCGGACATGGAAGGATATCAATAAGATCTAATGGAAAAAAATGCTGCACAGATCTCGCACCCAAATCCCCTGCACAGAGCAAATGAGCTTGTTGATGCTTGAGCCACAACTTCCAGCTTCGACAGTCTTCCTCTACCCACACAGAATGAATTAAATAATAGATATGCTGATAGAACAC
>WNGS01165503.1:26788259-26806122 GCA_020271785.1 Procambarus virginalis | reverse complement strand
GAACAACCCTGTGGTGTCGCACAAGAGATATATCACATTTTAACACCAACGTGGCTACGTATCCTTACAGCAGACGATTTTCGATGGAAAAGTGCAGCCTGAAGGAGGCCATCCAATAGCCTACAGTTTAGACCTATTGTCTTATGTATGACCCTCTGTCCTGCGTGACAGTGAATACCAGCATTATCCTCACTTTAATAAGGCTTTATCAAAATCCTCAGATTAGGCAAAATTGTAATTAATTTTGTCAATAAAGATGTTAATAATAATAATAATCCAGTACGAGGCCTAGTGTCTGGTGGTGGGGCCTCAGGAAGCACACGGGCGTCCCACAGCCCATGGCACAGGTCTCTCAACGTCGCCCTCCTCAATGTTATATGAAAAATTGTCTGGTGGATGATGAGTCTGGTGGATGATGAGTCTGGTGGATGATGTGTCTGGTGGATGATGTGTCTGGTGGGTGATGATTCTGGTGAGTGATGATTTTGGTTGGTGATGTGTCTGGCGGGTGATGATTCTGGTGGGTGATGAGTCTGGTGGATGATGTGTCTGGTGGATGATGTGTCTGGTGAGTGATGATACTGGCCAGTGATGAGTTTGGTGGGTGATGAGTCTGGTGGATGATGTGTCTGGTGGATGATGATACTGGCCAGTGATGAGTCTGGTGGGTGATGAGTCTGGTGGATAATGTGTCTGGTGGGTGATGTCTGGCTGTGATGTCTCTGGCGGGTGATGTCTCCGTTGGGGAAATGTCTTCACTATATAATTCCTTTTTGTTTTCCTTACTTCTTTCAAACATGTTAAAATCATTTCTTATGTTATCTTACATCCAGTTAGGTAGTAATCCACCGCAAGTCTATAATCTTATGGGCCATCAAGGCCAGACAACAGGAAGTAATTATCCGAGAATAGGGAAACTTATTGATAGTTAATCACTTGAATACAACCCATTAAGAAAAATGCAAATGCAAAAAAATGCACAATTAAAGTGCATGAGCGATGGCAGCTCTTGGAAGACTGTCAGGCGAAGGTATGTGGCTAGGCACATACTTCAAGTCCCTCCCTACTTCATACTTCATTCCAGTCCCTACCTCAAGTCGTAAAATTTGCTCGCCATCTTTCTCTGTCAACATCCTTCACCTTAACGTAATTCTTGTTAAACCTTTAGTTTATCAGATTTCTTACGAAGTTCACAGAATAAAAAAAAATATATACAAAAATATATTTAATATATTACATGTAATTAGTACAGAAAAATAATATAAATTAATTAAGTCAATTTACCGAATCAACACAGGCAAGCTTTAATGTCGAAGAACCAACAGAGAATCTCAGTTTTGAGTTTTCATAAGTAATGACAAACACACATACTCTCATAAGCATTGACAAACATACACCCACTTTCATAAGTAATGACAAACATACACATACTTTCATAAGTAATGACAAACATACACATACTTTCAAAAGTAATAACAACATACACATACTTTCATAAGTAATGACAAACATACACATACTTTCATAAGTAATGACAACATACACATACTTTCATAAGTAATGACAAACAAAAGATACTCTTAAAGCTTTGTGGTTTCGTCAAAAGCCTCATTGATGTAACAATGAGGATCTTGGCCACGTTGATCTCTGGGTTCAACGAGGACTCGCAGATCATGGTCTCCCAGTCGGACTGTGAAGCCAGTTTCAGAGACACTATTGTTGGAGTTCAAGTGGTTAACTTCGGGGTTGTTGAGGGACACGATGGGTGAGAGGTGGGATGGGACTGGTCCTGCACGACTCCAGTATACAAGATGTCCAGGGACTGGAGCTGAGTCCTGGAAATTAGTCAAGCCAAATTCTTCCGGGGCAGACATGTTGGGTGGAAGATCTGGAAAATAACGGATTAGATGAATAGTAGAAAATGTTGATGACAAAACTGTATGAATTTCTATGATGCATTTCATTAATATCAAATAAATGAACATCACACACAAAACTTTAAAAGCAACTTAATTGACAACTTACTTGAATTCCTCTTGTTCTCCTGAGTGTTTATGGATCCATCGTACTGGCTCTCCAGCCAAGCGTCAGCTGGGTAGGCTGGTTCCCCGTGCTTCAAGATGTCCATTCCTGGCGTACAGATATTGTTAGAGATATAGAACATATACAATGTATAGTGAATGCGTTCATAACACTGAAAATATAACAATTATCAATTATATAATACAAAAGTGGAAACTTTAGGTATTATCTTCACTTGCCTGCAATTTCCATTTCTGGAGGCACCCTCAAGACGCCGAGCAGCCTGAGGGAACCAAACATAACCAAACAGAGACCACCAGACCAGGCCACTATAGCCAGCGCCCCCACTATGTTCCAGGCGAGGACCTCCGCGCTGCCCCCGTACACAATGCCACCATCCTGGAAGAGGGCCACAGCAACCAGCCCCCACAACCCACCTCCCATGTGTACAGCCACAGCATCAAGTGGGTCGTCAACTGTGGAAGAAATATTAATTAGCTTTACATTCACAAACTCAACAGTCCCAATATGCACGTACACTTCCCAATAATGTAACAAGAGAATATTATTTAAGTATTTGCTTTACATCTTCAGAACATAACAGTGAAGTTAAGATTGCAAACTGAAGTTAGATAAAGCTGGCTACTTGTCGCCTTCTTGAGACAAAGAATTTAAGAAAACTGAGCGGTGAGAGAATCAGTGACGTACCCTTCAACTTGGGCAGAAGGGTATGGATGGCGAGGAACACTGATCCACCCACTGTGCCAATGACACTGGCACTCCACGGCTGCACAACGTTGCACCCGGCACTGATTGACACCTGTCATGGAAATATGTCCTTAAGCATTGGATAAACAAACTCACAGACATATTGAAAGTAACACCATTTTGATAAGAAATTAGTTATATTATCATAATACTAAATTAAGTTTAAATCAAACGTCTATCAATGAAAATTTACAGCTAGCAGAGTCCATCATACTAGCACTAATGGACTCCCGACCACACAGCGCAGAGCGGTACTTACCATGCCAGCGAGAGAACCATTAAGAGCCATTAGGAAGGACCAGGTGGACTCCCTCCCACACAGCACAGATCGGTACACGAAGAGCACAGCGATGCCTCCTGAAGACGCCGAGATCACAGTGTTGAAGACAGCCTTGGCAATGGCTTCAGCATCACCCTCGTGGCTGATGGACGCTTGGGACCCTCCGTTGAAGGCCAGGAACCCGAAGAGCAGGATGAAGCCTCCCAGAGCCGCCAGCTGGAAGTTCAAACACAACTTTACATCTCCACCTTGACGTGTAATATTTCTATTAAACATGATAATCTACAAATAATTATATCTTGCTTCATGACTTCAGATAATAATATATTATCACTGTTCTATGAACATACCGGCACAGAGTGTCCACGTATCTCCTTGCCCTTGGGTCCGAAACGACCAATTCTGGGCCCAAGATTTACAGCCCCAACAAGAGCTGCCACGCCCCCTGTGAGGTGGACGACGCCAGAGCCACCGAAGTCCTGGTAGTGTTGAGTCTTGAGCCAGCCAACGTCAGACCAGGTCCAGTGTGACACCACCGGGTACACCACAGCTGTATCAACACAAATATTATCATAACACGGTACATCACAGCTGTTGCAACACACAAACATTATTAAAACACGGCACACTACAGCTGTACCAACACGGCTGTATTTTATAATGTATCTATTAAATGTATTATTGTTTGCATTGCCTTTTAAATTTATTGAGAAACATAAAGTTTAATTATAATGATCAGTGTTAGGCTATTATTGTTTAAAAAATTGTCTTTCAAGGTTCTCTCAAGATTGCCCTGTTAAGGTTCCTCTCAAATATTATCTAAATTATATAAATAAAGCCAGTGAGTAAAGTTATTTATTCATTGACCACAAAATAGTGCAAAGTATCCTGCTAAATTTGAAACATACTTTACAGAGAGAAAGAGGATTCACACCCACCTGACAGCACGGTCGTGTAGATGAGATAAGCATTGAAGGCACACCGCTCAGCCATCGATCCCGAGATGATGGTGGAGGCTGTGGTGGCGATGACGAACTGGAAGAACCAGAAGGCCAGGTGCTCGTCCGACAGCCCATACGACGCCCAGTACTCTGTACCAGAGAAGCTGTTCCCTCCTCCAAACGCCAGCGGGAACCCCACCAGCCAGTACGCTATGCCACCAATGACTGGGGAGAGTAACAGGGCAGATGGTTAGTACTAAAGGTTAGTGAAGGGTGGGGATGATTGTGGAATTCATATCATTACTACGTGAGGCTTGGTCGGAGGAAGTCGGTTAAATACAGAGAACAATTTAGTATATAACACCAGCAGATGGAAAAGCAAAACCAGGAAATTACATGAATACAAGAGTCGGCAAAGTTATATACATTGAGAGCGTACTTTAGCTATGAGATAGGCATAAGAAAATTATGCGCTGGTTCACCAGACACAAGCCAGATACGATAACAAATAACGAAGGTGTTTGATAACTTACAGACATCGAGCATGTTCTTGAGAAGGATGTTGGTGGTGTTCTTGGACCTTACGGAGCCTGCCTCAAGGAATGCGAACCCGGTCTGCAAGACTGAAATATAAACAAATGTTAGTCAAAAGTACAAATTGCATTCCAAATACATTATTCTAAGCATAATAAAACAAAATCTAACACACAGATTATTGTACTATTATACAACTATTTTATTAATATACAAAATGTGAAATAGGTTCCATATATATGTTTAAATACTTGTAAAAAGAAAGAAAACACAGATTCTGGTACTTACTGAATATGAGGATGCCGAACACAATGAGGAAGAGGGTATCCAGGTCTTTCTGCAGGATGTCCAGTTCCCGGGACATTGGCGTCGGGTTCTCGCCAGACATTAGTAAACTTACATTGTGTCCGGCATCCATATTTGTTGCTGCCAACGAGACTTCCAGATCTCTCAAATTGTAGCTTAAAAATTATTAGTAAAATAAATTTCAAGACAAAATTAACACGTCGTAAATTCCGGTGGATGTAATGTGGAGCAAGCCAAGCAGCTCCGAGGGTCTCGCCCTCCCGCTGCCAGGGCCTGTAACCTAATACCTAATTTCAGCGACCCTCTGGAGTATATATAGGTGAGCAACCAAGTTGCCGATTGGTACTTTTTGCAGATACGTCACTCTTCCGGGTAATTTGGGATATCGATATCTATGGCAGGTGGCTGCAGGTAATGAATCCCCCAATGGTGAACATTCCAGTTGTAAACTATGTGAACAAGAGTTGGGACATACTCTCCAACACTATATCTGTGATTGCTCTGTTATTAGTGACTTCAGACCGAATGGTATGAGGTACTCTGATATTTGTAATTACTTCATACACTCAGAAGTGTATGAAGTTGAAGATATTCTTGTGCTGTACCCAGATTTTGCTAGTGGAGGCTAATAGATCAGCCTTACATTTCATGCTCTCCCCTGATTCCATGTATGACTAGCCGTCCTGTGAGGTGGGGATGTTGGATGAGGGTGTAGCTGGTTTTTGATCTACACTGTTTGGTAGATCAAAATGTTCTTCTACAGAATAGGGTAGAAGCACATTGTTGTGTATACCTAAGCTTGTTAAAAATACATTATTTGAGTGGAATTTTATAGAAACTGGTAAAAATAAATATAATATAATATTTCCATGATCAGTGCTTAGCTCTTATAAAAATCATAACGTTAATATTTAGTCAAAGTTAATTTATTTTTGTACTGAGGTAGGTATTTTCTCCCCTGATTCCATTTATGACTAACCATCCTGTGAGATGAGAATATTAGATGAACTTATAGCTAGTTTTTTATCTACAATGTATAATCTTTCATATATAATAGGGTAGCAGTACATTGCTGTGTATACCTAAGCTTGTTAATAAAAAAAGGGCAATTTGGCAGGATGTTTAACCAAAAATTTTGTTTCCCGACCCGCCGAGGCTAGCAGCTAGCCTAGCCTTAGTGAGTCGAATATCAGTTCGACGCTTGATCTATGTTCCATTTTTTAATATCCTAAATATTTAGATACTTTGCATATTTTCTATAATTTTCTCGTTCATATCTAAGCAATTAAGCTTCCGACATCTACCTTCCGACTTAGGACCTTTATTAAGGAATTAGTCACAAAGAGATGGTATATTGACAATTATTTTAAATCCTACTGAAGTCATAGCTATGATACAAGAGTCGCGCTCAGTGATAGTCAACCTCGAAAATCTGTTGATGTGAAATACTGAGGGTGTGCACACCTTCATAGTATAATAAGTTTATATTAGGTATCTTTCGAATTATCTTCTTATCATGCTAGTTTTGTGTTGCACATGTTCTGTCAATACGCATCTCTTCACCCTAATTCGAAGCTAGAAGTTATTTCTGTGGTTGTACACCTGCTCACTGCAGCCGCAACTGTAATAAATGTTATAGGAAAGTGAAGGAAAGACCTAACACATGTGTAAATGTTGTCATACTAAATTTTCGGATGAAAGCTACTTCCTTCATGAAGGTGGTGTAAACAATGTTTCTGACATAGGCAGAACATTGTTTACATCACCTTCAAAAAGAAAATAGGCTAAATCCGAAATTTTGGTATTAAAACACTTACACATGTATTGGTTCAACCACTAAGGCATTGTACTAAGTTTCTCCAAATTTTATATTACTATTAAATTAAACTTCTAAATCTAAATCTAGATAATACAGTATATGTTTATAATGATCACGTTTTATGTTATCACCATACTCTTTCTTATTTAAATAATGTTCTGAAATTTTGTGTAAACTAACTCAAGTATAAATATACAGCAGTTTACGAATAAATTTGTTGACTCGATTAAAAATATGTTTAACCTGAAACAGAATATCGTGTGCAACTATGACTCGAGTTGTACTGAAGGAGTTTCACCGGAACTCTCTGCTTCAATAGTATATTAATGTAACAGGGCTGGTCTTAGGACTCCTCCTTGAGGTATGGTGAGTTTACACAGCTTAACATGAAAAAAATAAAAGAAACTGTAGAACGCATATTAGGCTATACGGGAGTACCTCCTATTTATATACATCCAAACTCATTCATTTTTTAAACAATATACATTGATTTCCTGCACTATATTCTAATCGTCAATACTGGCAAATGTTGCTGTTCAATCCAGTGTTTAAGTTATTCATTCAAGTTCAAGTTCAAGTGCAAGCTCTGCTTCTATTTAACAGATATGGCACTCTTTAACTATTGGGTTCATTACCTCCCAGCAGCACTTGTAACCAAGTCTGAGTCTGTGTATGGCTACTGCAATGTCTCTGGATATCTTTTTGCCAGGCTTGAAAGAGGAGTAACCAGTGGCTTGTTCGTACCATATCGCAGTGGATCTTCCTTCCGCTACTTTGGCTCTGTGGCGACTTTTGATAGTTGAGAATATTTTCTTCTTGATTTGCTCCTTAATCTGTGAAAAACTTGGAGGTATTTGAACCTGTACAACAGGTAGAGCAGTGGCAGTTAATGTAACGTTTTTACATGCATTTACAGTTACATGTTTTCGTTTACAAGCAACGTTTTTGCTAGTGAGTCTGCCTTTTCATTGCCATCTATGCCACTGTGACTTAGTATCCAATTTGGGGTGATTGACAACCCTAGATTATGGGCTTCTTTTCCTATATGTTGAATTTCTGTGAGGAGTTGTATATTATCTCTGTACTGACTGGATAACAATGTCTGGAGCTAAGATTTAGAGTCGGTATGAATGATGAAATCATGTAAATTATTCTCAATTGTATAGTTTATTGCCTCCTTCAGGGAATATAATTCTGTTTGCAATGTTGAGCACCCACTATTCATGCTCCAGTAAGCTTCAAGGTTGGTAGTGTAAACTGCTGCCCCAGCAGAACCTCTTTCTTGATCAACTGATCCGTCTGTGAAGACGTGAGTCGTTGTAGGTCTTGAGATGGTTTTCATTTGTTGTTCTATTACTTCCTTGAGCCTCTGCGGATCACATGCTGATTTTTTAACTTCAGGATAGAGCAGCTTAGGCTATTTCTACCCTTGTCTACATAAGGTCCCTCAAGGGGCTCACAAACCCATACAGTACACAATTATTAATCATATTCTGTATTTCATATTCCAATGGTAATCACATGGCATACTGTGAGATCTCTTATTGATTATGCTGCCCCTATCATGTATTGTTTTGCAGACTAAACAAGTTGGAGAAGGTACAAAATGAAGTCATGCGAATAATTCCAAGATTATTCTCATAGCCCAAGAACTACTATTTCTGAGATAATAATGATATAATTGAAATTACAGAGTATTGAGGATATAATTTCAGAGATAAATGAAGCTTCGTAAATCATTCATATCTATAGTAAAGAACAAAGGTCCCAGGACAGAGCCTTTAATTGACATTAATACTTCATCCCGTGCCATAGCTGTGCTTAAGACTTTCCCAGTGTTGACTGCTGCTAATGTCAAAGTCCACCTGGGATGTTTCCGAGACTACACAGATTCTCGCCTCGGGTCGGACAAAGAAGTACACCATTTCACAGCTTAGTTAAGATCAGTTTACATTATGACATAACTTTACGGGCTACTAACGCCCGTGACACCTTTCGGGTGACTTAATCTTCATCAATCAGTCAATAAATTATGACATAACTCGCTAGTGATTGCCGGAACGCGTCATTAAGTGACAGTTTAACATTTGAAATCGTTCACGTTGACAGATGTTGTTGTTATTTGTTGTTATAGAATCAGCAACTCGGAACAAGTTCCAAGTAGCACGGGCTATGGTGAGCCCGTAACGTACCTGGCACAGGAGCGGGGCAAGTAGCACTGGCTAAGGTGAGCCCGTCGTTGAGATGTATTTAATTCAAAATGAATGAATTTTGATAATTTTGTTGACACAGTTTACATTTGGTCAGGTCTACATCGGCAGATAATGAGAATTCCCAGAGATATTTTATATTTAATTCAAAATGAATGAATTTTGATATTTCATTCAAAATGATTCGAGTAACCGAGTCTAAGCCGAGCAGTAGTAACATCAAGAAGTCTGCAGATTTTATTGGATGAACCATAGATGTGTGGCTCCTTTTGCATGATAGTATGGCTATAGTGAGCCCGTAATTGAGTTTGGTTATGCACGATAACCTTGTTACTGTGATATTTGGGTCAGTTTTAAATGAAGATAGAGTTTCCTTCTTTTCGCAATGGTTTTAGTCTTTAGTTTTAATAACATTATCTTGGTGGTGGGTATAGATGCACAATGTTCACTAGTGCGTCCCATTCTTCAACTGCTTTGTTAACCATTGTTGTCGCTGTGGATTTTGCATTTATTTGATTTATTTGATTTATATACAAGAGTTCTTACATTCTTGTTCAGCCACTAGCACGCATAGCGTTTCGGGCAGGACCTTAATTAATCCTAACTTTTCCCCGGAATACGACCAGCCAAATCATTTAACAACCAAGTACCTATTTACTGATGGTAAACAGAGGCTACAGTTAAGGATTGGCGCCAAATAAATCCTTCCCGGCCTGGATACGAACCTAGGCCAAAGTGCTCGCGAAACGCCAGGCGAGTGTGTTACCACTTCGCCACGGGGCCCATAGATTTAATGCAGCTGCTCCTGTTGGTTGAATGTTGAGTTTGATGTGCAAGGCTTCAGTTGCTTCACATTATAGTAAGTGATGCAATAGTGGCATTTCTGCACCTCTTCCACAGATATGACACCCTTTAACTATTGGGTTTATTACCTTCCAGCAGCACTTAAATATTTTTAAATATTAATATAATAATATTAATATTATTAAATATTTTCAATCATTATTATAATAATTATCATAATAATAATTGTTGTTATTTAATAATTATCACTCTTCCTTCTACTTGGTCTTGAAGGAGGCCGGCCTCGGGTGAAGGGGGGCTGTGACGATCTCTGTCTGGGACCCGTAGGTGCGGGACCGGGCCGTCCACCTCCCGGGGCTCGTGCGGCCTCAGGCTCTGCTTCAGGAGGCTGGGGTCGTTCGTGCCCTTGTTGGGGTGGTTCTTCTCCGGCCCCGACCACGGCGGTCTCCGGGGTTGGAGGTCCCTGTGCCCTTCTTCATCACCTTCGAGGTCAACCCCGGAACTCACAGTTCCTGCGACGGCGCTGGAACCAATCGTATTGGCGTATGCCTTTCCATTGGAGACTTTCAGCGCCGTGGAGAGGGGGGACCTGCTGCCTGGGTAACAGCTTCTCCCCCGATTCAACCTACCCTGGCTTTGCGCCCTGGTGAGGCCACTCCAGACCGACAACCAGAGCGCAACTCCATAGTCTCCTGAGACTGATGGATGCCTACTACTACTGTAGCCAAGTCTTAGTCTGTGTATGGCTAATGCAATGTCCCTGTATAGCTTTTATCCAGGCTTGAAAGAGGATTACACAGTGGCTTGTTTGTACCACATCGCGGTGGTTCTGCCTTCCGTTACTTTGGCTCTATGGCGACTTTTTGACAGTCGGGAATATTTTCTTCTTGATTTGCTCCTTAATCTGTGAGAATCTTGACGGTATTTTTACCTGTACCCATGGTGGTGTTAATTGTTTCTCATATAACAAAACACACTCATTAGCGTCCCCTGCACTCGTTAGTCTAATTGGAGAATAAATATTTATCTCAGAAATTATCCCTAATACTCTGTAAGTGTAGTTCCTTCCTCATTACCTCAATCAGAATTTCTCTGGAATCCTAAGATTAGTTTCAGGGCATCGTTTTGCAACTTCTCTAACTAAATCAACAGCTCTGTGTTCCATTCGGGTTTGGAACAGGGTTCTTGAGTTATGGAACAAATTATCAGGTCTAGTAGTCGTTGGATCATTAGATTGTTTCAAGAGTAGGTTAGACACAGATATGAGTGAGTTTGGGTGGGTATAAATAGGAGGATGGGGAATTAGCGGCTCGACCCCGAGCTTTTTGCCCATACCTGGACAAGGACCTGTCATCTTCGTTCAGGTCGGTGTTCTATCCCCGACCATCCAAGTAGTTGGGCATCATTCCTTCCCTTTGACGGGAGACATCTGTCCACGAGGCTAACCATAGCCCGTGCTTCTTGCCCAGCTCCTGTGCCAGGTAAGTTACGGGCTCACCATAGCCCGTGCTTCTTGCCCAGCTCCTGTGCCAGGTAAGTTACGGGCTCACCATAGCCCGTGCTTCTTGGAACTTGTTCCGAGTAGCTGAATCTATAACAACATCCTTCCCTCCGTCCTATCCTAAATCTTAATCCCTTCCAAAGGCTATATTGTCCTAATGGCTTAGCGCTTTCTCCTGATAATTACTTTACCTCTCCTTATCCCCAAGTGTGACCTGAGAACGTAGACTACTGTGCTATTTCAAAAGGGATCAGGGTATATTATTTGTTCGTTGAGTTTCAGAATATTCCTTTATATATACATGCATTAACCAGCGTATGTTGTTAAATATTTATGTTTAAAACTGTTCAATCTTTCAATAACCAATTTGCTCGATGACACATGAATCATTGTGTGACCGTTCCACCTGTCCAACCTTGTTACTGTTCAACGTACTTCTTAACGTACTTCTTATTGTGTTTACGGGTTATTCATGCCCGTGCCATCTCTTGGGTGCCTTAATATTTATCAATCAATATCCACAATATCCAGGATTGGCTTTGGCTCGACGTCAAATCGATGTTGATGACGTTACTTTAACGTTGAATTGGCGTTGCTCTTGGATAATTGTTCCCACTGGGTGGGTTCATTACAACGAGGTCATTACATTACCATAAGCTACCGCTTCATAGCGATATATGAACCTTCATTTGTTTCATTAAACAGTTCGAAGAGTTATGAACAAGTCGTCAGCTTTCCTGGAAGCTTCCGTGTAGTTTCATTAATCAGCCATTATCCCCAACCACTTGGGCTGGACGGTAGAGCGACGTTTTTTTTGGTATTAATACATTACGTACATCTGCATTAGTGCAGCTACCCTAGACTATATGAAGGGGCACGGGAGACATCTCCCGTCACGCAGGGTGCAGTCGCACCTCAACAGATCTCCAGTATCATCTATTGATACTGGTAATGGCTCAAAAGGGCCACCACTTACGGGCTATTTATGCCGTGCCACCTTTTGGGTGGCTTAATCTTCATCAATCAATATGACGGGGAACACAGCTGCCCTAGACTATATGAAGGTGGAGTACAGCTGCCCTAGACTATATGAAAGGGAGTACAGCTGCCCTAGACTATATGAAGGGGAGTACAGCTGCCCTAGACTATATGAAGGGGAGTACAGCTGCCCTAGACTATATGAAGGGGAGTACAGCTGCCCTAGACTATATGAAGAGAAGTACAGCTGCCCTAGACTATATGAAGGGGAGTACAGCTGCCCTAGACTATATGAAGGGGAGTACAGCTGCCCTAGACTATATGAAGAGAAGTACAGCTGCCCTAGACTATATGAAGGGGAGTACAGCTGCCCTAGACTATATGAAGGGGAGTACAGCTGCCCTAGACTATATGAAGGGGAGTACACCTGCCCTAGACTATATGAAGGGGAGTACAGCTGCCCTACACTATATGAAGGGAAGTGCAGCTGCCCTAGACTATATGAAGGGGAGTACAGCTGCCCTAGACTATATGAAGGGGAGTACAGTGTGTCAAAAAGCTAGCTTCGTGGTGCTAAAAGTCCCCATCACACAGGATGGTTAGTCAGACAGAGGCATATGTTCAGTAGCCTGCACTGGCAGACTCTGGGTGCATTATGAGGATATCATGAGCACAAGAGTGAATAAGGCAGCAGTGATACTGAAAGTCCCCATCTCGCAGGATGGTTAGTCATACAGGGCCATATGTTCAGTAGCCTGCACTGGCAAATTTTGAGTGCACTATGAGGATATCTTCAAGAACACGACAGTGAATAAAGTAATTGCAAAGCTCCAGGTACTTCATGCCAACTGGTCTGAAAGGTCTAATAACTGGACATTCGGTGATGTAGTGTGGGAGATCATGCCGCAGGTCCTGCTCACAGAGTTTGCACCTGGAGTACTCAGGATTAGGAGATCCGTCACCTGCAGCCACCTGCCACAGGTAACGGTAACCTAACCTGATCCTGGCAACCACTGTGTCGCACAGTCTGGTTGACGTTTTGTGCTGCCCATAGATATAGGTTTCAGATCTGAACAAATCATAGCTTTTTATACTAGTGCTTTCAGGTCGTTGGGAGTCAGTAATTTCTTTCCTATCAGACCTGAGTGTTTGGACCAATACAGTTTTGACAGCAGAGATGGGGATACCTAGATCTAATTCAACTTCATCTTTGTTACACGCTAATTTGGCTGCAATGTCTGTCTCATTATGGACGGATTATATTTATCTTTGTATCTTTTTTAATCTTATCTTTTGAATCTTCTCTGTATGGATACCATCACAGCGACGGTCTCGCTTCATGCAGGTCGGCGTTCAAACCCACCGACCGTCCATGTGGTTGGGTACCATTCCTTCCCATCCCGAATCCTGATCCTGGGCGCTTTCCCCCGATAATTCCCTTCTCCCCTTCAACCACCGTGGCATTAGTGGGAATTAGCTGCAAAAATCACCAATCAGCAACTCATCTGGTCGCCTATAAATACCGCAGTGCTCCGCGAAAACACAGTAGTTGCAGGAGCTTGAGAGTGAGAAGGTGTATCCCATTTCGTCTTCAGTTGACTAGGATATTTTCCTTGCGTTTAATTGCAAGGAAACCAGATTTGTTAATAACTTCTAAAGATTTTGAAAGATCCAACTATGGATTTCGGCCAATATATAACCTGGTTAATGTCTGCCGAAGACCCGCCGTCAGCGGCGCTGTCTTCAGCCGTCCGGGAGGAACTTGACCTGCTGGCTCCCTCGCAGACTGACCAGGACATCTTCTTCCTCATTCTGACCGGAATCCTAATATTCAGTGAGTATCAACGTTAATCTTATTTCCTATCATTAGCGGCAATTTTCTAATTAACAATGTCCTCTTGAAAGCACCCCCTTTAAAAGTATATAAACAGATATACAGATCATGCGTATCTCTATATATACATTACTTTGGGAGGGAGGATACTAGGCTGCGACCGGGTCTATCTTTCCCATCCCCGCTCTCCCAATGACTCCTCTCTCTCCCCCCTTTCAGTTATCTTTTTCCGTATTCTCCCCCCCTCTCTTCTGCTCTGTCCTATCTCACCCCTCTCCCCCAACATCCACCCTTTCTCACCTTTCCTGTCCTCTGCCCCCCCTCTCTCCCTTCGATTTCTATTGCAGAAAATGTAATACTGAATTCGCGTTCATCGTCTGCATCACTACATATTTCCTACATACTATCTTCATTTTTGTAAACTTCTTCACTACTCATTATCTTACCGTCTTTGTTTAAGGCATCTTACCGTCTTTATTGACGGGCATCATCACTTACCGTCTTTATTTCACCCTATCTTCCTCGCTGTAAATACCTTAACTACTCACAACCATCATCACTATAACCATCTTCACTACACACAGTCTGCAACACTGTAAGGATTTACATTACAAATAACCATGCTCATCCCTGTAACCATCTTCACTAAATATTGTCTTTACTAAAACTTTACTATTTAGTGGATACTAACCATCCACTAAATACGTGGATGAATGTAGAAAATAGAGAACTATTAGCTGAATATCAAATAAATGGATTTAAACTATTTCACACAGATAGCTATATTAGACGAGGAGGGAGAGTAGCCATATATGTTAGGGACAATTTGAAATGTAGTCTCAAAGAGGGAATCAAAACTGAGCACACACAGAAACTATATGGATAGAATTAAACGAAAAAGCAAATAATCTTATAATAGGAGTTATATATAGTCCACTAAACTTAGACGGGATGGAAGCAAAGCATCTATGGGATGAAATATCTAGAGCATCTGGGTCTAGCAGCATTTGTGTCATGGGTGACTTTAATTTTAGTGGAATAAATTGGTTTAACAGAACAGGGAATAATGAAGCAGAAGATTTTATAGAATTAATTGACGATTTCTTTCTTACGCAACACATTGGAACCAACGCGGGAAAATAATATTTTAGATTTAGTGTTAACTAGCAGGGAAACACAAATTAATGACATCGAAATAGGGAGTGAGCTAGGGAACAGTGATCACAAAGAAATCAGATTTAGAATAGAATGGAATAGATCTGTAGGAGAAAATTCTGTTAAAGTGCCAGATTTTCGAAAAGCTGATTTTAATTAATAGCCTAAGAAATGTTTTGGGTCAAATAGATTGGAAAGTCTTGGGCATGAGGGTTGGCCGGTCTTGGAGCGAGATATGAACCCAGCGATAGGTGCCTAAGAATTTTTTGGTGAAATAGATTGGAGTCTTGGGCATGGGGGTTTGGCAGTCTTGGAGCGAGACGTGAACCCAGCCATAGATGACGTAAAAAGGGATTTCGATGTGGATTCAAAATATAACTTATTTAAAAATATTCTATGCAAAGCACAGGAACGTAGTATTCCATACAAATTGAATAGACCGAATACCGATGACCCAAAATGGATAACATAGGATCTGAAAAACCTTATAGATAGAAAGAGAGCTTGATACAAAAGGATTAGGAATGGGGAAGTCAGTTTAGAACAGGAATTCGTACAACCGGTTAGAAATGTTAAAAAGAGATAAAGAGGGCAAAAAGAAACTATGAAGTTCGCATAGCAGGGCAAGCAAAGACAAATTCTAAAGTTTTTTCAGTTATATCGAACAGAGATTAGGGAAAGTATAGATCCATTAAAAACCGAGACATGTCAGATAACGGATAATAACGAGGAGATGAGTAGTATTTTTAATAAATATTTTATCTCTGTATTTACTAAAGAGGAACTTAACACCATGCCTTCAACCGAACAAGTCTATGTGGGTGGGGACGTGGACAGGTTGACTAGTTTAGCAGTTACTAGGGAGGATGTTATTAAACAAACAATAAAACTCAACCAAACAAATCCCCAGGGCCGGATGAAGTGTTTGCCAGGGTGCTTAAAGAATGCAAAGAGGAGCTTTGGGAGTCACTGTCTACCATATTTAATAAATCAATAGTCAGGCAGAGTGCCAGAGTCATGGAAGGTTGCTAATGTGTTACCAATTTTTAAGAAAGGAGATAGATCACTTGCATCAAACTATCGGCTAAAGGACTAGGAGACCGGCATACATTCTGTTATATATAGAAATCAAGTATTTATTCAGTAATAAAATACAGGTATTCTCTATTCTGGAAATATTTTTAACATGCTTTAAATGAATTTGATATACAATTTGTATTTTTTCCAAGTGTTGCAGACGGGGTTCACGTTGCTTGAGGCAGGATCCGTAAGGTCCAAGAACACTGCCAACATTCTTTTCAAGAACTTACAAATTATTGGTAAGTAATCAAACACCCGCCTTCGTTTTTAATATATGAAGTTCTCGCCCATTTCTTGAGAAATATATATTTGGTTTTCCAAACCCAAGTCTGCAGGTGTTATGCATAATTTTTAAATTATAAAAATTCTACTACCATATCGTCCTCTTTAATCCCTCCCTGGCCCGCCTTAATTACTTCTTTCTAGTAGTACTGTCTCCATAACTTCTTTTAGTGGTTATTCCTGTACTAAACATCTACCTTATTGCTCTCCCCAGTCATTAGTGCCATAGCGTACTTGCTGGTAGGGTTCCAGCTGGCGTCTGGAAGAGGAAACAACTTCTCTGGCATGGGCGATTGGACATACAGGCTGGCAGACGAGCACCTGGTCTTTTCGTTCTTCCAGTTCGCGTTAGCTGCCACAGCTACCACCATAGTCTCCGGGTCGATGGCTGAGCGGTGTGCCTTCAACGCCTACCTCATCTGCTCCGTCATGCTGTCTGGTGGGTGGAAGGAATCCGATTCTCTTTATCTCTTTGTTTCTGTGTCTCAAAATTCATAAGAGGAGACTGTCTAATATTTGCCCAGCTGACATACGTAAGACAGCCCATATGGTGTACCTGGATATGACAATGTTTGTGTGTTGGTACAGCTGTGGTGTACCTGGTTACGATAATATTTGTGTTTGTACAGGTGTGGTGTACCCGGTGGTGTCACATTGGACCTGGTCAGATATTGGCTGGCTCAAGACTCAACACTACCAGGACTTCGGTGGCTCCGGCGTCGTCCACCTCACAGGGGGCGTGGCAGCTCTTGTTGGGGCTGTAATTCTTGGGCCCAGAATTGGTCGCTTCGGACCCAAGGGGAAGGAGATACGTGGACACTCTGTGCTGGTATGTTCATAGTGCATTAGTAATATATGCGTTATTATATGAAGTCATGAAGCAATATATAATTTTTAGGGAAATATCATATTTAATACAAATATTACACGTCAAGGTGGAGGTGTAAAGTTGTGTTTGAACTTCCAGCTGGCGGCTCTGGGAGGCTTCATCCTGCTCTTCGGGTTCCTGGCCTTCAACGGAGGGTACCAAGCGTCCATCAGTCACGAGGTTGATGCTTTAGCCATTGTCAAGGCTGTCTTCAACACTGTGATATCGGCCTCTTCAGGAGGCATAGCTGTGCTCTGATGAATTGTTCTGGGAGGGAGTCCACCTGGTCCTTCCTAATGGCCCTTAATGGTTCTCTCGCTGGCATGGTAAGTACCGCTCTGCGCTGTGTGGCACGGAGTCCATCTGGTGCTAGTATGATGGACTGATATTGTAAATTTTCATGGATGGACATTTCATTTAAACTTAATTTAGTATTATGATAATATAACTAATTCTTATCAAAATGGTGTTACTTGCAATA
>WNGS01165503.1:26770063-26785491 GCA_020271785.1 Procambarus virginalis | reverse complement strand
AATATGTCCTTAAGCAATGGATAAACAAACACAGACAGTTAAAAAAATTGTAGTTTCATTATATATTCTGTGTCAAGGCCAATAGTTGGACTCATTAAATATTATATATTCTATACTTTGTGCATGGGTCGACCCATGCACACTAATATAGGGAGAGAATATGATAGAGTAGGATCCTGCAAGGATTTTTAGCAACTTATCGCATGAGACATTTGACGTAAAACGAAACATCTGTCAGCTGCATATTTTATACAATTAACTCTTTACAATATCTGTACGTCAGGAATGGACATCTTGAAGCACGGGGAGCCAGCCTACCCGGCTGAAGCATGGCTGGAGAGCCAGTATGATGGCTCTGTCAAGGCTGAGGAGGACATCAACAGGAACACCTGTAAGCTGCTATTTCCCGTTTTCATAATGATAGGCTGTATCTTAGTTTCTTTATTTCGTTTCCTTAATAGATATAATTTTTTTTTTACTATATATTTTGTAAATCTTTATGTTTTTGAGTGTTTCCGGCAATTGTCATATAAGAACCTAAAGAGCTAGGCACTTTCTTTTGATAATTATTTCCCAACAATATTCAGATTTATTATATTCTCTCAGGTAATCTTTCTAAATGTAGATTATAAAATACTGGTTCAATAGATTTGAAATATCGCTTATCGTCGTATATTCACTAAAAGTCTGCTATAGTTTTGATCTACAATAGTCTTGCTGGTTGGTCAAGCTATTGCATGGCCTTAATAACCCTTTAGACTAATGAACAAATCCACAAGGGCCGTGACGAGGATTCGAACCTGCGTCCGAAAGCATCCCAGACGCTGCCTTAATTGACTGAGCTATGACATGGTAAAAGAGTTGAAACCTTTAGACCAGCAGCTGATTAGCCTGAAACCCAACAAACCAATTATGAACTCACACTAGCAATCACTTATTTCTTATTGATGTTCAGTACTTGAGATCACAACATTATTAATTTGTTGTCATCAGTCACTAAGCCATTCACAATGTTACAGATCTGCCACCCAACATGTCTGCCCCTTGGAAATCCGGCTGGAGACTCCCGGCGTCATACCCAACACACCTGGTACAGTGGAAGCTGCCCGAGGCGCGAGCACCTCACGGTAACGCTCCCCATCTCACATACAACCTCACTCAACCCATCCACAACGCAATAGAATTCCATCCCAGTTATGACAGGTCGAGCTATGATCTAGCGGGACGGCTGCGACACCATAATTATGAAGAAACGAGAGGTTACCAAGGACCTACGACGGTGGCATGATGGTTGACACGCGTTAGGGGGGGGGGTAGAAATAGCCTAAGCTACTCTATCCCTTTGAGATGTATTTCTTTCTTGTCTCATTAAACACTACTTGAACTTGGTTGACACGCGCCTATCGCCCCTGTTCATCCAGCAGTAAACGGGGATTTGGCTGTACATCGATTGGAGGATCCTGTTCTGGGGAAAATATGCTGGTCAGGCTGTAACAAGATCCATGCTGAGGAACAGTTCTTAGCTTGCAGAAATGGTTAAAAACTTGGGTTCCTTCTCCTTTACACTGCAGAGGTAATGATGTAGGTTAACAGGCAGTAGGATAACTCCAAGCAGAAATTGTATGCAAAGACATTAACCGGTTTGGTCGTATTGTGTTTAATTTTAGTTAAGAAAGTTATGGGCTCCGAGCTTGAATACGGTACAGTATTCAAGCTGTAGGTATTCCATGTTATTCATTACTATACATTATGTAGATACATAAACAATATCTAAAGTTGAGCACTGCATTTTAAAGCTCTTGTGTTCAAGTTGGGTTTACAAGTCCTAAAATTTGTTTGGTTATTCGCGCACGTTGCTTTATTTAAAAATTTCGTGAACTATTATGATAAATAATTTTGTTCCAGAGCGAGAGGACAGTATTTAAACATAATAAATGAGATGCGAATTGTTATAAATGGATTAATACATTAACTGTTGTGTAAATAACTTACATTGAAGAAGTTGTCATAATTCTATTAACTGTCTGCTGTATGCTTTGCGAGATTTGAAATATTTTCGTCCATGTCTGATGAAGGTAACTGAGAGGACAGGCTCCAGATGGACTTGAGTATGTCAACCATACTCAGGAACACTCCAATCAGATTCATATCCGGTAAAAATGTCCATTGACTCTCATCCACCACCCAGTATTTATCCACTTGAATAGTTTTCTAGGATTTCATGTGTTGGAATTCTTAGGATTAAGCTTTTAAGTGCCTTGGAGAAGTCTAATGAAAGCACATCATCTGCCAAAATAACGGGGTGAGAATAGCTTGAGCTACCTCATCCCTTTGTGTGTATTTTACATCAATAAACTTATTTCAATTCAATTCTGCCAAAATTGTATTCACGAAACTGGAAAGCATTTCCCGTTATGGGCTTTTTTTTATTAACACATTTAAGTACATCACAATCGACTTGAGAATGGTCCAGGACGGACCCAAACGTCGTCGTCCTTCACCTTCTAGTGTGTGGTCTGGTGAATATACTTCAGCCACGTTATTGTGACTCCTCGCCTGCATAAGTACTTCTGAATTTGTGCAGCTACCCTAGACTATATGAAGGGGAGTACAATGTCAAAAACGCTTATGGGCTCACCATAGCCCGTGCTACATGGACACTTCGTTCTGAGTACCTAAATCTGAAACAACAACAACAACATCAAAAACTAACTGTGAGATGCTAAAAGTCCCCATCACACAGGATGGTTAGTCATACAGAGGCGGTTTGTTAGGGATGTTTTGTTTTTTCCGCGAATCTGAAATATTATAATTATTTTTAGACGCTTCTTATTAAGGCATCAAAGAAGGTACAAAATGAAGCCATGAGAATAATCTTAAGGTGCCCAAGAAATGTTATGATTGAGATAATGAGGATGGAGTTGAATCTGAAGAGTTATTGGGATAGAATTTCAGAGATAAATGTAGCCTCTGCCATTGGATTAATGAGAGGTGGGGGAGCTACTGAATTAATCCTCTCAGTTCAAAAGGTGGTTATTCCTATGCAAAAGAAAAAAGTATGTATGAGATAGGAGAGCTGAGGGCAACATATGATTGTATAATTATCTACAGAAAAGACTACAAGTCCATGTATATTGTGATGGGTCAGAAGCTAGGGATGGGAAGGCAGAGTACATTGACATCGGCACTGTAGATGTTGTTATTGAACGCCGCTTAACTGACAATGTCTCTTCAACGCAGGCTGAACTCCAAGGTGTATTAGCAGGATTACAGGAAGTAGTCAAATGTTGTAAAATTGCCTGTTTCTTTATAGAGAGTAGAGGAGCGTTAGTCTTTAAATAGCAGACGACCATTATATTAGAATATTGTGATCGAGTGTAGAGAGAATGTTAAGACAATAAAAAATTGGGTATAAAGTAAGATTCATATGGATCCCTTCTCATGTGGGCATACTGTTGAATGAGGTAGTTGATGAGATAGCGAAGAGAGCCTCGGAAAAAAACTCTTGTCGATGATGTATGTCAGAAAACCTTGAAACAAATAAAGACAAGAATCAAGATGATCTAAGAGGATGAAGAAAGAGTTAAGAGAATGGCAATGGTGGACAGTAGTAACACACTCAAGCGTTATACAATAATAAATACAAATTCGTCCTTCACATATGGTAAAGGAGTAGAGGAAAATCTTCTCGGAAGGATTCAATTTACATGAAATTAAGAGTAGGATCCAATTATTTCTGGCAATACGGTGTTGAAGTCAGTGAACATAAGAACAAGGTAACTGCAGAAGGCCTATTGGCCCATACGAGGCAGCTCCTATTTATAACCCACCCAATCCCACTCACATGCATGTCCAACCCACGCTTGAAACAATCGAAGGACCCCACCTCCACCACGTTACGCGGTAATTGGTTCCACAAATCAACAACCCTGCTAATGAACCAGTATTTACCCAAGTCTTTCCTAAATCTAAACTTATCCAATTTATACCCATTGTTTCGTGTTCTGTCTTGTGTTGAAACTTTTAATACCCGTGAATCAGATAAGGAGTAAATTATGAAGTATGCCGCACGCCCACACCTAAGATCATTATGTATTAGTGTCAACTTACTGATAACTATACAAATAAGAAAATAATTAGTGTACTAAATAAAATTTTTGGATGTGTGATAATAGTATGATAAACAGAATACTTAGGAGCTACAAGCTGTTTGTTGTTATAGATTCAGCTACTCTGAACACAAAAGTTCCAAGTAGCACGGGCTATGGTGAGCCCGTAGGAGCTACAAGCGCTTTGCCCCAAGAGTGTAACACTTACATGCCGTGTTTACTATATTACCTGCAATGTAAAATGTGATTCTTGTACTGTGATTTGTGAATTTGTACTCATTGGATTTGTGCGCCCCTTGAGGGACTTGAAGTAGAGGAGGGTAGAAATAGCCTAAGGTACTTTATCCCTCTGATATGTATTTTTATTGTCTCAATAAACGTACTTGAACATGATTAAGGCATCGCTCTTCCATGAGGCTGTGGACTTTTAAATGGCTCATAACGTGTGATTCAGGTTGTTATTTAAATTTAACAAATATTTATATAATGGTTATGTTATATCGTTTATATTTATATTATAGTGATTGTATTTCTAATAAGGGGTCAGTAAGTAAGCGTATCGTACTCAACTCATTAATAGTCTCGGGAAGAGTTAATTGGAAGGTTAATTTGATTAGATGGGAGTTGGCTGTTACAGTTATTATTACTATGATATCCAGTCAAGAAATTACTATGATATCGTCAAGAAATATTTCGTGATAGGATAGCCTATTAGCGTCCTCTTTTTTTTTCATCGCGTCACACAGTTCATAGCTATAATGAATATTTAATTATTTACAAAATTAGCTCAGCTTTGGTTAATTCGTTTATGAGCAATTATCCAGGATTAGCTGAATCCTGGATAATGTGCATTACTCCTTGAAATTTATATTTTCCTTAATACTAAACGACGACCGATTATTAGACAATCTTGTTTTATTCAACGTATATCAATCTAAAGGAAATACAACAAATATGATTACACTTAACCTTTTTAACTTGAGGTTAGGATATGCTTGGTTGAGTTAGGTAAAAAGAAATGCTAAGTTAGTTGTGGAACAAGTCAAGAATAATGTCTCTAGTTATAAGCAGACTAAAGTCTGAGAAAGGGAAGGAGATTACTATAACTAAATATGTCGGTTTGCATGAGGAGTCCAGAAAAATGAAGCTAAAACCAAACTTAAATATTGCAGCCCATTCTCATGTTTAGGTAGTACTTATAGTAACGATGAGGACCGTCGTACATATATTGACGCAAAAGGCAATTAGAAAGTAGAAATCGGTACTATTGAATTTGGACAAACCGTTAAAGTTTTTGTACTGATGTTGCAGAGTAAACTTAACCTAACTTTCCTTTATCCTAATACGCACTATCTGAGGCCTAATATAGTACATATATGTGTTATACTAAGTCAAGGAAATATAAGTTGCTTTTTAGCTTTATTTGTTTCGGACTATAAAATGAATAGTACCAAATTCTACTATCTAATTGTCTATTATGCATATACGATGGTCTACATAGCTACAGAAAGTACTATCTTAACAGGAGAATATTCAAAAGATCTCAGGCTCCACCCGCACCACTGCCGGCTTGGCTTGGCTCAACTCTCACTTAAAAATATCCTATAGCCACCATTCACCCAAGTATTAATGTAACCTGTGGTTAAGAGTGTACTATGTTGTTAAGAGTGTAAAGCTTTATACATTTAACCACATATCCTTATAGCATAGCTAAATTAGCTAGAAGAGTATTATCCTCGTACGTTTGAGAGTGCATTAATATAACCGCCACTCTATATAATATAAATCATATATTATACTAACAAGATCACTGCTCGTACTTTGTAGGATCGAGGGTCGTAACAGCCAATCCATGTTTTACAAATAATCACCATGCACTCTGGTGTAGTTAATGGAGTTCTCCACCAAACGCGACCTTCAAATGCACGTTAGTGTGATTTCCTTGGGTATACACCAATGAACTTTTGCTTAGTTGCAGAGGGTCCTTTCACAAATTCAGGAAGAATTTGTTGATTCTTTTGTTGGAAAACTTGTATCACTGTGTGAGACGTCGACACGGTCCCAGTTTAAGTAAATTGTTTCTCAATTTTTTTTTGTTTACACCCTTGTCAGCTTCAGTTTGTTTGTTTAATTTGGTTTTACGGTTAATACCTATTACTTTCTCGAGGGTTATTAAGGCCGTGACCCTAGCTTACTGACCATCCAACAAGTATACTTTATATCCCTGTTGCGAAATTGACTGAATGCCATTTTGAGTGATAAGCCTAACATTTTTTTTTTTAATTTGTTAGTTATTATTATTATTATTAAAGTTCTGAAACTATTGAAAGTAATGTTATCATTAACCTTAGTCAAATTGAATATAAGTGTAAAGGAAACTGCAGAAGGCCTATTGACCTATACGAGGCAGCACCTTGTTATATCCACCCTTACTCGTTCATATACTGTATATGCCTAACCTACGCTTGAAACAATCCAGCGATCCCACATCTATTGTGTTATCCGGTAATTGGCTCCATAAATCATTAACCCTCAAGAGGCCAGGGTAGTCTTGGCTGAACACTCGACGGGAGAGACATCTCCCGCCAACACATCACAAGGAGCAGTGTGGTCACAATGCGACCCAAACGTCTTAAGGTCAGAGCGACTCCACTTGACGGTCATGCTATCGGGAGAAGCGACACTTTAAAGGTCCTGAAGGACGTTACTGGCCTCGAACCCGCTGACATTAGTCAGAAAGGTGAAGATATCGTGCTCTTCTTTTCATGTGAAGAAGAGCTAGAAAAACTCCTCACTAACGATGCCATTCTTCGCAAAGAGCACCACCTACATCCTCACTTCCCACGTCAGTTCCTGGCCGGAAGAACTGTTTTTACCAGCAGGACCAGCCGGTGGATCGCTGAGCGACCTCAACATCATATCATAAACAATATCGAGGACGAAAATCCAAACCTGTCGGTATTCAACCTAGAGTTCTGCACCACCGACAAAACATCAATGAAGATTACGTTCACCACCATAGCTGCGGCCACCCAGGCGGCCACACAAGGATTCTACTGCTTCGGCCTAAAAATACCACCCCACCAAATAAAAAAGGAACGATACCATGAGATCCAGCAGTGCTTTAAGTGCTACGAGCTCTCCCACCCGACCAACAAGTGTCAGCACCCTATCCAGAGGTGCAGCCTGTGCGCACTGGACCATCACTACTCCATATGCAAGGCATCGCTGCTTGCTCTGTGATGGCAATCACCCCGCAATTTCCTACCGCTGCCCCCGCAGACAGGAAAGCATCAAGGCCCCGGTTGAAGCCAAGAGAAACAACCCTTCTACCTCCTCGACCAGAGCCCCAAGCGTTCAACCCACCACCTTAGCTCTCACTAATCGACCAGAAGATTTTCCGGTCTTACCAACATGTAGCTCCTCCCAGCAGGCGACGCAGCCTTCTCATTGGGGACCCAAGGTCCCACAGGCTCCTTCACAGCCCCCTGCATCACGTGCAGGCATTATCCCTGGTCTTCTTAAACTAGCAGAAAGGCTAGCAGGACCTGACAACCAGCGCTTTGTTAGTGAACTAAACGCATTATACATAGACAATGGCCTGGCCCCCATCATAGCCACTAGCGTAAATCTCACTGCCTCCTCTACCACTCCAGAGACTACCACCAGGACGACCATGCGGTCAACTTCAACACCGACTCCAGAACCGCTCATGACCCGGGCGACACAAACAGAGGTAATTCCTTCTTCAGCTCCTAAGACGCCTACTATCACTATCTCAGCAGCCGCGCTAGCAGTCGTGCTGTCTACAAACGATAACAGCACCTCCAGCGCTCCTGAAATAGCTACAACCACCAATCAACGACACCTAAGCCTACCTAAGGCTGCGAGGCGAAAGACAAAAACGCCCGCTACGGAGGTTACGGACTCCTCAGACGAGGAAATCATAGTAGGAGCTCCACCGCCGCATCACAAATACGACACCTACACGGTTCAAGACTTCCTCATGGAGGCCACGTCACCAAACTCCAACGACAGCACTACTCAGCCAAAGTCGCAGGCAAAGAAAAAACGGAAAATCTAGAGGTCTACACTAATCCCACCAGCTCCATAACTGGTATAGCCAGCCTTCAAGGCTGAAAACCACCATGAAGATCCCCATCCATCGCCAGATCTCTAGTATCAGCCACTGATACAGATAATAGGCTCCAAAGAGCCTCCACATACGGGCTCACCATAGCCCGTGCTACTGGAACTTATTCTGAGTAGCTGAATCTAAAACAACAACAACAATTAACCCTGTTTTTGATTGTCGCAATAATTAAAGGCATTCCCAGATCTTTCCAAGGGTCTAATTTGTTTTCAGCATTCCTTATCGTGATTACGGGCTACTCATGCCCGTGCCACCTCTTGGGTGTCTTCATCAATTAATCAATCCCTATCGTGACATCACAGAAATCACCACCTCACTGATTCACTTATATATACCCTCGAGTGTTCAAGAAGATAGGCAGTGTATAGATAGGTATATAGATAGGTATTGGCTGCATGTGGGGCTGCACATAATTTCTGCTGGAACAGAAACGTTCCAGCAAACGTTAAGGCGCGTTAATTTAGTTTGAAAGTTTATTTTATTAATAATTTGTAAGCTACAATTTGAGAGATCTGGAAGTCTCGTTGCCAGCAACCAATATGGATGCCGGACATAATATTAGTTTACTAATGTCGGGCGAGGACCCAACGCCAATGTCCCGGGAACTGTCCATTCTGCAGAAGGACCTAGACACCCTCTTTCTCATTGTGTTCGGTATTCTCATATTCAGTAAGTACCAGAATCTGTGTTTTCTCTCGTTTTCAAGTATTTAAACTTAAATGGGTATAGAATCCATTTCACATTTTGTATATTGATCAAATATTTATATAACAGTACAATAATCTCTGTTGGATTTTGTTTTATTATGCTTAAAATAGTGTATTTGTACTTTTGACTAACATTGCTTTATGTTTCAGTCTTGCAGACCGGGTTCGCATTCCTTGAGGCAGGCTCCGTAAGGTCGAAGAACACCACCAACATCCTTCTCAAGAACATGCTCGATGTCTGTAAGTTATCAAACACCTTCGTTATTTGTTATCGCATCAGGTTTATGTCCTGTGAACCAGCACATGATTTGCTTATTCCTAACTCATAGCTAAAGTAAGCTCTCAATGTATATAACTGCCGACTCTTGTATTCTGGTGTTGTTTTTTCCTTCTGCTGGTGTTATATACTAAATTGTTCTCTGCATTTAACCGACTTCCTCCCACCAAGCCTCACGTAGTAATAATGATATGAATTCCACAATCATCCCCACCCTTCACTAATCTTTTAGTACTAACCATCTGCCCTGTTACTCTCCCCAGTCATTGGTGGCATAGCGTACTGGCTGGTGGGGTTCCCGCTGGCGTTTGGAGGAGGGAACAGCTTCTCTGGTACAGAGTACTGGGCGTCGTATGGGCTGTCGGACGAGCACCTGGCCTTCTGGTTCTTCCAGTTCGTCATCGCCACCACAGCCTCCACCATCATCTCGGGATCGATGGCTGAGCGGTGTGCCTTCAATGCTTATCTTATCTATACGACTGTGCTGTCAGGTGGGTGTGAAGCCTCTTTCTCTCTGTAAAGTATGTTTCCAATTTCGCAGGATACTTTACACTATTCGGTGGTGTAACTTTACTCACTGGCGTTATTTATAAAATTTTAATTATACAATAATAGCCTAACACTGAGCATTATAATTAAGATTTACTACATTATGATTTACTTCTCAATTAAAAGGCAATTCAATAAATATTAATTACATATCCCGTGGAATTAATAGATACATTATAAAATACAGCTGTGGTGTACCGGATTATAATGTTTGTGTTGCAACAGCTGTGGTGTACCGGTTATGATAATGTTTGTGTTTGTACAGCTGTGGTGTACCCGGTGGTGTCACATTGGACCTGGTCTGACGTTGGCTGGCTCAAGACTCAACACTACCAGGACTTCGGTGGCTCTGGCGTCGTCCACCTCACAGGGGGCGTGGCAGCTCTTGTTGGGGCTGTAATTCTTGGGCCCAGAATTGGTCGCTTCGGACCCAAGGGCAAGGAGATACGTGGACACTCTGTGCCGGTATGTTCATAGTGCATTAGTAATATGTGTTATTATATGAAGTCATGAAGCAATATATAATTTTTAAAGGAATATCATGTTTAATAGAAATATTACACGTCAAGGTGGAGGTGTAGAGTTGTGTTTGAACTTCCAGCTGGCAGCTCTGGGAGGCTTTATCCTGCTCTTCGGGTTCCTGGCCTTCAACGGAGGGTCCCAAGCGTCCATCAGCCACGAGGGTGATGCTGTAGCCGTTGCTAAGGCTGTCTTCAACACTGTGATCTCGGCGTCTTCAGGAGGCATCGCTGTTCTCTTCGTGTACAGATCTGCGTTGTGTGGGAGGGAGTCCACCTGGTCCTTCCTAATGGCTCTTAATGGTTCTCTCGCTGGCATGGTAAGTACCGCTCAGCACTGTGTGGCCGGGAGTCATCTGGTGCTAGTGTGATGGACTCTACTAGCTGTATATTTTCATTGACAGACATTTGATTTAAATTAAATTAAGCATTATGGTAATTAATTTCTTATCAAAATGGTGTTACTTACAATATGTCTGTGAATTTGTTTATCCAATGCTTAAGTACATATTTCCATGACAGGTGTCAATCAGTGCCGGGTGCAACGTTGTGCGGCCGTGGAGTGCCTGTGTGATTGGCACAGTGGGTGGATCAGTGTTCCTCGCCATCCACGCCCTTCTGCCCAAGTTGAAGGGTACGTCACTGAATCTCTCACCACTCAGTTTTCTTAACCACTTAATCTCAAGAAGACAACAAGTAGCCAGTTTTATCTAACTTGAGTTTTAACTTTAACGTTATGTCCTGTAGATGGCATATACTTAAATAATATTTATAACATTTTATATTACTGGGAAGTGTACGTGCATATTGGGACTGTTGAGTTTGTGAGTGTAAAGTTAATTAATATTTCTTCCACAGTTGACGACCCACTTGATGCTGTGGCTGTACACATGGGAGGTGGGTTGTGGGGGCTGGTTGCTGTGGCCCTCTTCCAGGATGGTGGCATTGTGTACGGGGGCAGCGCGGAGGTCCTCGCCTGGAACATAGTGGGGGCGCTGGCCATAGTGGCCTGGTCTGGTGGTCTCTGTTTGGTTATGTTTGGTTCCCTCAGGCTGCTCGGCGTCTTGAGGGTGCCTCCGGAAATGGAAATTGCAGGCAAGTGAAGATAATACCTAAAGTTTTCACTTTTGTATTATATAATTGATAATTGTTATATTTTTAGTGTTATGAACGCATTCACTATACATTGTATATGTTCTATATCTCTAACAATATCTGTACGCCAGGAATGGACATCTTGAAGCACGGGGAACCAGCCTACCCAGCTGACGCTTGGCTGGAGAGCCAGTACGATGGATCCATAAACACTCAGGAGAACACGAAGAATTCAAGTAAGTTGTCAACTAAGTTGCTTTTAAAGTTTTTGTATTTGATGTTTATTTCGTATTAATAAAATTCACTATAGAAATTCATTCAGTTGTGTCATCAGCATTTTCCCACCATTCATCATATCCGTTACTTTCCAGATCTTCCACCCAACATGTCTGCCCCGGAAGAATTTGGCTTGACTAATTCCCAGGACCCAGCTGCAGTCCCTGGACATCTTGTATACTGGAGTCGTGCAGGACCAGTCCCATCCCACCTCTCACCCATCGTGTCCCTCAACAACCCCGAAGCTAACCACTTGAACTCCAACAATAGTGTCTCTGAAACTGGCTTCACAGTCCGACTGGGAGACCATGATCTGCGAGTCCTCGTTGAACCCAGAGATCAACGTGGCCAAGATTCTCATTGTTTCACCAATCCTCATTGTTACACCAATGAGGCTTTTGACGAAACCACAAAGCTTTAAGATTCTCTTTTCTTTGTCATTACTTATGAAAGTATGTGTATGTTGTCATTACTTATGAAAGTATGTTTGTGTTTGCCATTACTTATTGTTATGTAAGGTTCATGTGTCTTACAATCGCAATAATTAAATAATATATAATAATATTGGCCTTGCCAATATAAAGTGTCTAGGGATTAAAGAAACTACTGCTTCACAAACACATACTTCATGAAGGGATAACAAAGAGACAAACAGACATATCAAATAAATACACACAGGTAGCCAAGAATCACCAGATATATTCTCATTTAATAATAAGTTTAGATAATATCTATAAGCAGTGATCACTAACTTACCCGATATGAGAATATATGGGTAAGCAATTAATGGTCTAACCAGGCAAGTAACTATGTTAACTGAACTAAACAGGCACTTTTGACTAATCTTATGATTCAGGTCCACCTCAGATAACTCCACCCATGCTGCTGGCTACCAAGTGTCCAGTAGCATGGGCGTGGCGTCAACACATTACCAATTAAGGCCCTAATGAATATTTTTAGATACGCTGCTATCTGCGAGTAATACTTATGAACATATTTATAAATACCGTAATATACATTAAACATAACTAAGGTGTAATTAAAATGCATGTACACACAAGAACACTGAATAATTACAGGGATGAATCAGTGACGCTATGTTGGATACAGTGCGTGCATCAGTGACTACTCCGTATATGGGCATTCCCTGCCCCCTCCCACGAGACGCCACTGTCTCTCCCCACATGAATAAGCATGCAATAGTGCAAAAAAATACAACATACAAGCACGCTACAGTTAACGCAAACAATACTCAACGAAAACAAATAGGGTTAATGAAAAATGTCAGAATCAAGTATTATTGATACATAACACTTATGAAAGTATTGTATGTGTGTTTTCATTACTTATGAAAATGTGTGTGTGTGTTTGTAGTTGTCATTACTTATGACATTATGTGTGTTTATCATTAGTTGTGAAAGTATGTGCGTGTATACAATTAATTAATTTATTTTTGTAATGCTGTTAGTTTAAATTGTAAACAATAGTAAATATATTTGTATCAATAATCCATGTTGTTTACTATTTCCTGGTGCCATTACCCAAACTAATTCAGAAGAAGATTTGTATTTTATAAAATAACGTTTAAGATATTCTGTATATTCTTAAGTTATCAAATATAAGAATATACAGAATAAAAACAAATGTAGATTGGGAAATTTATTGTATCTTTTATACTATTTTATACTATTTATACTTATAAATATAAATAATAATTAAATGTTTATTCAGGTAACATACATACAAGATGAGTTACAAACAGAATGTTGGATTTCTAGATAGTTTCCATAAATATTTATTCAGTTTATACTATGCCTAAAGCCATTAATACGCAGAGCGTGGCTTGCCGCTTTGGTTGCCAGGGGGTGTGGGTGTTCCTGCCCTCCCTGCATTTGCCTTCAAGCGGTGCTTGGATGTTCGTCGGTGACTCTCCGTGATGGGGGGGACCTCTTAAGCCCCTGTTGTGCATGTACACTCTATAGGCCTGAAATTTTCTGGCCGTGCCGGGTATCCGGAGGTTGAACTTGTAATGTGTGACATGTTCCATGTCCCCGCGGATGTGATTTACGGTATTGATCTGGTTACCGCTCATCGCGTGATTGTCAAATTTTTGGGGGACGTGCGTTTCTCCAGTGCTTCGAGGGGTGATCCTTGCCCCTGCTGGGTGGTGCGGTCACTGTGGAGATTTCCGAACGGAGTGGTGCGTTAACGTACGTCATTGTTCATGGGGCGCCCTTGGAGTTTCCCGAGGACCTCTTGTGGAAACAGCAGCTCCCGGAGCTGGTCGACAGAAGTCGCATAACGAGGAGGGGCACGGTGAACCACGTCCTCCGCCGCCGTGAAAGCGGAAGAAACCGAAGTAGCGTACGTAGACCACCGAGACGGTCCTAATCAGGGTCCTAAAAAGAGGGTTGTGACGATCTCTGTATGGAACCCGTTGGTGCGGGACCGGGACATCCACCTCCCCGGGGTCGTGCGGCCCAGCTCTGCTTCAGGAGGCTGGGGTCGTTCATACCCTTGCTGGGGTGGTGGTTCTCCGGCCCCGACCACGGCGGTCTCCGGGTTTGGAGTCCCTGTGCCTTTTTTCACCAACTTCGAGGTCATCCCCGGAACTTACAGTTCCTGCGACGGCGCTGGAACCAATCGCATTGGCGTTTGCCTTTCCATTGGAGACTTTCGGCGCCGTGGAACCTACCCTGGCTTTGCGCCCTGGTGAGGTCTCTCCAGACCAACAACCAGAGCGCAACACCATACTCTTCTGAGACTGATGGATGCCTACTACTACTATTATATATTGTACCTAATAGCCAGAATGCACTACTTGGTCTACTATGCAAACCCTGGTTTGTCTAATAAGCAGAGGTTTTCCTGAAGATATATATTTTTCTAAAAAAAAAGTCTTATGGAATAATATAGCTTTCCATTATATTTTATATGATTAAACGTATTTTTAATTTGAAACTAACATATAGATATACGACCAAACCTACCTAACCTATCATAACCTAAATTAACATTACTAAGTCAGTATTTTATGTTCTTAATATAATATAGTAATATTATATTAAGATTATATAAGAACATAAGAAATGTTCTTATTAGGTTAACCAAACCTTACAACTAAGTCAGTAATTCGTGTTCTAAATATCGTATAATATTATTTGGAATAAACCAATTTGGAAAGGAATATTTGAAAATAACGAATATCACTCTGCATTTTAGGCCAAGTAGTGCGGTGCGACACATATATATATTTTCCAAGGAAGGGTGGAGTAAAGAAGTTATATAGACTCAGACAGCCATTTTTCCCCGATATATTTGGAAAGGGCCATTGATGCCGACTCCTTTTTAATGGGAGTAGAGGAGATAGACCCCGACGCTCCCACACTGGGCACATAGCCAACATTACTCACCCTTCACAACGCTGGATGAGGCTAGGTCCAAGCGTCTGGGCCCCCCCTACCCTTGAGCAAAAAAAAATTTCTTAAATACCAACCTACATATATTTATTTATTCAACATAATTGATTTGACTCAAAATGTGATATATCTCTTGTGCGACACCACAGGGTTGTTCAACACCAACGTGGCTACGTATCCTTACAGCAGACGATTTTCGATGGAAAGTGCAGCCTGAAGGAGGCCATCCAGTAGCCTACAGTTTAGACCTATTGTCTTATATATGACCCTCTGTCCTGCGTGACAGTGAATACCAGCATTATCCTCACTTTAATAAGGCTTTATC
>WNGS01165503.1:26742108-26759001 GCA_020271785.1 Procambarus virginalis | reverse complement strand
TTATTATTATTATTAGTGTGTATTGACAGCTGTGGTGTACCCAGTGGTGTCACACTGGGCTGGTCAGACGCTGGCTGGCCTCAAAGCTGAAGCCTATCAGGATTTTGCTGGCTCCGGCGTCGTCCACTCACAGGGGGCGTGGCAGCTCTCCGTCGGGGCAGTAATTCTTGGGCCCAGAATTGGTCGCTTCGGACCCAACAGCAAAGGGATATGCGGCCACTCCGTCCGGTTGGTTCCTATCATACAGTTTTGAATATTAGATCACCAAGAAATTCGGGTACTATTCGACAGGAATTTCACGACCAAGGATCATATTCACTCCAAAAAAATATGAGACTTACGGGCTTCTCATGCCCGTGCCCACCTCTTATGTGGCTTAATCTTCATCAATCAATGGTCGGGAAATAATTGCACACAGAAAATTAAGAATACAATAATTATGTTACTTTCTGATTACATTTTTGTGTTTGGATATAGGAAGGCAGGAAGGTTACTCAGTAGACAAAATATTGAAGTTCTTGCGATGCAGGATCAAGTATAACATGGGGGTTTAACGCTCATGCTCGGTGATGATATGGAAAATTTGTTTACTGAGAAATATAAAATTATGTAAATGTAATAATCTCCCCTGTATTTAATGTAAATTATTCTCCAAATTTGGTAAATAGTTTAACGGAAATAAGTATAACATTCAGGGTTTTTAAAGATCATATTCTGTACTATTGGGAAACTTGTTCACTACGAATTGCATGTATAAATTGTCTTGTAAAACTTTATATAATTAATTTATTATTGTATTTCTTAAATAAAGATAAAAAAAAAATGCACACAGTAATGAAGCCTAGTGGTCTTCGTCTATTATTGTTTACTTCTGAAAAATATATTCTTTTCTTGCAAAACGTGTTCCATATTAATGGGAAATCTAAAAAAGTAAATGATAATTTATAATATTATAATTTTTGTGTGGTATTAGCATCAAAAGTGAGTAGATATCAAATTCATTAACAAATACATATTTAAATCTCCACATTATTTAAATAACAAATTATTTAAATGGTTTGGTGCTTGAGCCTAAGGCCTATCATCCTCTGGAGGATACTAAGGCCACCACAATAACTTATAGCTCCTTTGTCCCCTTCAGACATAAATACAAAATCTGGATGTAACGACAGGGCTTACTTTACAGCTGGCGGCTCTGGGAGGCTTCATCCTGCTCTTCGGGTTCCTGGCCTTCAACGGAGGGTCCCAAGCGTCCATCAGCCAGGAGGGTGATGCTGTAGCTGTTGCCAAGTCCGTGGTGAACACCGTGATCTCTGGGTGTTCAGGAGGCATCACTGTGCTCTTGGTCTACCGCTCCGGGATGTGTTATCGGCCCTCAACCTGGTCCTTCCTTATGGCCCTTAATGGTTCTCTCACTGGGATGGTGAGCACCGCTCTGGCCGTTGCCACTTGTTTACAACCTAAGCGCTGATAGTGACGTCTAAAGTCTTTATCACACACAGCTCTAGGAGAACTTCGACCAAAATATTAAAAGCATTTTGCATAATTGGAATGAATACATAGTTTTTATATTAGAAATTATTATTATGTAATTATTGGTCGCTTATAATTCAGTCATTCTTAATGTATATTTTGTATGAGGGAAGTCAAACTATGCAACGCTACATGTATGTAGTGTTGCTACATACTCACAGTATGACTCACAGACTCACAATCAGTGAGTCAAAACACTCATTTCACCAATGGTAAAAGGAGAAATGCTTGGAGTAACTGTACACATGCGTTCTCAGCCTTATCTTGAGATGATTTCGGGACTTAGCGTCCCCGCGGCCCGGTTCTCGACCAGGCCTCCTTTTTGTTACACACCCTCAGGAAGCAGCCCGTAGCAGCTGTCAAACTCCCAGGTACCTATTTACTGCTAGGTAACAGGGGCATCAGGGTGAAAGAAACTTTTTGCCCATTTGTCTCAGCTTCCACCGGGGAACGAACCCGGAACCTCAGGACTACGAATCTGAAGCACTGTCCACTCAGCTGTCAGGCGCTTTCAGGTGCTCGGCTTGGGTACAAAAAATATTACCTGGGAATATGGAATAGGTATTAACGATGATGAAATTAAGTGTAAACTATGTGGTATATTAAGGTCTCAAACCCTCACCCATTATGTTCTTGATTGTCCGTTGATTAATGCATATATAAATAATGAGAGATAAGGATCGTTCCTGAACAAATAGTCTGGATTAGTCACAACGAAAAGATTGATGATATTCTGTATAAGACTTTTGCACCAAGATTGTGTTGCTCACGTGGCCCACAAAGTGAGGTGATTCGATAAAATCTCATGCCCATGCTTACCACCAAGTGCTGTCGGGTCGTTGGAGATATAGCTTAGGCTATCAATGACTTTCGTACAGTCACAGTGGTCGAGTGGTTAAGGAACCAGGTACGCCAAGGTGCATAGTGCTCCTGGCTGCACCTTATATATATATATATATATATATATATATATATATATATATATATATATATATAGATATATATATATGTCGTACTAGTAGCCAGAACTCACTTTTTGGCCTACTATGCAAGGCCCGATTTGCCTAATAAGCCAAGTTTTCCTGAATTAATATTTTCTCTAATTTTTTCTCATGAAATGATAAAACTACCGATTTCATTATGTATGAGGTCAATTTTATTTTATTGGAGTTAAAATTAATGAAGATATGACCGAACCAACAACCCTACCTAACCTAACCTAACCTATCTTTATAGGTTAGGTTTGGTTAGGTAGCAGAAAAGTTAGGTTAGCTAAGGTTAGGTAGGTTAGGTAGTCGAAAAACAATTAATTCATGAAAAACTGGCCTATTAGGCAAATTGGGCCTTGCATAGTAGGCTGAGAAGTGCGTTCTGGCTACTAGGTACGACATATATATATATAGATATATATATATATTATATAATATATATATATATGTATATATATATATATATATATATATATATAATATATATATATATTAATATATAAAATATACTGATGGTCCCCAGGACTATATGCAACTGAAAACTCACACCCCAGAAGTGACTCGAACCTATACTGCCAGGAGAAACGCAACTGGTATGTACAGGGACGCCTTAATCGCTTGACCATCACGACCGGACATAAGGTGATAGCCGAAGCTATTTGAACCACCCCTCGCCGGCACCGGATGGTAATCTTGGGCATAGCATTTTATCATTGATTTGATTATATAATATAATATATTATATATATATATATTATTATATATATATATATATATATATATATAACTGAAAACTCACTACCCCAGAAGTGACTCGAACCCATACTCCCAGGAGCAAAGCAACTGGTAACTACAGGGCGCCTTAATCCGCTGACCATCACGACCGGACATAAGGAAGTGATAGCCTGAGCTATATGAACCACTTCCCCGCCGGCACCTGGATGGTTATCTTGGGCATAGCATTTTATCAAATCACCTCATTTTTTTTGGGGCAACACGTGAGGAACACAAATGCAAACAAGTTTGCTTGTTTGCATTGTGTTCCTCACGTGTGCCCCAAAAAAAAAATGAGGTGATTGATAAAAATGCTATGCCCAAGATAACCATCCAGGTGCCGGCGGGGAAGTGTTCATATAGCTCAGGCTATCACTTCCTTATGTCCGGTCGTGATGGTCAAGCGGATTAAGGCGCCTGTAGTTACCAGTTGCTTTGCTCCTGGGAGTATGGGTTCGAGTCACTTCTGGGGTGTGAGTTTTCAGTTGTATCTAGTCCTGGGACCATTCAGGCTTGTTTGCATATATATATATATATATATATATATATATTATATTAATATATATATAGTATATATGAACACGTTGTACTGAACGGGGTGAAAATAGTTTGAGCTACCTCATTCCTTTGTGTGTATTTATACCTCAATAACCTGATTTCAATTAGATAACGAGCTACACCAGTTGACGTATAAGGTTTTAAGGGTCAGTTATCTTGAGATATCTTGAGATGATTTCGGGGCTTTAGTATCCCCGCGGCCCGGTCCTCGACCAGGCCTCCACCCCCCAGGAAACAGCCCGTGACAGCTGACTAACACCCAGGTACCTATTTTACTGCTAGGTAACAGGGGCATAGGGTGAAAGAAACTGCCCAATGTTTCTCGCCGGCGCCTGGGAACGAATCTAGGGGCCAGATTCATGAAAGCACTTACGCAAGCACTTACGAACCTGTACATCTTTTCTCAATTTTTGGCGGCTTTGTTTACAACTATTAAACAGCTAATGAGCTCCGAAGCACCAGGAGGCTGTTTATAACAATAACAACAGTTGATTGGGAAGTTTTCATGCTCGTAAACTGTTTAATAAATGTAACCAAAGCCGTCAAAGGTTTAGGAAAGATGTACACGTTCGTAAGTGCTTGCGCAAGTGCTTTCGTGAATCTGGCCCCAGGACCGCAGGATCACAAGTGCAGCGTGCTGTCCGCTCGGCCGACCGGCGCTCAATATAGATTGGGTCAATATAGATTGTCAATTAACTTTTTTAGAATAGAAACAATACTCGACGACATGGGCTTGTCGTGGAGTAATGGTCTAAGTTAGAAGTTAGGTAAACAAAAACACGACGTACACGACGTGCTCAAATTAAAAGTAGTAAAATTGAGACACTAAAATAAAAAGAATTATAATAAAGAACTTTATATAAAAAATACTGTAGTTTAATTTGAGTCAAATTAAGTCGCACTACCATAATAGAATAAATGTTGTGAGTGAGTCTTAGTTCGGAAAATTTAGTACATCAGTTTTAATGACGTTGTGAACGCTCGATTTTTTTTTAATTATTACATTAGGTACATCTGCATTTGTGCAGCTACCCTAGACTATATGAAGTGGAGTACAGTGTGTCAAGAAAGCTAACTAGTTGATGCTAAGAAATCCCCATCACACAGGATGGTTAGTCATACAGAGGCATGTGATGAGCAGTCTGCACTGGCAGACTAGGGATGCATTTTGAGGATATCATCAACACAAGAGTGAATAAGGCAGCAGTGGTAATACAAGTCCCCATCTCGCAGGATGGTTAGTCATACAGGGCCATATGTTTAGTAGCCTGCACTGGCAAATTTTGGGTACACTGTGAGGATATCTTCAAGAATACGAGAGTGAATAAAATAACTCTGTGAGCAGGAACTACGGCACGATCTCCCGCACTACATCACTGAATGCCCAGTTATTAGACCTTTCAGACCAGTTGGCATGAAGTACCTGGAGCTTTGCAATTATTTTATTCACTCTCGTGAACGCTCGAGAGGACTGGCTGAGTTAAAGGACTATTGTGGGTTGCATCTTGGGGAAATTGAAATTGAAATAAGTTTATTGAGGTAAAATACACACAGATGGATGAGGTAGCTCAAGTTATTCTCAGCCCGTTCAGTACATGGTGTTAATACATACATAGACACACATCACAAACAATAAACATATTACCGAACATTCTGAGAGATAAACATATACATTTCCTCCTTTACACAAGTAGCATCTTGGGGAAGGTCAGTCATTGAACGGGGCCCTAGGGTGACCCCTTATAAACCTAACAGGTTTCCTGTCCACAGACATTGGGAAACATTAATTTCATCAGTGTGTCCAAATAGTATTGTCACAATGATGAAATCAATTGAGTAAACACAATTCAAAGTAATGGATATGTACATCCGCCATGCTTGGTAATATGTTCTCCCCACATAGGTTACAGCCCTTTCCTGTGCCAGGTGAGTCCACTACGGGCTCACCATAGCCCGTGCTACTTGGAACTTTTGATTCCCAGTAGAGAATCTTAAACAACAACAACATGTCCCCACAGGTGTCCATCTGTGCCGGGTGCAACGTGGTGCGGCCGTGGGGAGCCTGTGTCACGGGCATACTGGGTGGAGCAGTGTTCCTCGCCATCCACTCCCTGCTGCCCAAACTGAAGGGTACGTACGCTCCTTCTTTACTAGTGTGATATGTTATTGTTTAAATTGGGTTTCTCGGTTATTTATTGTTGTCAAGTTGGCACTACATTTCCAGCTTTACTTAAATTAAGATTTTTGTATTGCAACTTCAAGAAATCAAGGTTAGATGTTATACTTAATTTTTCCGAATAAGATGCAGCTGTTTCTTGCACAGTTGACGACCCACTTGATGCTGTGGCTGTACACATGGGAGGTGGGTTGTGGGGGCTGGTTGCTGTGGCCCTCTTCCAGGATGGTGGCATTGTGTACGGGGGCAGCGCGCAGGTCCTCGCCTGGAACATAGTGGGGGCGCTGGCTATAGTGGCCTGGTCTGGTGGTCTCTGTTTGGTTATGTTTGGTTCCCTCAGGCTGCTCGGCGTCTTGAGGGTGCCTCCAGAAATGGAAATTGCAGGCAAGTGAATTTATCTTAACAGAATTACTTGAATATATAAAGTTTACCTTAATTTACCAGAGGGTCATCATCCATCTAGTGCCCTCGACGGGCACAGAAAGCCGGAGGTTTGTCAAACGTTGCCCTCTTTTGTTCCTGAGAACTTTTTTCTCCTGGATTATGAACTGCAGTAAGGTTTTGACATTTACAGCTTCATCGGGTAGGCAGTTCCATTTTCACCTACGGGTGAAAAGGCATCAGTTTTCTGTTTTACATTATGGCTTGTTGAGCTTGAAGCCGTTGCCCCTTGTGTGTGTTACATCTAACCCTTTAAAGAAATGGTCTGGATCCTCCAAGTAGTTTTTGTTTGTTCATTGTATTCTAGATGTGTTATTTACGCAGTAGATAAACCCGTAACATGTTCAAAGATATTTTACAAATGACTGGAATATAACGAAACAGTCCACTGCGTGTGTTAAAAAAAATTGTAGTTTCATTATATATTCTGTGTCAAGGCCAATAGTTGGACTCAATTAAATATTATATATTCTATACTTTGTGCATGGGTCGACCCATGCACACTAATATAGGGAGAGAATATGATAGAGTAGGATCCTGCAAGGATGTTTTAGCAACTTATCGCATGGAGACATTTGACGTAAAACGAAACATCTGTCAGCTGCATATTTTATACAATTAACTCTTTACAATATCTGTACGTCAGGAATGGACATCTTGAAGCACGGGGAGCCAGCCTACCCGGCTGAAGCATGGCTGGAGAGCCAGTATGATGGCTCTGTCAAGGCTGAGGAGGACATCAACAGGAACACCTGTAAGCTGCTATTTCCCGTTTTCATAAATGATAGGCTGTATCTTAGTTTCTTTATTTCGTTTCCTTAATAGATATAATTTTTTTTTTACTATATATTTTGTAAATCTTTATGTTTTTTGAGTGTTTCCGGCAATTGTCATATAAGAACCTAAAGAGCTAGGCACTTTCTTTTGATAATTATTTCCCAACAATATTCAGATTTATTATATTCTCTCAGGTAATCTTTCTAAATGTAGATTATAAAATACTGGTTCAATAGATTTGAAATATCGCTTATCGTCGTATAATCACTAAAAGTCTGCTATAGTTTTGATCTACAATAGTCTTGCTGGTTGGTCAAGCTATTGCTATGGCCTTAATAACCCTTTAGACTAATGAACAAATCCACAAGGGCCGTAACAAGGATTCGAACCTGCGTCCGAGAGCATCCCAGACGCTGCCTTAATTGACTGAGCTACGACGTGGTAAAGGAGTTGAAACCTTTAGACCAGAAGCTGGTCTAAAGCCTGAAACCCAACAAACCAATTATGAAACTTACACTAGCAATCACTTATTTCTTATTGATGTTCAGTACTTGAGATCACAACATTATTAATTTGTTGTCATCAGTCACTAAGCCATTCACAATGTTACAGATCTGCCACCCAACATGTCTGCCCTTGGAAATCCGGCTGGAGACTCCCGGCGCCATACCCAACACACCTGGTACAGTGGAAGCTGCCCGAGGCGCGAGCACCTCACGGTAACGCTCCCCATCTCACATACAACCTCACTCAACCCATCCACAACGCAAGTGAATTCCATCCCAGTTATGACAGGTCGAGCTATAATCTAGCGGGACGGCTGCGACACCACAATTATGAAGAAACGAGAGGTTACCAAGGACCTACGACGGTGGCATAATGGTTGACACGCGTTAGGGGGGTAGAAATAGCCTAAGCTACTCTATCCCTTTGAGATGTATTTCTTTCTTGTCTCATTAAACATACTTGAACTTGGTTGACACGCGCCTATCGCCCCTGTTCATCCAGCAGTAAACGGAGATTTGGCTGTACATCGATTGGAGGATTTTGTTCTGGGGAAAATATGCTGGTCTGGCCAGACCACACACTAGAAGTTGAAGGGACGACGACGTTTCGGTCCGTCCTGGACCATTCTCAAGTCGCTTGTGACAAGCGACTTGAGAATGGTCCAGGACGGACCGAAACGTCGTCGTCCCTTCAACTTCTAGTGTGTGGTCTGGTCAACATACTTCAGCCACGTTATTGTGACGCTTCGCCTGCATGCTGGTCTGGCTTTAACAAGGTCCATGCTGAGGAACAGTTCTTAGCTTGCAGAAATGGTTAAAAACTTGGGTTCCTTCTCCTTTACACTGCAGAGGTAATGATGTAGGCTAACAGGCAGTAGGATAACTCCAAGCAGAAATTATATGCAAAGACATTAACCGGTTTGGTCGTATTGTGTTTAATTTTAGTTAAGAAAGTTATGGGCTCCGAGCTTGAATACGGAACAGTAGTCTAGATGTAGGTACATAAACAATATCTGAAGTTGAGCATTTCATTTTAAAGCTCTTGTGTTCAAGTTGGGTTTACAAGTCCTAAAATTTGTTTGGTTATTCGCGCACGTTGCTTTATTTAAAAATTTCGTGAACTATTATGATGAATATATTTTGTTCCAGAGCGAGAGGACAGTATTTCAACATAATGAGATGTGAATTGTTATAAATGGATTAATACATTAACTGTTGTGTAAATAACTTTGCATTGAAGAAGTTGTCATAATTCTATTAACTGTCTGTTGTATGCTTCGCGAGGTTTGAAATATTTTCGTCCATGTCTGATGAAGGTAACTGAGAGGACAAGCTCCAGATGGACTTGAGTATGTCAACCACACTCAGGAACACTCCAGTCAGATTCACATCCGGTAAAAATGTCCATTGACTCTCATCCACCACCCAGCGTTTATCCACTTGAATAGTTTTCTAGGATTTCATGTGTTGGAATTCTTAGGATTAAGCTTTTAAGTGCCTTGGAGAAGTCTAATGACAGCACATCATCTGCCAAATTTGTATTTACGAAACTGGGAAGCATTTCCAGTTATGAGCTTTTTTTTTATTAACACATTTAAGTACATTACAATCGACTTGAGAATGGTCCAGGACGGACCGAAACGTCTTCGTCCCTTCACCTTCTAGTGTGTGGTCTGGTGAATATACTTCAGCCACGTTATTTTGACTCCTCGCCTGCATAAGTACTTCTGAATTTGTGCAGCTACCCTAGACTATATGAAGGGGAGTACAATGTCAAAAACGCTTATGGGCTCACCATAGCCCGTGCTACATGGACACTTCGTTCTGAGTAGCTAAATCTGAAACAACAACAACAACATCAAAAATTAGCTGTGAGATGCTAAAAATCCCCATCACACAGGATGGTTAGTCATACAGAGGCGGTTTGTTAGGGATGTTTTGTTTTTTCCGCAACCTGAAAGATTATAATTATTTTTAGACGCTTCTTATTAAGGCATCAAAGAAGGTACAAAATGAAGCCATGAGAATATTCTTAAGGTGCCCAAGAAATGTTATGATTGAGATAATGAGGATGGAGTTGAATCTGAAGAGTTATTGGGATAGAATTTCAGAGATAAATGTAGCCTCTGCCATTGGATTAATGAGAGGTGAGGGAGCTAATAAATTAATCCTCTCGGTTCAAAAGGTGGTTATTCCTATGCAAAAGAAAAAAGTACGTATGAGATAGGAGAGCTTAGGGCAACATATGATTGTATAATTATCTACAGAAAAGACTACCATGTATATTGTGATGGATCAGAAGCTAGGGATGGGAAGGCAGAGTACACTGACATCGGCACTGTAGATATTGTTATTGGACGCCGCTTAACTGACAATGTCTCTTCAATGCAGGCTAAACTCCAAGGTGTATTAACAGGATTACAGGAAGTAGTCAAATCTGGTAAAATTGCCAGTTTCTGTATAGAGAGTTGAGGAGCGTTAGTCTTTAAATAGCAGACGACCAATATATTAGAATATTGTGATCGAGTGTAGAGAGAATGTTAAGACAATAGAAAAAAATTGGGTATAAAGTAAGATTCATATGGATCCCTTCTCATGTGGGCATACTGTTGAATGAGGCAGTTGATGAGATAGCGAAGAGAGCCTCGGAAAAAAACTCTTGTCGATGATGTATGTCAGAAAACTTGAAACAAATAAAGACAAGAATCAAGATGATCCAAGAGGATGAAGAAAGAGTTAAGAAAATGGCAATGGTGGATAGTAGTAACACACTCAAGCATTATGCAATAACAAATACAAATTCGTCCTTCACATATGGTAAAGGAGTAAAGGAAAATCTCGGAAGGATTCAATTTACATGAAATCCAATCCAATGAGTAGGATCCAATTATTTCTGGTAATACGGTGTTGATGTCAGTGAACATAAGAACAAGGTAACTGCAGAAGGCCTATTAGCCCATACGAGGCAGCTCCTATTTATAACATACCTAATTCCACTCATATGCATGTGCAACCCACGCTTGAAACAATGAGAGACCCCACCTCCATTACGTTAGCGGTAATTGGTTCCACAAATCAACAACCCTGTTAATTAATGAACCAGTATTTACCCAAGTCTTTCCAAAATCTAAACTTATCCAATTTATACCCATTGTTTCGTGTTCTGTCTTGTGTTGAAACTTTTAATACCCGTGAAACAGATAAGGAGTAAATTATGAAGTATGCCGCACGCCCACACCTAAGATCATTATGTATTAGTGTCAACTTACTGATAACTATAGAAATAAGAAAATAGTGTACCAAATAAAATTTTTGGATGTGTGATAATAGCATGATAAAAAGAATACTTAGGAGCTACAAGCTGTTTGTTGTTATAGATTCAGCTACTCTGAACACAAAAGTTCCAAGTAGCACGGGCTATGGTGAGCCCGTAGGAGCTACAAGCGCTTTGCCCCAAGAGTGTAACACTTATATGCTGTGTTTACTATATTACCTGCAATGTAAAATGTGATTCTTGTACTGTGATTTGTGGATTTGTACTCATTGGATTTGTGCGCCCCTTGAGGGAATTGAAGTAGAGGAGGGTAGAAATAGCCTAAGGTACTTTATCCCTCTGAGATGTATTTTTATTGTCTCAATAAACGTACTTGAACTTGATTAAGGCATCGCTCTTCCATGAGGCTGTGGACTTTTAAGTGGCTCATAACGTGTGATTCAGGTTGTTATTTAAATTTAACAAATATTTATATATGGTTATGTTATATCGTTTATATTTATATTATAGTGATTGTATTTCTAATAAGGGGTCAGTAAGTAAGCGTATCGTACTCAACTCATTAATAGTCTCGGGAAGAGTTAATTGGAAGGTTAATTTGATTAGATGGGAGTTGGCTGTTACAGTTATTATTACTATGATATCCAGTCAAGAAATTACTATGATATCGTCAAGAAATATTTCGTGATAGGATAGCCTATTAGCGTCCTCTTTTTTTTTTCATCGCGTCACACAGTTCATAGCTATAATGAATATTTAATTATTTACAAAATTAGCTCAGCTTTGGTTAATTCGTTTATGAGCAATTATCCAGGATTAGCTGAATCCTGGATAATGTGCATTACTCCTTGAAATTTATATTTCCTTAATACTAAACGACGACCGATTATTAGACAATCTTGTTTTATTCAACGTATATCAATCTAAAGGAAATACAACAAATATGATTACACTTAACCTTTTTAACTTGAGGTTAGGATATGCTTGGTTGAGTTAGGTAAAAAGAAATGCTAAGTTAGTTGTGGAACAAGTCAAGAATAATGTCTCTAGTTATAAGCAGACTAAAGTCTGAGAAAGGGAAGGAGATTACTATAACTAAATATGTCGGTTTGCATGAGGAGTCCAGAAAAATGAAGCTAAAACCAAACTTAAATATTGCAGCCCATTCTCATGTTTAGGTAGTACTTATAGTAACGATGAGGACCGTCGTACATATATTGACGCAAAAGGCAATTAGAAAGTAGAAATCGGTACTATTGAATTTGGACAAACCGTTAAAGTTTTTGTACTGATGTTGCAGAGTAAACTTAACCTAACTTTCCTTGGCCTAATACACACTATCTGAGGCCTAATATAGTACATATATGTGTTATACTAAGTCAAGGAAATATAAGTTGCTTTTTAGCTTTATTTGTTTCGGACTATAAAATGAATAGTACCAAATTCTACTATCTAATTGTCTATTATGCATATACGATGGTCTACATAGCTACAGAAAGTACTATCTTAACAGGAGAATATTCAAAAGATCTCAGGCTCCACCCGCACCACTGGCGGCTTGGCTTGGCTCAACTCTCACTTAAAAATATCCTATAGCCACCATTCACCCAAGTATTAATGTAACCTGTGGTTAAGAGTGTACTATGTTGTTAAGAGTGTAAAGCTTTATACATTTAACCACATATCCTTATAGCATAGCTAAATTAGCTAGAAGAGTATTATCCTCGTACGTTTGAGAGTGCATTAATATAACCGCCACTCTATATAATATAAATCATATATTATACTAACAAAATCACTGCTCGTACTTTGTAGGATCGAGGGTCGTAACAGCCAATCCATGTTTTACAAATAATCACCATGCACTCTGGTGTAGTTAATGGAGTTCTCCACCAAACGCGACCTTCAAATGCACGTTAGTGTGATTTCCTTGGGTATACACCAATGAACTTTTGCTTAGTTGCAGAGGGTCCTTTCACAAATTCAGGAAGAATTTGTTGATTCTTTTGTTGGAAAACTTGTATCACTGTGTGAGAAGTCGACACGGTCCCAGTTTAAGTAAATTGTTTCTCAATTTTTTTTTGTTTACACCCTTGTCAGCTTCAGTTTGTTTGTTTAATTTGGTTTTACGGTTAATACCTATTACTTTCTCGAGGGTTATTAAGGCCGTGACCCTAGCTTACTGACCATCCAACAAGTATACTTTATATCCCTGTTGCGAAATTGACTGAATGCCATTTTGAGTGATAAGCCTAACATTTTTTTTAATTTGTTAGTGATTATTATTATTATTATTAAAGTTCTGAAACATTGAAAGTAATGTTATCATTAACCTTAGTCAAATTAATATAAGTGTAAAGGAAACTGCAGAAGGCCTATTGACCTATACAGGGCAGCACCTTGTTATATCCACCCATACTCGTTCATATACTGTATATGCCTAACCTACGCTTGAAACAATCCAGCGATCCCACATCTATTGTGTTATCCGGTAATTGGCTCCATAAATCATTAACCCTCAAGAGGCCAGGGTAGTCTTGGCTGAACACTCGACGGGAGAGACATCTCCCGCCAACACATCACAAGGAGCAGTGTGGTCACAATGCGACCCAAACGTCTTAAGGTCAGAGCGACTCCACTTGACGGTCATGCTATCGGGAGAAGCGACACTTTAAAGGTCCTGAAGGACGTTACTGGCCTCGAACCCGCTGACATTAGTCAGAAAGGTGAAGATATTGTGCTCTTCTTTTCATGTGAAGAAGAGCTAGAAAAACTCCTCACTAACGATGCCATTCTTCGCAAAGAGCACCACCTACATCCTCACTTCCCACGTCAGTTCCTGGCCGGAAGAACTGTTTTTACCAGCAGGACCAGCCGGTGGATCGCTGAGCGACCTCAACATCATATCATAAACAATATCGAGGACGAAAATCCAAACCTGTCGGTATTCAACCTAGAGTTCTGCACCACCGACAAAACATCAATGAAGATTACGTTCACCACCATAGCTGCGGCCACCCAGGCGGCCACACAACATAAGAACAAAGGCAACTGCAGAAGGCCTATTGGCCCATACGAGGCAGCTCCTATTTATAACCACCCAATCCCACTCATATACATGTCCAACCCATGCTTGAAACAATCGAGGGACCCCACCTCCACAATGTTACGCGGCAATTGGTTCCACAAATCAACAACCCTGTTACTGAACCAGTATTTACCCAAGTCTTTCCTAAATCTAAACTTATCCAATTTATACCCATTGTTTCGCGTTCTGTTCTGTGTTGATACTTTCAATACCCTATTAATATCCCCTTTGTTATGTCCATTCATCCACTTGTAAACCTCTATCATGTCACCCCTAACTCTTCGCCTTTCCAGTGAATGCAAATTAAGCTTTGTTAATCTTTCTTCATATGAAAGATTTCTAATTTGGGGAATTAACTTAGTCATCCTACGCTGGACACGTTCAAGTGAATTTATATCCATTCTATAATATGGCGACCAAAACTGAACTGCATAGTCTAAATGGGGCCTAACCAGAGCAAGATATAGCTTGAGAACCACACCAGGTGTCTTGTTACTTACGCTGCGATTAATAAATCCGAGTGTCCTATTTGCCTTATTACGAACATTTATGCATTGATCCTTTTGTTTTAAATTCTTACTAATTATAACTCCCAGATCCCTTTCGCAATCCGACTTCGCAATCTCAACACCATCTAGCTCGTATCTTGTAACTCTATCATCATACCTAGCCTCAGAACTTTACATTTATCAGCATTAATCTGCATCTGCCAGTCCTTTGACCATTTCAAAACCCTATCTAGATCAACTTGAAGTGATAGTGAGTCCTCCTCCGAATTAATTTCCCTACCGATTTTCGTATCATCGGCAAATTTGCAAATGTTGCTACTCAAACCTGAATCTAAATCATTTTATATATTATAAACAACAGAGGTCCCAAGACAGAGCCTTGAGGCACTCCACTTACAACATTTTCCCACTTCTACTGCTTCGGCCTAAATTCAAGGATTCTACTGCTTCGGCCTAAAAATACCACCCCACCAAATAAAAAAGGAACGATACCATGAGATCCAGCAGTGCTTTAAGTGCTACGAGCTCTCCCACCCGACCAACAAGTGTCAGCACCCTATCCAGAGGTGCAGCCTGTGCGCACTGGACCATCACTACTCCATATGCAAGGCATCGCTGCTTGCTCTGTGATGGCAATCACCCCGCAATTTCCTACCGCTGCCCCCGCAGACAGGAAAGCATCAAGGCCCCGGTTGAAGCCAAGAGAAACAACCCTTCTACCTCCTCGACCAGAGCCCCAAGCGTTCAACCCACCACCTTAGCTCTCACTAATCGACCAGAAGATTTTCCGGTCTTACCAACATGTAGCTCCTCCCAGCAGGCGACGCAGCCTTCTCATTGGGGACCCAAGGTCCCACAGGCTCCTTCACAGCCCCCCTGCATCACGTGCAGGCATTATCCCTGGTCTTCTTAGACTAGCGGAAAGGCTTGCAGGACCTGACAACCAGCGCTTTGTTAGTGAACTAAACGCATTATACATAGACAATGGCATGGCCCCCATCATAGCCACTAGCGCAAATCTCACTGCCTCCTCTACCACTCCGGAGACTACCACCACGACGACCAGGCGGTCAACTTCAACACCGACTCCAGAACCGCCCATGACCCGGGCGACACAAACAGAGGTAATTCCTTCTTCAGCTCCTAAGACGCCTACCATCACTATCTCAGCAGCCGCGCTAGCAGTCGTGCTGTCTACAAACGATAACAGCACCTCCAGCGCTCCTGAAATAGCTGTAACCACCAATCAACGACACCTAAGCCTACCTAAGGCTGCGAGGCGAAAGACAAAAACGCCCGCTACGGAGGTTACGGACTCCTCAGACGAGGAAATCATAGTAGGAGCTCCAGCGCCGCATCACAAATACGACACCTACACGGTTCAAGACTTCCTCATGGAGGCCACGTCACCAAACTCCAACGACAGCACTACTCAGCCAAAGTCGCAGGCAAAGAAAAAACGGAAAATCTAGAGGTCTACACTAATCCCACCAGCTCCATAACTGGTATAGCCAGCCTTCAAGGCTGAAAACCACCATGAAGATCCCCATCCATCGCCAGATCTCTAGTATCAGCCACTGATACAGATAATAGGCTCCAAAGAGCCTCCACATACGGGCTCACCATAGCCCGTGCTACTGGAACTTATTCTGAGTAGCTGAATCTAAAACAACAACAACAATTAACCCTGTTTTTGATTGTCGCAATAATTAAAGGCATTCCCAGATCTTTCCAAGGGTCTAATTTGTTTTCAGCATTCCTTATCGTGATTACGGGCTACTCATGCCCGTGCCACCTCTTGGGTGTCTTCATCAATTAATCAATCCCTATCGTGACATCACAGAAATCACCACCTCACTGATTCACTTATATATACCCTCGAGTGTTCAAGAAGATAGGCAGTGTATAGATAGGTATATAGATAGGTATTGGCTGCATGTGGGGCTGCACATAATTTCTGCTGGAACAGAAACGTTCCAGCAAACGTTAAGGCGCGTTAATTTAGTTTGAAAGTTTATTTTATTAATAATTTGTAAGCTACAATTTGAGAGATCTGGAAGTCTCGTTGCCAGCAACCAATATGGATGCCGGACATAATATTAGTTTACTAATGTCGGGCGAGGACCCAACGCCAATGTCCCGGGAACTGTCCATTCTGCAGAAGGACCTAGACACCCTCTTCCTCATTGTGTTCGGTATTCTCATATTCAGTAAGTACCAGAATCTGTGTTTTCTCTCGTTTTCAAGTATTTAAACTTAAATGGGTTA
>WNGS01165503.1:26719489-26738001 GCA_020271785.1 Procambarus virginalis | reverse complement strand
ACTTGCATGAACCACAAGAGAAGATTAACAATCTTTAGACAACACTCCTCATTATTCTGGCGCCCTTGGGAGGTGGAGATAGTTGAGGTAAATACTTCAAAGTCTCTATCTCTTTTAAGGGTCTGACTTGGTGTAGTGGGTTAAGGCATACTAGTTATGGCAGCTATTGGAAGATAGTTGTGCTTTCTGGGTTCGAGTCCCACTGGTGGGTGTTGTCTAAGATTGTTAATCTTCTCTTGTGGTTCATGCAAGTATGTGCTTATATATATATATATATATATATATATATATATATATAATATATATATATATATATATATATATATATATATATGAGTGCCGGCGGGGAAGTGGTTCAAATAGCTTCGGCTATCACTTCCTTTTGTCCGGTCGTGATGGTCAAGCAGATTAAGGCGTCCCTGTACATACCAGTTGCGTTGCTCCTGGCAGTATGGGTTCGAGTCACTTCTGGGGAGTGAGTTTTCAGTTAATATATTTATATATATAATGTTTTGTGTTCGTGTACATACAGTTCTCAATCTTAACAGATCATAACTCGTAATTAATATTAGTGCTTTTTCCCTTTGAAGTACTGTTTCTTTAACAATAGAGAATAGGAGTCCATTGTCTAGTTCAGTACAGGTTGTTATGTACTGTACAGCTTTAGCTGATTTGTTCGTGTCAAATCTCCGTGGTGTAGTGGTAAGACACTCGCATGGCGTTCCGCGAGCGCTTTGTCATGGGTTCGTTCGTAAGTGTCATGGGTTTGGGGAGGATTTACTGAGCGCAAATCCTTAACTGTAGCCTCTGTTTAACTCAACAGTAAAATGTGTATTGGTTGTAACAACGATCTTCGAGGCGGGGATCGTATTCCAGGGACCTGCCCGAAAACGCTACGCGTACTAGTGGCTGTACAAGAATGTACAACTCTTGTATATATCTCAAAAAAAAAATGAATATTATCTTTGGGAGACTGTATCTATGCAAAAGACATTCAGAATAGTTGTGTTATGTATTACTTATGTAATATGTAAGTTACGTTATGATATTCCTACTATTTATTTTGCAAGAAATTGAGCTTTCAGTTGCTTGCAGCGGGATGCGTTCGCGACTCACAATCGGGAATTCTAGGTTCGAATTTGGCGGGATCTAGGTTCGAATCGTGATTTCTGTCCGGGCGGGACAGAAAGGTTTGCACGTTTTTTCCACCTAATGCCTCTGTTCACCTAGCAAGTAAATAGGTTTCCGGGAGTTGTGTGGGTTGCGGGAGTTCGGGTTACGTTAGCTATATGTCTTTGCAACGTAATTTTTTTTTTTTCCGTTTGTCCAAATTCAATATGTCCGGTACAGATACTGGTACATTCTGACGTTCCTTCTGTAAGGTTCAAAATATTAAAACTTGTTTGCAAATAAAGGGACCAATATGTTTACATGTATATATATAACATTAATAATTTGTAACTAGCGTCAAAGATGTTATTTGCTTAGCTAAACGAACTAGAGGCTTCAGTTCTGAACCGATATGTGCCTCTGTAATCCTTTACACCACCGCCCACGGATGGGTATGGGGTGCATAATAAAGAAAGAAAATGAAATTGAATATTCATTAACTTTACCAAAAACAACAAGTCTGAATATTATTTAGTCAATTCAAGTGAATTCTGGAACTTGGTTGCCAAAACTGCCATATATTCCCGATTTTTATTGTATGTATTCAAAACATTATCTATGTAAATGACACAATTATAATTCATTCGTATTATGCTAATTAAAATGTGATATAAAGCAATGGCATCCTCTCGTTAAGGTATTGTTATAATTACTTATTTAATTACACATCGCGAAGGATAAGGAATTAGGCTACACGAGCGATTCTCTGTTGGCTTAAGTTCCCAATGAAATATCTTAATTATTATAACTCAGGTGTCTTGCCAGCTAATAATCTATAACTTACTAACAAATCCAAATTTATATATCTGAAAATTTACACAAAAATGCGTCCCACATGTTGTGTACCAACCATTTATTTTTAAATGTTTTATGGGATCATTTAGAAGGCACTCAGAATAGTGTGGAGGAAGAGCTTGGACACAGGGGAGATACCCGATGCGCTTAAGCAGCAGACATTGCCTCTCTACACAAAGGTGGTAGCAAAGCATTGGCAAAGAATTATAGACCAGTTGCACTAACGTCCCACATAATACAAGTATTTGAGAGAGTGATCAGGAGTCAGGTCACTAGATTCATGGAAACCAATGACCTCCACAATCCAGGCCAACATGGATTTAGAACAGGAAGATCATGCCTCTCACAGCTACTTGACCACTATGACAAAATCACTGAGGCATTAGAGGAAAAACATAATGCAAATGTAGTGTACACAGATTTTGCAAAGGCATTCGACAAATGTGACCATGGAGTGATTGCACACAAAATGAGGTCAATGGGTATAACTGGTAAAGTAGGACGCTGGATACTCAATTTCCTGTCGAACAGAACACAAAGAGTAACAGACAATCAAGTAAAATCGAGTCCGAGCGCAGTTAAAAGCTCTGTACCTCAAGGTACAGTCCTTGCACCACTACTGTTCCTTATTCTCATATCAGATATAGACAAAAACACAAGTCACAGCTTCGTGTCATCCTTTGCAGATGATAAAAAAATTAGCATGAAAATTACCTCTGCTGAAGACATTGATAAACTACAAACAGATATTAACAAAGTTTTCGATTGGGCAGCAGAAAATAACATGATGTTTAACGGTGATAAATTCCAGGTACTCAGATACGGCAAAAATGAGGATCTTAAACATAATACAGGGTACAAAACACAATCGAATCTGCCCATAGTAGGAAAACAGCATGTCAAGGATTTGGGAATAATGATGTCCGACGACCTAACGTTTAGGGAGCATAACCAAGCAAGTATTGCGTCAGCCAGAAAAATGATCGGATGGATTACGAGAACCTTCAAGTCCAGAGATCCCATCACAATGGTTGTACTCTTCAAATCACTTGTGTTGTCCCGTCTTGAGTACTGCTCGGTACTCACTTCCCCCTTCAGAGCAGAGAGATTGCTGAAATTGAGGGAATACAGAGAACATATATGGCACGCATAGACGAAATAAAGCACCTAAATTATTGGATCGTCTCAAAGCTCTCCAAATGTACTCACTAGAAAGGAGACGAGAGAGATACCAAATAATATACACATGGAAAATACTGGAGGGACAGGTCCCAAATCTGCACAGTAAAATAACAACGTACTGGAGTGAACGACATGGAGAAAATGCAGAATAGAACCAGTGAGAGCAGAGGTGCCATAGGCACAATCAGAGAACACTGTATGAACATCAGAGGTCCACGGTTGTTCAACGTCCTACCAGCGAGCATCAGAATATTACAGGAACAACCGTGGACATCTTCAAGAGGAAACTAGATTGTTTCCTTCAAGGAGTGCCGGACCAACCGGGCTGTGGTGGGTATGTGGGCCTGCAGGCCGCTCCAAGCAACAGCCTGGTGGACCAAACTCTCACAAGTCAAGTCTGGCCTCGGGCCGGGCTTGGGGAGTAGAAGAACTCCCAGAACCCCATCAACCAGGTATCAACCAGGTACCTAATTTCATTACCTTACACTTTCCTGAGTTGAACTTTAACATCCATTTTCTAGACCATTCCTCCAGTTTGTCCAGGTCATCCTGTAGTCTTTGTCTATCTTCATCCGTCTTGATTCTTCTCATAATTTTTGCATCATCAGCAAACATTGAGAGGAACGAGTCTATACCCTCCGGAAGATCGTTTACATATATTAGAAACAGGATGGGTCCAAGTACTGAGCCCTGTGGGACTCCGCTGGTGACATCTCGCCACTCTGATGTTTCCCCCCAACCGTTACTCGCTGTTTCCTGTTGCTTAAGTACTCCCATATCCACTGGAGCACCTTCCCTTTTACTCCTGCCTGTTGCTCCAACTTTTTTAACAGCCTTTTATGGGGTACTGTGTCAAAAGCTTTCTGGCAGTCCAGGAAAATGCAGTCGGCCCACCCTTCTCTTTCCTGCCTAATTTTTGTTGCCTGGTCATAGAATTTTATTAAACCTACGAGGCACGATTTACCACCCCTGAACCCATATTGGAGGTGCATTACAAAGTTATTTCCCTCCAGGTGCTGAACGAGCCTTTTCCTCACGATCTTCTCCATCACCTTGCATGGTATGCAAGTTAGGGAAACTGGCCTGTAGTTCAGTGCCTCTTGCCTGTCACCCTTCTTGTATATTGGAACTACGTTAGCTGTCTTCCAACTTTCTGGTAAGTCTCCTGTTTCCAGTGACCTGTTATACACCATAGAGAGTGGTACACTTAGTGCTTCTGCACCTTCCTTTAGTATCCATGGTGAGATTCTGTCAGGCTCAACAGCCTTTGTCACATCCAGCTCCAGCAGACACCTTTTGACCTCATCACTGGTGAGGTCAAATTCCTCCAAAGTTGCTTGGTTTGCCTCCTCATTTAGTGCAGGGGCTTCTCCTTGTTCTATTGTGAAGACCTCCTGGAATCTCTTGTTGAGTTCTTCACACACCTCCTTGTCATGCTCTGTGTATCTGTTCTCCCCTTTTCGCAGTTTCATCACTTGTTCCTTCACTGCTGTTTTCCTCCTGATGTGGCTGTGGAGCAGCTTTGGTTGGGTCTTGGCTTTACTCGCTATGTCGTTTTCAAACTGTCTCTCTGCTTCCCTCCTCACTCTGAGGTACTCATTTCTGGCCCTCTGGTATCTCTCCCTGCTCTCTGGTGTTCTGTTATTTCTGTAGTTTCTCCATGTTCTTTTACTCAGTTGCTTCGCTACCTTACATTCCTGATTGAACCATGGGTTTTTCTGTTGTTTTTAGTTTTTCTCCTTTTGGACGGAGATAAACCTGTCTGCAGCTTCCTGGCACTTCTGGGTGACAAAATCCATCATGTCCTGCACATTCTTGTCTCTAAGTTCTGTTTCCCATGGTATTCCCCTCAGGAAGTTCCTCATCTCGTCATATTTTCCTCTTCGGTAATTTAGTCTTATTCTCTCCAATTCGATCCTTGGATAGGTTATTCCTACCTCCACTCAAAAGTACTCAAAAGTCAGTATACTGTGGTCACTCATTCCTATGGGGGCTTCAACTTTGACTTCCCTTATTTCTGACTCATTCAGGGTGAATATCAAATCAAGTCTAGCTGGTTCATCATTGCCTCTCACTCTTGTGGGTTCCTTGACATGCTGGCTCAGAAAGTTCCTTGTTGCCACTTCCAAGAGTTTAGCTCTCCACGTATCTGCACCACCAGATACCAGATGTGTGTGTGTGCGCATATTCATCTAGTTTTATTCACCTAGTTGTACTTGCAGGGGTTGAGATCTGCTCTTTCGGCCCACCACTCAATTGTCAATCAACTGTTTCTAACTACTGCTACTATTTTTTTCCACACCACACTCACATACCCTAGGTAGCAGCCCGTGACAACTGACTAACTCCCAGGTACCTATTTACTGCTAGGTAACAGGGGCATAAGGTGAAAGAAACTCTGCCCATTGCTTCTCGCTGGCGTCCGGGATCGAACCCGAGACCACAGGATCACATGCCCAGCGTGCTGTCCGCTCGGCCACCGGCCCCCTACACACACACACACTCACCTGTGTGTATTTTTGGTGGTGACCTTCTTTTGTGTCTCGAGGTCGAATATGTCGTCCAACAGGATCTCCAACCCCTCGACCTCGAGACACAAAAGGTCACCACCAAAGACACCTTACAAGCTGAACTTATTGCAGAAGGAGAAAAGAATCGAGGCAACTACAGAAGCACCATACTGTTCCCCGAGCTCAAAGCGGCAGCTAAGAGCCTTCGTGAGAACAAGGAGATAGTCGTCAGGAGAGGTGACAAGTCGCCAATATACGTCATTCTTAAAAAAGACGAATATCTGGCGAAAATGAACCTCATACTCTCTGACCAAACTAAATTCCAAAGGGTAACGAAGGACACTACAGCCGAACTGAAAGCAAAGGTCAACAAATTGATCGAAACTGTGAACGCCAAGAAATCCGGACTCCACCTGCCAAAGATTATTGGGGAATACAAACCTGGATATGCGTATGGAAATGTCAAGACACACAAGCCTGGAAACCCACTTCGGCCAATCATCAGCCAGATACCCACACCCACGTACAGACTGGCGAAGCGACTCAACGGCTTGCTGACTCCTTATGTCCCTTGCGCCTTCAGCCTGAAGTCTCCAAAGGAATTTGTTGACTTACTACGGGGAACACGGGCTACAGGGATAAGAGCCTCGTTGGACGTAGAATCACTGTTTACCAACGTACCTGTGGAGAAGCAATCGGGATGATAGCGGACAGAGTGTATCGTGATCCGGCCTGTACTCCTCTTGACATACCAGAAAACATTCTAAGGAAACTACTCCAAGCTTGTACTAAAGAGGCACCCTTCTTGAGCCCGGATGGGCACATGTATAAGCAAGTAGATGGGGTCGCCATGGGTTCTCCCCTAGGTGTCCTGTTTGCGAACTTCTACATGGGTACCATCAAACAAAAGGTCTTAGTCGACATGAACTTGAAACTGGCCATATACTGCAGGTATGTTGACGACATTTTTACACAGGTACCTGATGTCAGACATCTGCAGGAGCTGAAGGAGGCATTTGAGCGGAATTCTGTGTTGCGTTTCACTTACGAGATGGAGAAGGATGGGAAGCTGCCCTTTCTAGATGTAACAGTCATGGAAAGGAGCGGAGGTTTCCACACTGCAGTCTACACTAAGGAAACAAACATAGGAATGTGCCTCAACGACAACAGTGACTGCCCAGACAGGTACAAGAGGAGTGTTGTTAATGCTTATGTCGACCGTGCTCTCAGCCACAGCTCAGGATGGAAGCAAGTCGACGAAGAACTCTGTAGGGTAAGGCAGGTCCTAGTCAACAACGGCTTCTCCAATGGTTTCATTGAAGACATCATAAAAGAAGGAAGGTGAAACGCCATGCAACCTCTGAAGAAACTAACACAACACCTGTACCCCCTATTAGACTATTTTACAGGAACTTCTTTTCCACAGCTCATAAAACGGAGGAAAGGGTCCTGAAAGATATTGTTAATAGGAACGTTATCCCTACAGACAAAAATCAGAAGATACAATTGACGATTTACTATAAAACCAAAAAAACGGCCAGCCTACTCATGAGAAACTCTCCAGACACAAAGCAGAACGCTTTAAAAGAGACCAATGTCGTCTATGCCTTCAAATGCCCACTTGGGGACTGTAAGCCTCAAAGAACTCAGTATATAGGCAAGACAACAACATCTCTTTCCAGGCGATTAACGATGCATAAGCAACAGGGCTCCATTAAGGAACATATAATCTCCTCCCACAACCAGACCATCACCAGAGAAGTCTTAACAAACAACACAGAAATCATCGATAGATACAGCGATAGCAGGCGGCTTGATATCTGCGAGGCACTACACATCAAGAAGTCAACACCAGCAATCAACAGCCAATTAATGCACAACTATATTCTACCCACTTCAAGACTCCGCACCAATATAGAAGCATCAAGAAATATGGGCCAAATAGGCCCTTTGCAGTTACTTCTATTCTTCTCTTTAATTTACCCAATATTATACACCATTGTTTCGTGTTCTGTCTTGTGTTGAAAGTTTGTTTTCACCTCATCCAAAACTGTTGTAACATATCACCTCACCCAAATGCAGGTATAAAATGAAAGCCGTTTAAATTATAGCATAGTAGAACTCTGTTTAGTGTTTGCAGGTTATAGTTGTGTGTGTGTAAACTAAAGTCTTTGAAAATGTAATAAGTTATTACGAAACACGTTCAAGTGTCGCGTCAGACTAGAAATAAAAATAATTTTGCAGAATTGATTTTTCAATTACCATCGACAGTGAAAAGAAACATAAGAAATATTGAGAAATCAAGAATTATTAATCTTACTTTTTCGGTCATATTTAATAATATATGTTTACAGGAAAGACTGCTACTAAAATATACTAATATATATATATATATATATATATATATATATATATATATATATATATATATATATATATATATATATATATATATATAAAATGCTAGTGTTGCGTGTGAGTGTCATGATGCGTACATGAGTGGGTCAATAACTCAGGAAGATCAGCAGCACTCAGCCCGACTGATGAAGCAGTGTTGATCACTGGGTACACTCCCCCACAGGAAGGTCCTCGGCCACAGTGCCTACCCTTGGGTGTCCGACCTTCACCATACAGTACACTTAGTGTACACTCCTTGAAGCCGTAAATATCCCGTACATCCCTGTACACTGCTCCACATCGATGACTTCCAGTTGTGTCCTGTGTACTGAGCCTGTCATCTGTCATGGACAGTGACAGTGAAGTGTCACTGGACAGTGAAGTGACGCTGGACAGTGAAAGAGGTCCCTCTCTTGATACGAGAGGCATATGAGAGGTCCTTATACCTTTTGAATGAGGGAGGAGGATTTTGCTTGTATCTCTCATGTCGGTGTTTAAAGCCGGTCACCCAGCTGTAAAAGCCCGTCACCCAGCTGTAAAAGCCGGTCACCCAGCTGTAAAAGCCCATCACCCAGCTGTAAAAGCCCGTCACCCAGCTGTAAAAGCCGGTCACCCAGCTGTAAAAGCCCATCACCCAGCTGTAAAAGCCCGTCACCCAGCTGTAAAAGCCGGTCACCCAGCTTTACAAACCCGACGCTAAGTTGCACAAATGTATAATTTCCGTGGAATATAACAGAGTGCTGCACTTCCTGAGTGGTATCCACGGCGCTCAGGAAAGTAGCACTTAAGGACATATATATACTGGTCCTAACCCACCAAGGAGAGATTATATCACAAGTGGTCTTGATAGTTCCTTAGGGAGCAGGGAGGGAAGAGTGAGGGAGCAGAGGGAGGGAGGAAGGGACAGGGGAGGGTGCAGGGGAAGGGAAGATCAAGGGGCAGACGACGGTGGGAAAGCTAGAGAATAAGGGAGGTCAGGACGTGTTTATTTTATTGTTATATTTCTATTTTTCTTCTTCCAGTTCTGCAGACCGGGTTCGCGTTCCTTGAAGCAGGCGCGGTAAGGTCCAAGAACACCACCAACATTCTTATTAAGAACATGCTCGATGTCTGTAAGTTACCAGTTACACACCTTCGTATCTCTCTATCAGTTATCAACGTATATTTCCAAACCTTTTCACTGATGAGAAAAATATCGAAGCTGTAATATGGCATCGAACCCGTGTCTCTGGTTAAGACTCCATTATACGGTTTCACGATTTTCTCTGAGATACATCACTTCTTGTGATTTCATTATTCATCTCTGATGTCAGCAGTTCGACCTTGCGGCGACCTCAGTACATGCGTAAAGTTCATATATACATAAGCTACCTGTGGTACAGTTAACTTATTAACTGTAAGTTATAAGTTAACGATAGTTAACTGTACCTTACAGTTAAGGTACAGTTAACTTATTCTTGTCTAGAGTACGACTCTCACATCTGGATTAGCTCCCCCTCGACCAAAATGGCGGAAGTAATAACCAAAACAGGGTGATCAGTTTACCTCATTTCTAATAAGGTATTGTATGTACTAGCTCTATCTATAAATCCAACATTATTTGTAAATCATCTATGTATGTACTTTTCCTTCAAGTACTTTTTCCTTCAATTTCCTTTCCAAATTCAAATTCAATTCAAATAAAATTTGAATTTGAATTTGAAGGGCTCACCATAGCCCGGCCGTTCGGGGAGTTATACTCCAGAGTATCTATGTGTAAAACAACATCAACAGCCTAATGTCCTATCTAAGCCTTCCTTCACAAAATTGCATCTCTCTCTCTCTCCCTCCCTTGCCACTTCTGCTATGGTTCCTGCTCTTGGGCTCTTGTGAGTTATGTCGCCCTCTTGAAGCCTGATGTTATGTTATGCGTCATAAACGTTGACAGTGGCTGCGTGTCTATTGGTGCTGCAAGAGTATAGCATGTTACGCTGTGTAGCCTGACCATCGCTCAGTCATGTTGTCTCATATACCACCTTACGCCTCCTCTCACAACTCTGGCAGTCAATCGTTCAGAAACATTATGTCGAGTTGTTGAAAACTTAATGATACTGGATTTGTTTTCAGAGTAATGCATTGACCTAATGATGAATTAAGTCTTTACAATAACCAGCCAAATGTGATCACTGATTATTTTGTACCTGACCTGCTGCTGGTACTGGGATAACCGTAGCGGTAATGATCTAATACTAGTCGCATTAACCCCTTGATGCGACTAGTACCAATATCCTCATCAAACCATCCCCTCTACTCCCAGTGTGAGCACTACTGGTACTGTCTCATCCACACCCTCCCAGTATCAACCCCACTGCCCAGTACCACCCCTGTCAACTTTACTGATATCAACCCTTATTCAGTCATGGAACTAACCCGTTCCTTGCATCAACCCAGTCATTGGTGGCATATCGTACTGGCTGGTGGGGTTCCCGCTGGCATTCGGCGAAGGGAACAGCTTCTGTGGCACCGCTTATTGGGCGTCGTACGGGCTGGCGGACGAGCGCCTGGCCTTCTGGTTCTTCCAGTTCGTGTTCGCTGCCACAGCCGCCACCATAGTCTCGGGGTCGATGGCTGAGCGGTGTGCCTTCAACGCCTACCTCATCTACTCGCTTGTGCTATCAGGTGGGTGGATGGCCGCGCGCTCTCTCCTAATCAACTCCATCTAACGAGTATGTAGTGATGTGAATAATCAACAGGTCAATGTAGATGTCATCTGTCGTCATCTCGTGAGTGTGGATACTCTCAACCATCTGTGGACCTGCAGGGACAAGGTCATCTCTAAGACACGGCCGAGCTAAGCACCACTTCGATCTGGGTGAACTGAATCAGGAATACCTAGACATTGTAACAATTACGAGGGACAGTTTGTATAATGCGTCGGTTACCTGAATTAAATCACCATCAGATTGCAACAGAGACTTAAGGTTGTAATAATACATTTTTTCTAGGAATTTTTATGCAAGGGCCTTGAGTTGATGGCAGGCCTACTCTGTCATTCTGGCTGGCCATCTCTGTTGCCCTCAAGCGAACAGTGACTGCGTGTCTCTGGTCCTCGTATAAGTAATGATGACCTGCATAATGGCAACAGTGAGGCTGTGTCACAGTCGGACGGTGTTACTCTTCCCTGTCCAGCTGTGACGTCACGTATGATCTCTACAAGACTGACGAGCCTCTCTACCTTGGCTACTTCTGTATGACTTCCATTGTCGGGGACTGGTAGTTGTGTTGGGCATATCTACAGCTCCCTCTTTGGTTCTGGAACAGTGTTCCTTAACCTTTTCCGACCTTAACCTTCTCCACCCTCCCCAGCACCCAGCAGGCGTCACTGACCAGTGCTGGGATGTCGTATGCTGCACTAATATAAGAAGTAAACTTAAAAGAAAGACTCCTTAACAATTTATTTTGCTAAGTCTCCAAAAATGTTGCATTAAAGATGATAACACGAAACAATATCCATATAAAAAACGAATATTGAAAAAGTTGAGTATGAATAAATTTCATCAAACATAGAAAACGGAGGTATTTTAACGTACACTCATCACTGCAACTTGCTGTTGCTTGTGTGCTACACGTTTCTCGAATCAAGGCTTATAGTGGTGACGAGAGCCACCCTTATGGCATGGACTGCTCATCCTGAAGGCAGTTGCAGGGTGTTGTTTTGATCTCCAGCATAGTGAAGAATACCTTCTCACACAAACATGTCGTTGAACATAATAATTTCCAGCACTGGTTTCGCAGTTCCAGGGTGCGCTACCAACCCCTTACAACAGAAGTCAGACAGCGGTAGGCCACGTACGTCTGACAACCTTGGTTCATCTGCAGATCGAGGAGCTCCTCCTTCGAGTTGTCATCATCACTCACCTGTCAGGAAGGGCTTGTGAATCCATTAAGGATATATGATCGTAGGGAAGGTACTGTGATAGTGGTCTCAAGGTGCGAGAGGTGAGTAACAATATTTTATTCAAGCACGAGACTAACTCCCCCCTCACCTTCCCACCCAAGACTGCAACCCTTCCTACCGTCCATCCAGGGACTCCAGGCATCCAGAGGGAGATCTTACTGAGGGCTTCTACCATCTCTGTACAAACTTGATTATTAGCTTTTGAACCTTGCATGGACAAATTGAGGTCATTCAAGTGATTGAAGATGTCCTCCAGATATGGAAAAGAGAGCAGGAACAATTTGTCTTAAAAATGTTCGGCATAGTTATTATGATACTGCGAGGAGCATTGTAACTTCAGCATGGAGCTCCTAAAGTGCCCTAATTTAAGCAACCAGAGGACCTATAAACAGAAAACTGGACATTGTTTCGCGAGCCGCTACCATTTTCTTACCTGGTTGATACCTGGTTGATGGGGTTCTGGGAGTTCGTCGAGTACACTATGTGTCAACTTTGTGAAAGAGAAAACATGCACTCTCTTGAACATTATATTGTAGAATGTCCCATACTGGCTGACTTTCGCCCCCCTGGGCTAAGGTATGCTGAACTTTGTAATTACTATATGAGTACTGGAACACTTGATGATATATTGGACTTGTATCCAAGATTGACCATGTAATAGATTAATTATACAATGTATGTGATGTAACTATATAACCTGAGCTTGTAAAAGCACCTCAATCACCTTCAGTGATTAAGTGCTTAATTGCACACTAGTTTATTTATCAGCTATCTCACCCTGTCAGAGTAAATGAGATAAATGTCTGTGAATGCATGTGTGTATATATGTATATGTGTGTGTATGTGTATGTATGGGTATAAAGTATATATGGAAGCTGATCAGAATTACATTTCACCTTTGTAAATGTACATTAATGACACTGTGTAGATGACACATCGAACACTTTATGTAAGGCATACATAAATCTGTGTATCTATGTATTTACGTATATAGGTTAGCTTAGCATTTTTAAAGCACCGACTCACCTTCAGTGGTTGATTGTTCAATAAACCCTTCAAATATATGTTTAACACATCTCTAACCCTGTCTATGGAGGACAGAAGAAAATGTATATATGCTGGTTAGCATTGTTAATGTGTGGCCACGTCTGTGGTAGAAAACAATAAAAAAAAAAAAAAAAAAAAAAAAAAAAAAAAAAAAAAAAAAAAAAAAAAAACTCCCCAAGCCCGGCCCGAGGTCAGGCTTGACTTGTGAGAGTTTGGTCCACTAGGCTGTTGCTTGGAGCGGCCCGCAGGCCCACATACCCACCACAGCCCGGTTGGTCCGGCACTCCTTGGAGGAATAAATCTAGTTTCCTCTTGAAGATGTCCACGGTTGTTCCGGCAATATTTCTTATGCTCGCTGGGAGGACGTTGAACAACCGCGGACCTCTGATGTTTATACAGTGTTCTCTGATTGTGCCTATGGCACCTCTGCTCTTCACTGGTTCTATTCTGCATTTTCTTCCATATCGTTCACTCCAGTACGTTGTTATTTTACTGTGTAGATTTGATACTTGTACACTAGTTTTGACCTTAGGTAAAGTATACATTAAAATGCGACGTGTTATAACAAGAACAGGTTGTGGTCACAGACCGTACCAAATGTAACCGAAGTCAGAGATGTTCACAAACAGGCCCAAACGTCACTCTGCACGAGATTCGAATTAGAGTCCAATAGGTTACGAGCCCACAGCACTTAACTACCATAACATTTAAATGCATTCAAGCAAATGCACAGGCTACCGGGCCGGGCCTGGCCAACAAAGCCACCGGCTCCATAAATATAGATGAGTGAGGCTTTGATGCCTAACAGGCCGTGATGTGAGCGGTGATCTGTCAGACGAGGAAGGGCCGCGTCCGGGATGTCGTCTGAGAGGTGAGAGCCGGAGCCCTGGTGACGTGGACGACCGCTCCAGTTTGATACAATCATTGAGAGACACTTCGAGGGTGAACTTGCTTCCTCGGAGGGGAAGAGATGTAGATTAAGTGATTATAATCTCTTACACAGTAGGATTTAGGTGGAGGTATAGGGGGTGTGTAGGTGGAGGCACAGGGGGATGGGGTTGCAGGTGCGAGTACGGAGGGGTGTAAGGTGGAGGTGCGGAGGAGGGAGGGGAGTTTGGAGTTGGGGGATGAAGGTGGAGGAGGGAGAATATATCATCATATCCCAGTCTCAATTTCGTAGATAAAAGTAATTTATTCCCCGTGACAGCGGCGGCGGACCCGAGTTAATGACAGTGTTTGGTCACGGAGGTGAGGCAAGCCCTTCAAGGCCCGCCTCCTCCCGTGTCTCGGGCCCACTCTACACCAGCTTATCTTCTGGAGTTTATCTTGAGATGATTTCGGAGCTTAGCATCCCCGCGGCCCAGTCCTCGACCAGGCCTCCTTTTTGTTACACACTTTCCCAGGAAGAAGCGCCCAAGTACAAATTTTCCTGCTAGTTGAACAGGGGCATGAGGGTGAAAGAAACTCTGCCATTTGTTTCTGCCTCCACCTGGGATCGAACCCGGAACCTCAGGACTAGGAATCCCGAGCGCTGTCCACTCAGCTGTCAGGCCCCTAACGTTGTGGGTACCCCTGTCGGGTACCCACAAAAGTAGTGCAGAATTTAGTATAAAGGATACTAAATAAGGTCCAGGTACTATATGTAGTCAACCATTGGTCCAGGCGAGGCAGGGACTGTGTGTAGTCAACCATTGGTCCAGGCGAGGCAGGGACTGTGTGTAGTCACCCATTGGTCCAGGCGAGGCAGGGACTGTGTGTAGTCAACCATTGGTCCAGGCGAGGCAGGGACTGTGTGTAGCCAACCATTGGTCCAGGCGAGGCAGGAACTGTGTGTAGCCAACCATTGGTCCAGGCGAGGCAGGGACTGTGTGTAGTCAACCATTGGTCCAGGCGAGGCAGGGACTGTGTATAGTCACCCATTGGTCCAGGCGAGGCAGGGACTGTGTGTAGCCAACCATTGGTCCAGGCGAGGCAGGGACTGTGTGTAGTCAACCATTGGTCCAGGCGAGGCAGGGACTGTGTATAGTCACCCATTGGTCCAGGCGAGGCAGGGACTGTGTGTAGTCAACCATTGGTCCAGGCGAGGCAGGGACTGTGTGTAGTCAACCATTGGTCCAGGCGAGGCAGGGATTGTGTGTAGTCAACCATTGGTCCAGGCGAGGCAGGAACTGTGTATAGCCAACCATTGGTCCAGGCGAGGCAGGAACTGTGTATAGCCAACCATTAGTCCAGGCGAGGCAGGAACTGTGTATAGCCAACCATTAGTCCAGGCGAGACAGGAACTGTGTATAGCCAACCATTGGTCCAGGCGAGGCAGGAACTGTGTATAGCCAACCATTGGTCCAGGCGAGGCAGGGACTGTGTATAGCCAACCATTAGTCCAGGCGAGGCAGGAACTGTGTATAGCCAACCATTAGTCCAGGCGAGGCAGGGACTGTTTATAGCCAACCATTGGTCCAGGCAAGGCAGGGATTGTGTATAGCCAACCATTGGTCCAGGCGAGGCAGGAACTGTGTATAGCCAACCATTGGTCCAGGCGAGGCAGGGACTGTTTATAGCCAACCATTGGTCCAGGCGAGGCAGGGACTGTGTATAGCCAACCATTGGTCCAAGCGAGGCAGGAACTGTGTATAGCCAACCATTAGTCCAGGCGAGGCAGGAACTGTGTATAGCCAACCATTGGTCCAGGCGAGGCAGGGACTGTGTATAGCCAACCATTGGTCCAGGCGAGGCAGGGACTGTGTATAGCCAACTATTGGTCCAGGGGAGGCAGGGACTATGTATAGCCAACCATTGGTCCAGGCGAGGCAGGAACTGTGTATAGCCAACCATTGGTCCAGGCGAGGCAGGAACTGTGTATAGCCAACCATTGGTCCAGGCGAGGCAGGGACTGTGTATAGCCAACCATTGGTCCAGGCGAGGCAGGAACTGTGTATAGCCAACCATTGGTCCAGGCGAGGCAGGAACTGTGTATAGCCAACCATTGGTCCAGGCGAGGCAGGAACTGTGTATAGCCAACCATTGGTTCAGGCGAGGCAGGGACTGTGTATAGCCAACCATTGGTCCAGGCGAGGAAGGAACTGTGTATAGCCAACCATTGGTCCAAGCGAGGCAGGGACTGTGTGTAGTCAACCATTGGTCCAGGCGAGGCAGGGACTGTGTATAGTCAACCATTGGTCCAGGCGAGGCAGGAACTGTGTGTAGCCAACCATTGGTCCAGGCGAGGCAGGGACTGTGTGTAGTCAACCATTAGTCCAGGCGAGGGAGTTGATATCACACGGGTTACACACAGAAATCACAATAACGTGACACATCAAATGAACAAATCCACAAGGTTCGAACCCTCACCACGGCCCTTGTGGATTTGTTCAGCAGACGGTTTGATATGATATGGAGGTTTTGTAGCCTCACCAGTCATCCCTGCAACATTTAATGAGGCTAGCCAATAGCATCTTGCCTCCAACGTTGGACAGAGGCAGACATCCTATATTATAGATATAGATTTCTGTGCACGAAAATTAAATTGGTTTAGTATAATGTGTGTGTGTCCTGTGCAGCTGTTGCGTATTGAGTAGTAATAATGTTTTGCCCGAAACGCTGTGCGTATTAGTGGCTTTAGGCATAGCATTTACCAACTCTTATCTAGAAATCCAACATTCTGTTTCTAACTCATTTTGTATGTATGAACTTTTATCTGAACAAACATTATTATTATTATTATTATTATTATTATTATTATTTTTATTATTATTATTATTATAATTATTTTAATTATTATTATTATTATATTATTATTATTATTATTATTATTATTATTATTATTATTATTATTATTATTATTTTATTATTATTATTATTATTATTAGTGTGTATTGACAGCTGTGGTGTACCCAGTGGTGTCACACTGGGCCTGGTCAGACGCTGGCTGGCTCAAGCTGAAGCCTATCAGGATTTTGCTGGCTCCGGCGTCGTCCACCTCACAGGGGCGTGGCAGCTCTTGTCGGGGCAGTAATTCTTGGCCCAGAATTGGTCGCTTCGGACCAACAGCAAAGGGATATGCGGCCACTCCGTCCCGGGTGGTTCCTATCATACAGTTTTGAATATTAGATCACCAAGAAATTCGGGTACTATTCGACAGGAACTTTCACGACCAAGGATCACATTCACTCCAAAAAATATGCCACTTACGGGCTTCTCATGCCCGTGCCACCTCTTATGTGGCTTAATCTTCATCAATCAATGGTCGGGAACTAATTGCACACAGTAATGAAGCCTAGTGGTCTTCGTCTATTATTGTTTACTTCTGAAAAATATATTCTTTTCTTGCAAAAACGTGTTCCATATTAATGGGAAATCTAAAAAAAGTAAATGATAATTTATAACTATTATAATTTTTTGTGTGTATTAGCATCAAAAGTGAGTAGATATCAATTCATTAAAAATACATATTTAAATCTCCACATTATTTAATAACAAATATTTAAATGGTTTGGTGCTGAGCTACGGCCATCATCCTCTGGAGGATTACTAAGGCCACCACAATACTTATAAGTTCCTTTGTCCCTTCAGACATAAGTACAAAATCTGGATGTAACGACAGGGCTTACTTCCAGCTGCGGCTCTGGAGGCTTCATCCTGCTCTTCGGGTTCCTGGCCTTCAACGGAGGGTCCAAGCGGCACCAGCCAGGAGGGTGATGCCTTAGCTGTTGCCAAGTCCGTGGTGAACACCGTGATCTCTGGGTGTTCAGGAGGCATCACTGTGCTCTTGGTCTACCGCTCCGGGATGTGTTATCGGCCCTCAACCTGGTCCTCCTTATGGCCCTTAATGGTTCTCTCACTGGGATGGTGAGCACCGCTCTGGCCGTTGCCACTTGTTTACAACCTAAGCGCTGATAGTGACGTCTAAAGTCTTTATCACACACAGCTCTAGGAGAACTTCGACCAAAATATTAAAAGCATTTTGCATAATTGGAATGATACATAGTTTTTATATTAGAAATTATTATTATGTAATTATTGGTCGCTTATAATTCAGTCATTCTTAATGTATATTATGTATGAGGGAAGTCAAACTATGCAACGCTACATGTATGTAGTGTTGCTACATACTCACAGTATGACCACAGACTCACAGTCAGTGAGTCAAAACACTCATTTCACCAATGGTAAAAGGAGAAATGCTTGGAGTAATGTACACATGCGTTCTCAGGCTTATCTTGAGATGATTTCGGGACTTAGGCCTCCGCGGCCCGTTCTCGACAAGGCCTCCTTTTTGTTACACACCCTCAGAAGCAGCCCGTAGCAGCTGTCAAACTCCCAGGTACCTATTTACTGCTAGGTAACAGGGGCATCAGGGTGAAAGAACTTTTTGCCCTTTGTCTCAGCTTTCACCGGGGAAAACCCCGGAACCTCAGGACTACGAATCTGAAGCACTGTCCACTCAGCTGTCAGGCGCTTTCAGGTGCTCGGCTTGG
>WNGS01165503.1:26700659-26713080 GCA_020271785.1 Procambarus virginalis | reverse complement strand
TTGATATAGCTAACAAGCCAAGACTGAACCAAAGCTACTACACAGTCACATCAGGAGGAAGACAACAGTGAAGGAACAGGTGATTAAACTTAGGGTGGGCGAGGACAGGTCACAGAGAATGACAAAGAGGTGTGTGAAGAACTCAACAAAAGGTTCCAGGAGGTCTTTACAATAGAACAGGGAGATATCACGGCGCTGGGAGAGGTGGCAGCAAACCAGGTGACCTTGGATAGGTTCGAAATTACAAGAGATGAGGTCAAAAAGCACCTATTGGAGCTGGATGTGAGAAAAGCTGTTGGGCCGGATGGAATCTCGCCATGGGTATTGAAAGAGTGTGCAGGAGCACTTTGCTTACCACTCTCCATAGTGTATAGTAAGTCACTGGAAACGGGGGACCTACCAGAAATATGGAAGACTGCTAATGTAGTACCAATATACAAAAAGGGTGACAGACAAGAGGCACTGAACTACAGGCCAGTGTCCTTAACTTGTATACCATGCAAGGTGATGGAGAAGATTGTGAGAAAAAACCTAGTAACACATCTGGAGAGAAGAGACTTCGTGACAACCCATCAACATGGGTTCAGGGAGGGTAAATCTTGCCTTACAGGCTTGATAGAATTCTACGATCAGGTGACAAGAATTAAGCAAGAAAGAGAAGGGTGGGCGGACTGCATTTTTTTGGACTGTCGGAAAGCCTTTGACACAGTACCCCATAAAAGGTTGATGCATAAGCTGGAGAAACAGGCAGGAGTAACAGGTAGGGCGCTCCAGTGGATAAGGGAGTACCTAAGCAATAGGAAGCAGAGAGTTACAGTGAGGGGTGAGACCTCAGACTGGCGTGAAGTCACCAGTGGAGTCCCACAGGGCTCTGTACTTGGACCTATCCTGTTTCTGATATACGTAAATGATCTCCCAGAGGGTATAGACTCATTCCTCTCAATGTTTGCTGACGACGCCAAAATTATGAGAAGGATTAAGACAGAGGAGGACAGCTTGAGACTTCAAGAAGACCTGGACAAGCTGCAGGAATGGTCGAACAAATGGCTGTTAGAGTTTAACCCAAGCAAATGTAATGTAATGAAGATAGGGGTAGGAAGCAGGAGACCAGATACAAGGTATCATTTGGGAGATGAAATACTTCAAGAGTCAGAGAGAGAGAAAGACCTGGGGGTTGATATCACGCCAGACCTGTCCCCTGAAGCTCATATCAAGAGGATAACATCAGCAGCATATGCCAGGTTGGCTAACATAAGAACGGCCTTTAGAAACTTGTGTAAGGAATCTTTCAGAACATTATATACCACATATGTCAGACCAATCCTGGAGTATGCGGCTCCAGCATGGAGTCCCTATCTAGTCAAGCATAAGACTAAACTGGAAAAGGTTCAAAGGTTTGCCACCAGACTAGTACCCGAGCTGAGAGGTATGAGCTACGAGGAGCGACTGCAGGAATTAAACCTCACTTCGTTGGAAGACAGAAGAGTTAGGGGGGACATGATCACCACATTCAAGATTCTCAGGGGAATCGACAGGGTTGATAAAGACAGGCTGTTTAACACAAGGGGCACACGCACTAGGGGACACAGGTGGAAGCTGAGTGCCCAAATGAGCCACAGAGATATTAGAAAGAACTTTTTAGTGTCAGAGTGGTTGACAAATGGAATGCATTAGGAAGCGATGTGGTGGAGGCTGACTCCATACACAGTTTCAAGTGTAGATATGATAGAGCCCATTAGGCTCAGGAAACTGTACACCTGTTGATTGACGGTTGAGAGGCGGGACCAAAGAGCCAGAGCTCAACCCCCGCAAGCACAACTAGGTGAGTACAACTAGGTGAGTACCACACACACAGGTGTGTGTGATGTGTGTGTGAGTTTCAGGTGATGAAACTTAGGGTGGGCGAGGACAGGTACACAGAGAATGATAAAGAGGTGTGTGAAGAACTCAACAAAAGGTTCCAGGAGGTCTTTACAATAGAACAGGGAGAAGTCACGGCGCTAGGAGAGGTGGCAGCAAACCAGGTGATCTTGGAAAGGTTCGAAATTACAAGAGATGAGGTCAAGAAGCATCTATTGGAGCTGGATGTGAGAAAAGCTGTTGGGCCGGATGGAATCTCACCATGGGTATTGAAAGAGTGTGCAGGAGCACTTTGCTTGCCACTCTCCATAGTGTATAGTAGGTCACTGGAAACGGGAGACCTACCAGAAATATGGAAGACTGCTAATGTAGTACCAATATTTAAAAAGGGTGACAGACAAGAGGCACTGAACTACAGGCCAGTGTCCTTAACTTGTATACCATGCAAGGTGATGGAGAAGATTGTGAGAAAAAACCTGGTAACACATCTGGAGAGAAGAGACTTCGTGACAACCCAGCAACATGGGTTCAGGGAGGGTAAATCTTGCCTTACAGGCTTGATAGAATTCTACGATCAGGTGACAAAGATTAAGCAAGAATGAGAAGGATGGGCGGACTGCATTTTTTTGGACTGTCGGAAAGCCTTTGACACAGTACCTCATAAAAAGTTGATGCACAAGCTGGAGAAACAGGCAGGAGTAACAGGTAGGGCGCTCCAGTGGATAAGGGAGTACCTAAGCAATAGGAAGCAGAGAGTTACAGTGAGGGGTGAGATCTCAGAATGGCGTGAAGTCACCAGTGAAGTCCCACAGGGCTCTGTGCTTGGACCTATCCTGTTCCTGATATACGTAAATGATCTCCCAGAGGGTATAGACTCATTCCTTTCAATGTTTGCTGACGACGCCAAAATTATGAGAAGGATTAAGACAGAGGAGAACAGCTTGAGGCTTCAAGAAGACCCGTGGCAGGGTCACCAGTGTTCCCTCACCACCCGTGGCAGGGTCACCAGTGTTGCCTCACCACCCGTGGCAGGGTCACCAGTGTTGCCTCACCACCCGTGGCAGAGTCACCAGTGTTCCCTCACCACCCGTGGCAGGGTCACCAGTGTTCCCTCACCACCCGTGGCAGGGTCACCAGTGTTGCCTCACCACCCGTGGCAGGGTCACCAGTGTTGCCTCACCACCCGTGGCAGGGTCACCAGTGTTGCCTCACCACCCGTGGCAGGGTCACCAGTGGTGCCTCACCACCCGTGGCAGGGTCACCAGTGTTGCCTCACCACCCGTGGCAGCAACACCAGTGGTGCCTCACCACCCGTGGCAGGGTCACCAGTGTTGCCTCACCACCCGTGGCAGGGTCACCAGTGTTGCCTCACCACCCGTGGCAGGGTCACCAGTGTTGCCTCTCCACCCGTGGCAGCAACACCAGTGGTGCCTCACCACCCGTGGCAGGAACACCAGTGTTCCCTCACCACCCGTGGCAGGGTCACCAGTGTTGCCTCACCACCCGTGGCAGGGTCACCAGTGTTGCCTCACCACCCGTGGCAGGAACACCAGTGTTGCCTCACCACCCGTGGCAGCAACACCAGTGTTGCCTCACCACCCGTGGCAGCAACACCAGTGTTGCCTCACCACCCGTGGCAGGGTCACCAGTGTTGCCTCACCACCCGTGGCAGGGTCACCAGTGTTGCCTCACCACCCGTGGCAGGGTCACCATGTTCCCTCACTACCCGTGGCAGGGTCACCAGTGTTGCCTCACCACCCGTGGCAGCAACACCAGTGTTGCCTCACCACCCGTGGCAGGGTCACCAGTGTTGCCTCACCACCCGTGGCAGCAACACCAGTGTTGCCTCACCACCCGTGGCAGGGTCACCAGTGTTGCCTCACCACCCGTGGCAGGGTCACCAGTGTTGCCTCACCACCCGTGGCAGCAACACCAGTGTTGCCTCACCACCCGTGGCAGGAACACCAGTGTTGCCTCACCACCCGTGGCAGCAACACCAGTGTTGCCTCACCACCCGTGGCAGGGTCACCAGTGTTGCCTCACCACCCGTGGCAGGGTCACCAGTGTTGCCTCACCACCCGTAGCAGGGTCACCAGTGTTGCCTCACCACCCGTGGCAGGGTCACCATGTTCCCTCACTACCCGTGGCAGGGTCACCAGTGTTGCCTCACCACCCGTGGCAGGGTCACCAGTGTTGCCTCACTACCCGTGGCAGCAACACCAGTGTTGCCTCACCACCCGTGGCAGGGTCACCAGTGTTGCCTCACCACCCGTGGCAGGGTCACCAGTGTTGCCTCACCACCCGTGGCAGGGTCACCAGTGTTGCCTCACTACCTGTGGCAGGGTCACCAGTGTTGCCTCACCACCCGTGGCAGGGTCACCAGTGTTGCCTCACTACCCGTGGCAGCAACACCAGTGTTGCCTCACCACCCGTGGCAGGGTCACCAGTGTTGCCTCACTACCCGTGGCAGCAACACCAGTGTTGCCTCACCACCCGTGGCAGGGTCACCAGTGTTGCCTCACTACCCGTGGCAGCAACACCAGTGTTGCCTCACTACCCGTGGCAGCAACACCAGTGTTGCCTCACCACCCGTGGCAGGGTCACCATTGTTGCCTCACCACCCGTGGCAGGGTCACCAGTGTTGCCTCACTACCCGTGGCAGCAACACCAGTGTTGCCTCACCTCCCGTGGCAGGGTCACCAGTGTTGCCTCACCACCCGTGGCAGGGTCACCAGTGTTGCCTCACCACCCGTGGCAGCAACACCAGTGTTGCCTCACCTCCCGTGGCAGGGTCACCAGTGTTGCCTCACCACCCGTGGCAGGGTCACCAGTGTTGCCTCACCACCCGTGGCAGGGTCACCAGTGTTGCCTCACCACCCGTGGCAGGGTCACCAGTGTTGCCTCACCACCCGTGGCAGGGTCACCAGTGTTGCCTCACCACCCGTGGCAGGGTCACCAGTGTTGCCTCACCACCCGTGGCAGGGTCACTAGTGTTGCCTCACCACCCGTGGCAGCAACACCAGTGTTGCCTCACCACCCGTGGCAGGGTCACCAGTGTTGCCTCACCACCCGTGGCAGGGTCACCAGTGTTGCCTCACCACCCGTGGCAGCAACACCAGTGTTGCCTCACCACCCGTGGCAGGGTCACCAGTGTTGCCTCACCACCCGTGGCAGGGTCACCAGTGTTGCCTCACCACCCGTGGCAGCAACACCAGTGTTGCCTCACCTCCCGTGGCAGGGTCACCAGTGTTGCCTCACCACCCGTGGCAGCAACACCAGTGTTGCCTCACCACCCGTGGCAGGGTCACCAGTGTTGCCTCACCACCCGTGACAGGGTCACCAGTGTTGCCTCACCACCCGTGGCAGGGTCACCAGTGTTGCCTCACCACCCGTGGCAGCAACACCAGTGTTGCCTCACCTCCCGTGGCAGGGTCACCAGTGTTGCCTCACCTCCCGTGGCAGCAACACCAGTGTTGCCTCACCTCCCGTGGCAGCAACACCAGTGTTGCCTCACCTCCCGTGGCAGCAACACCAGTGTTGCCTCACCACCCGTGGCAGGGTCACCAGTGTTGCCTCACCACCCGTGGCAGGGTCACCAGTGTTGCCTACCACCCGTGGCAGGGTCACCAGTGTTGCCTCACCACCCGTGGCAGGGTCACCAGTGTTGCCTCACCACCCGTGGCAGGGTCACCAGTGTTGCCTCACCACCCGTGGCAGAAACACCAGTGTTGCCTCACCACCCGTGGCAGGGTCACCAGTGTTGCCTCACCACCCGTGGCAGGGTCACCAGTGTTGCCTCACCACCCGTGGCAGGGTCACCAGTGTTGCCTCACCACCCGTGGCAGGGTCACCAGTGTTGCCTCACCACCCGTGGCAGGGTCACCAGTGTTGCCTCACCACCCGTGGCAGGGTCACCAGTGTTGCCTCACCACCCGTGGCAGGGTCACCAGTGTTGCCTCACCACCGTGGCAGGGTCACCAGTGTTGCCTCACCACCCGTGGCAGGGTCACCAGTGTTGCCTCACCACCCGTGGCAGCAACACCAGTGTTGCCTCACCACCCGTGGCAGGGTCACCAGTGTTGCCTCACCACCCGTGGCAGCAACACCAGTGTTGCCTCACCACCCGTGGCAGCACACCAGTGTTGCCTCACCACCCGTGGCAGCAACACCAGTGTTGCCTCACCACCCGTGGCAGGGTCACCAGTGTTGCCTCACCACCCGTGGCAGCAACACCAGTGTTGCCTCACCTCCCGTGGCAGGGTCACCAGTGTTGCCTCACCACCCGTGGCAGGGTCACCAGTGTTGCCTCACCACCCGTGGCAGGGTCACCAGTGTTGCCTCACCACCCGTGGCAGCAACACCAGTGTTGCCTCACCACCCGTGGCAGGGTCACCAGTGTTGCCTCACCACCCGTGGCAGGGTCACCAGTGTTGCCTCACCACCCGTGGCAGCAACACCAGTGTTGCCTCACCACCCGTGGCAGGGTCACCAGTGTTGCCTCACCACCCGTGGCAGCAACACCAGTGTTGCCTCACCACCCGTGGCAGGGTCACCAGTGTTGCCTCACCACCCGTGGCAGGGTCACCAGTGTTGCCTCACCACCCGTGGCAGGGTCACCAGTGTTGCCTCACCACCCGTGGCAGGGTCACCAGTGTTGCCTCACCACCCGTGGCAGGGTCACCAGTGTTGCCTCACCTCCCGTGGCAGGGTCACCAGTGTTGCCTCACCACCCGTGGCAGCAACACCAGTGTTGCCTCACCACCCGGCAGGGTCACCAGTGTTGCCTCACCTCCCGTGGCAGCAACACCATGTTGCCTCACCACCCGTGGCAGGGTCACCAGTGTTGCCTCACCACCCGTGGCAGCAACACCAGTGTTGCCTCACCTCCCGTGGCAGGGTCACCAGTGTTGCCTCACCACCCGTGGCAGGGTCACCAGTGTTGCCTCACCACCCGTGGCAGTAACACCAGTGGTGCCTCACCTCCCGTGGCAGTAACACCAGTGTGCCTCACCACCCGCGGCAGGGTCACCAGTGTTGCCTCACCACCCGTGGCAGGGTCACCAGTGTTGCCTCACCACCCGTGGCAGGGTCACCAGTGTTGCCTCACCACCCGTGGCAGGGTCACCAGTGTTGCCTCACCACCCGTGGCAGGAACACCAGTGTTGCCTCACCACCCGTGGCAGGGTCACCAGTGTTGCCTCACCACCCGTGGCAGGGTCACCAGTGTTGCCTCACCACCCGTGGCAGCAACACCAGTGTTGCCTCACCACCCGTGGCAGGGTCACCAGTGTTGCCTCACCACCCGTGGCAGGGTCACCAGTGTTGCCTCACCACCCGTGGCAGGGTCACCAGTGTTGCCTCACCACCCGTGGCAGCAACACCAGTGTTGCCTCACCACCCGTGGCAGGGTCACCAGTGTTGCCTCACCACCCGTGGCAGGGTCACCAGTGTTGCCTCACCACCCGTGGCAGGGTCACCAGTGTTGCCTCACCACCCGTGGCAGGGTCACCAGTGTTGCCTCACCACCCGTGGCAGCAACACCAGTGTTGCCTCACCACCCGTGGCAGCAACACCAGTGTTGCCTCACCACCCGTGGCAGCAACACCAGTGTTGCCTCACCACCCGTGGCAGCAACACCAGTGTTGCCTCACCACCCGTGGCAGGGTCACCAGTGTTGCCTCACCACCCGTGGCAGGGTCACCAGTGTTGCCTCACCACCCGTGGCAGGGTCACCAGTGTTGCGTCACTACCCGTGGCAGGGTCACCAGTGTTGCCTCACCACCCGTGGCAGGGTCACCAGTGTTGCCTCACCACCCGTGGCAGGAACAGTGCCGGCCACGTCCTTTGTGCTCCGTAAGAGACACAATACGTATTGTTGAGACATACAACTTGCATTTGTGATTGAAAATCACTTATGTGTACCGGTGGAAAAAACACTTCAAACAAGACACACACATATATCTATCTCTCTCTCTCGCTCTGTTTGAGTCTGTCTGTCTCTGTATCTCTTATATTCTTATATATATATATATATATATATATATATATATATATATATATATATATATATATATATATATATATATATATATATATATATATATATTGGTAGCAATCTTTCTTGCAAACATATGTTGTTGAATATGACCGGAAGGGTAAGATTAATAATTCTAACACACATCTTCTCAATATCATTTATTGTTATCTTCACTTTCGAGGGAAGTTGAAAATTAACTCTCCAAAGTTCAATATTTAATAATGTTATATAATTTATAGTATCATAGCTACCTAATCATAGCAAGAATTCAACCCATTCTCCGGATATAATAATACCTTTTGTAACTTTGTGACCGATCGTAAAAATTCTACAAAGTAGAATTTCGTACTATTCATATTATAGCCCGGAAAAAATAAAGCTTAAATCCAAACTTAAATATTCCTAGGCCTATTATAGCACATATATGCACTATATCAGGCCCAATATAGCGTGTATTAGGTTAGAATGCTTAGATCATGCTAGGCTTCATTAGCATAATAAACAAATTGAATAATACAAAAGTCTACTTTCTATTGGTTATCTACTCTTTCTATTGTTATTTCTATTGTTTATCTAGTAGGGATGCATGGCGTGCGAAGGACAACTCACATAAAAATTCCCCGGAAACCCTAACTCAAAATTCTTTGCCTTGTGACTTATAACGTGTACTTATATAACCCCCCAATTGACAAATCCATTTTTTAGCGTTTCAATCACTGGCTAGTCACGCCCACACCGTGACGTGACTGTGACGTAATCTGCAAAGCCCACCAATCGTCGCATGTGAAGGACTCTGTTGCCTCCAGGAGTCTGCAACCTGAATGGGAGGGTCCAACAGGTAGTCTATCACAGGGTCTTACTGGAGAAGGTCTTACCTCTGCATTGCGTCTGAATATTTTCCATGCGATTTTTTTTTTGCGATTTTATAAATTTAATTGTTGCGACTCGATATTTATCGAGATCCTGTAGTCAGCTAGAGCCTAATAACATTTATGAAAAGTCGCACATTGCGACGTTTTGTAGAAATTGCATCACATGGCTGCGTGCTTATAATTGTGTTGTGCGTTAAGTTTATAAGAGGCTCTTGTTCTTGTTAACTCTTGTGACATACTGCTGCGAACACGACCATGCCACTCAACCAACAGAAACTCTTGGCGTTTTAGTAGCTACACTTACCACAGTTTAATTACTAGAAACGCGACACTTTTAGACCAGCTGGAACTTACAGTTCTTGAGAGTCAAGTGGAACGTACGACCCTTCAGAGCCATTGTCAACTTACATTCCTTTAGAGTCAGCCGCAACTTTACGACGCTACAAATTAAGACAGAGCGGTGCCTGTTGTAGACACCTGAAACGAGGGAGCCAGAGCTTGTGATGACCTTGTATGAGGCGCCAGGCTTACCGAGCACCCACAATGGTTCGATGCCAACGCCACCGTTGCTCGCTGCCCCGTTGGCATCGCCCGCACCGTTAGAATCCCTGGAACTGGCTCTACTGAAGAAGAACCTGGACATGCTCTTCCTCATTGTGTTTGGTATCTTCATTTTCCGTGAGTACCAAATCTGTCTTTTTCTAGCTGATGTTTATATGGTTTGTTTATACACTGAGAGATTTAGAATTCAATTTGCAGAAAATTTTCGATCCATCCTTGAATTTGACATTGGTCAAGGCTTCCCCTAGACGAATGAACACTCAAGAGTTTTGCCGCTTCCATCACTCTAGCTCATATCGACGCCAAAGAAATCCATAATCAATAATGGCAAAAACCGTGTAGTCACTGTTGTAAACACATTTTTGGGCGGGAACTATTTCTTCCCTCGTTATTTAGCACCCGCCCGGCCAGCTGGTCCACCACGGTCAATATTTTTTGTTTACTGATTATTAAACAACGCCGGAAAGATTTGTGAAGTCTACGGACAACACCAATACTAATATAGAAAAATACTAAGACATTCCTAATACAACTCATCCTCCTGTTTAATAGAACTTTTTGTAACTATGTAGCGATCGTACCAATATGAAGTAATGAAGCTCAGTATGCTACTTTTTTACATTAATTTTTGTAGAATTCGAAAAAAGGAAGCTGAAGAACCAAACTTAAATATCCCTAGGCCTAGTATAGCACACATATATGTACTATATGAAGCTTAAGATAGCATATATTAGGCCTATAATGATTAGGCTAGGTTAAGTTTTATTAGCAACATAATTATAAGAACTTTAACGACTTCTCCAAATTCAGTCATACAAAAAGTCTACTTTCTGGTGATCCATCACGACATTATTGTGCTATCAACCACATAATTACTCGAAGTACTTACTCTTAGGAAGATGGGCTGTACTAATCACACAATTGAGGGCCATTCGTGACGTCACATAACCACCGTATACGAATAAAACAAACGCCCCATTTATTATTTTTAATTTACTTTTTACTTTGTCACTTGTAAAGTTTACTTTGGAATTTACAAGCTAGAGCTGCACTTTTTCAGTTATACGAGGATTACTTTATACTAAATACCCGGTAAATGACACAGGTATTAATTAATTAAAAACCAAGGTCTAGGGTCGACGGAAAGACTATAATATTCAACATCCTGCTTGTCTCACCTTAGCAACCAACACAATAGTAGTTCCCTCGACGCTGTGTATAGGCTATTAACAGACCCTCAGATAACCTCTTCGTTCTAGACCCACCAGTTATGAAACAAGTTTCTATAAGATTCCTCTCAAATAATGTTTTTTTTTTAAATATAATATAATATTTACATGATTTAGTGATTAGTTCTTATGAAAATCATAAATATATTATTTAGTCAAAGTTAATTTATTTTTGTATTGAAGCAGGAATTTTCTCCCATGATTCCATGTATGACTAACCATCCTGTGAAATGGGAACATTAGATGAACTTATAACTAGTTTTGTATTTACAATGTGTAATCTTTCATATAGAATAGGGTAGCAGCACATTGGTGTACTCACCTAGTTGTGCTTGCAGGGATTGAACTCTGGCTCTTTGGTCCCGCCTCTCAACTGTCAATCAACTGATGTACAGGTTCCTGAGCCTACTGGGCTCTATTATATCTACATTTGAAACTGTACATGCAGTCATCCTCCACCACATCACTGTCTAATGCATTCCATCTGTTAACTACTCTGACAAGCCTGAATGGTCCCGAAGACAATATGCAACTGAAAACTCACACCCGGTGGTGTGTGAGTGCCGGTGGGGGGATGGAAATAACCTCGGCTACCATCCTCTTTTGTCCAGTCGTGTTGGTCGAGTTGTTCGCATTTGTGTTCCTCACGTGTGCCCCAAAGAATGAGGTGATTTGATAAAATACCATGCCCAAGTTTACCAACTGAGTGCCGGCGGGGGATGGAAATAGCCTCGGCTACCATCCTTTTTTGTCTGGTCGTGTTGGTCGAGTGGTTAAGGGATCCTGTACGCCAGCAGAGTGCTCCTGGCAGTATGGGTTCGAGTCACTTCTGGGGTGTGAGTTTTCAGTTATATATATATATATATATATATATATATATATATATATATATATATATATATATATATATATATATATTATATATATATATATATATATATATATATATATTAGGGGTACCACCTCTGGTGCAATTGCAGGGACCCACATCCTCGAAGAAGAAAACAAAGAGCATTCAGAGAAGATCTTGTGGATTCTCACCGAATACTTAATTCTTTTCTTCTCCTACCACCCCTATTATTTTTTTGTATGTTTTGTTTTATTTTATTGCAATTCTACAGTTTACAGAGAACACACACACACACAATATATAACAATTAAACAATCAGCGTTCGAAGACCTCGTCCAGCTCCTCGGAGGTTGGGTGCGTACCCAGGATACAGCACGCATTTCCCCTCTGCACCGCGACACTGAGGCACTGGAACAGGAAACTGGCTGCTCGTGGGTCTCTAGTTTTCCCAATGAGTTCCTCACCAACCTCCTTTAAAAACTTGAGTGCACATTTACCCCAGGCGCCCAGTATATATATATATATATATATATATATATATATATATATATATATATATATATATATATATATATATATATATATGCAAACAAGCCTAAATGGTCCCCAGGACTATATGCGAATGAAAACTCACACCCCAGAAGTGACTCGAACCCATACTCCCAGGAGCAACGCAACTGGTATCTACAGGACGCCTTAATCCACTTGACCATCACGACCGGACATAAGGAAGTGATAGCCGAAGCTATTTGAACCACTTCCCCGCCGGCACCCGGATGGTAATCTTGGGCATAGCATTTTATCAAATCACCTCATTCTTTGGGGCACACGTGAGGAACACAAATGCGAACAAGCCTGAATGGTCCCCAGGACTATATGCGAATGAAAACTCACACCCCAGAAGTGACTCGAACCCTTACTCCAGGAGCAACTCTGGGGTGTGAGTTTTCATTCGCAATTAGAGCTAATCAAAATTTAAATATCATTTCTATTCTCAGTGACCCAGAATTAG
>WNGS01165503.1:26672148-26692071 GCA_020271785.1 Procambarus virginalis | reverse complement strand
GGGCTCTCTCTCCGCTGGACATTGAGCAGAGGCAAGGCTTCTTTTAATGATGTCGTTGACTTCGTCGTGTCTAGTGTGCCAACCACCAGATTGGTGGTATATATATATATATATATATATATATACTATATATATATATATATATATATATATATATATATATATATATATATATATATATATATATATATGTGTGTGTGTGTGTGTGTGTGTGTGTGTGTGTGTGTGTGTGTGTGTGTGTGTGTGTGTGTGTGTGTGTGTGTGTGTGTGTGTGTGTGTGTGTATCACGAAAATAAACACGTGATTAAAAATGTGACAATGTCAGATTTATATCAAATCACCTCATTCTTTGGGGCACACGTGAGGAACACAAATGCGAACAAGCCTGAATGGTCCCCAGGACTATATTTCATCCAGGATGAGTCTTAAAGCTGTTTTGCTACATAATGAGAGTCTTTGCCATCTTTATCTTGAGATTACCTTGAGATGATTTCGGGGCTTAGTGTCCCCACGGCCTGGTCCTCGACCAGGCCTCCACCCCCAGGAAGCAGCCCGTGACAGCTGACCAACTCCCAGGTACCTATTTACTGCTAGGTAATAGAGGGCATTAGGGTGAAAGAAACTCTGCCCCTTGTTTCTTGACGGCGCCCGGGATCGAACCCGGGACCACAGGATCACACGTCCAGTGTTCTGTCTGCTCAGCCGCCGGCTCCCATCAATTCCATTTGGTTATGCAGTCCATATAAGGGAACTTATGACAATATGAAGCAACTTTTGATCAGCATAAATGGTGACCAACATCAGTGGCAGCTCTCTGGTGACTTGAAATTTGCTGTTCTTGTGATGGGTCTGCAGGGTGGATACATAAAATACTGCTATTTTCTTTGCGAGTGGGAGAATCATGTGAGCGATTCCCTCTATGTCACAAGAGACTGGCCACTCCATCCATCATTGGAGCCTGGGTGAAAAGCATTCAGCATCCACCACATGTTAAATAAAACATGATTTTGTTACCACCCTCACACATGAAACAATAGCTAATTAGCAATTTTAATGATCCTATTTGAATTCAGCATGTCAAAATGCATGATAAACATCTCTTTTTCATCTCAGGAAGAGACAACTTTTGAAAAATTGTTGACCAGTGATGTTTTTAAATAGAGGAAGAATGTTTTCAAGTCAAAATACTGAACAGTACAATACTAAATACCTGTAGATCCTTTAGTACAGTATTCTATCCAGTACAAAATAATTTCAAATAATTTGTTCTAGATTTTGTAATTGTTCAGAAATTATTATGTCTCGAGCAGAATGCTCAGTAATATGTCTCGCACGATAATGACAATATTGCACAAAGAAATCACATTAACGTGATGTATCGATGAGAAAATAAGTAGGAGCCATGAGGAGAATTCGAACCTACACACACTTGAGCACATGGGTGCTCAAACCTGCACCCAGTGTGCAGGTTCAAATCTTACTCATGGCTCCTACTGATTTTATCATTGATATCATGTTAATGTGATTTCTTTGTGCATCTGAAGAGAAGCACTGGAGGTAGAACTCCTAGACCACAGCCAGAGTGCATGGGGGGACAATGTGTGAAACCCTGATTGGACTTCAGTGGAAGCCTCAGGACCCCTAGAGGATTCAGTTGAATCCCAATTTACATTTGTTTTTGACCATGTTGTGGTGCAGTAGTCTATGGTGTGCGCTTGGGAGTTTCCAGTGTGCAGGTTCAAATCCTCCTCACGGCTCCTACTGATTTTGTCACAATATATTACTTCCATGAGAGGACACTCTTGTCCTCATTCACAGGACAGTGCCATCTATGTAATATTTCATGGAAACACCAAATCAATGTGACCAAATGTTTTTGAGTAGATCTCCTTTGGTTGCTTCCCTGAGGTATATACAAGACCTCACCCCTAGCATTGTTAACATGCTAGGCACTGAGCAATTTTACACTCTACCAAGGAAAGTAACTTCTCAAATTGTTTTGTAACACTGCCCTGGTTCAGTCTTGCCCGAGAATTTGGTATGGTGAGCAGCAAATAGGGTGTGGTTTGCCTTCCTCAGATTATCATGTGAGCTGGCCCCTGGCCATCACTTGTCCAAAATTGTGTCATCCAGAGAGCCAAATATGTTTTGAAGGTGAACTAAACCCTCTCCCCATGCTATGTAAATGATGCACACTCACACAAGCTACCATCACTTCCTCCTTTGGGAAGCAGTAAATCGTTTTAAAGTTACTATATATTAAATGCAACATACTGTATTTATCATTACAGTAAAGCCAAATACAGTACAGTACTGTAATTTATGCATTAATGATAAGGAAGCAGTGGAAAATAGGCTGATTTTGGCAGGTCTATGGAATATATCTCCATTTTTCTCATACTACAGTACATAAACTTAAGTTTGATTCCCAAGAATTTGCTCTCCATTAGTTTTTCAGCAAAATATCCTTTTGTAAATCCAAGTTTGCTAATCAAGACTTGTTCCAATGAATTTACTTTCACAAGGCATATGGTAAGAGGCTTACTACTCATTTAGTATTGTTACCCCATTAAACTTATAAATAATTTAGCTAATTATTTTAAGTTATGCTCAAAAGACTATGTATTATTGGCTTTATACAGTTTACACTGTATACCTACAACTACTCCACTGTATCATGCTTCAAATATATCTTGTATAAATAAACAATTATTATTACTATTACAGTACTGTACTACTCTTACTACTAATTTTTTTCTTTATAAAATCTCACATTTTCTAAAGGAAGAAAAAGCACTCTCCAGGATCTTGAGGCGGGCCACAGCATCCCTCAGGTCCTTCCTGTGCTCCAAGTTGTGCCAGACAAAGCGGCTCAGGTACTGAATCAGCCTACAGTGATGAAATATATATTTAATTCAGCTTATTGAATATATTATTAGAAAACCAGGTACAGTATCAGTTTACATCAAATCAAACATTTCTGCTATGTGAGCAAGAATGAGTCCATCAATCAGAAGTGTGCAGGAATGCCTAAACATACTACAAAATTTCGTTTGAGGCTAATGAGAGATTGTTTAAACTTTGCCTAACAATTTCGGTTCAGTACTGTACTAAATTAATTATCCCTTATTTAACAATATTTCTTGAACAATGACTTTGTAATTGTCATATAAATTTCATCTTTAAATTCAATTCAAGGCATCATTTGTTAAATATTAATCCCTCTCAAGATAACTGTTCCTGTGCTACCACTTATCAGGGCTTATAGGTTACAACTACACCTCAAACCAACAATTTGGTTTGAGGTGTAGTTGTAACCAAAATGTAAAAATGACACAAGCCCCCCCAAAAAAGTCTCAGGTGTTAAAAAAAGACCAAATCTTGTATTAACACAAAATTTTCTCTATGTTCAAAACTCTAAAGGACTGTTATTAAATTGTCACAAAGCTTTCCACTATGTGTGTCTAAAAGATATTATGGTACAATATGAATTTTCAATTAGTAATCTACTTTAATCTGAAATAGAAAATTGATTACAGTTCATGATCGAAATGGTGCACATAGATAAAGGCTTTATATAATAGACTAATACTTTACCAACTAAGTAATCACTGTTCACCTGATATATAAAATATTACTGTATTAGTATTATTAAACTTAAAGATTACAAAAACTGGAGCGCGTATAAGGTTTATTCACTACAAAACTTATGTACAAATGTTTTTTATGCATCTGACCAACCAATAAAATATGTTCATTACCTTATAAGCTTGTCCTTTCCCGTTGTGCTTGCATTCAGCCTGATCCACGAGTCCATGACTCACACTATAGAAAACACAACAGATTAAAGTATACAGTACAGGTTAAATTAATACTGAAAATTTAATTTTTTTTAGAAATATAAATTCTTTAATTTTCAGATTAAGCATTTTATAGATAATGATGATAATAATAATAAAAATAATAATAATAACAATAATAATAATAATAATTATAATTTATTTAGTTAAGTACATACATAGTTGCAGTTACAGTACAAACATTCTGTTGATTTAAAGATAGAGGTAGTACATACAATACCTAAAGTCACTAGTATGCATAGCGTTTCGGGCAAGGAGGTGGGGAAAAAACATAGACTAAAACTTAATAGTAATTGAGCTTAAAGTATAAATTGCGTTGAAAGAAAAAATAAATAAAGATAAATAAAGAAAAAAATAAACAAACACTGTTCCCCAGTGTCCCCCACGACAACACTCGAACATCCTAACCTACCAGAAAAGCACGATCCCAAGCCAACCACCTCCACCTTACTGAACGAACCCAAGCATAGAAAATGTGTATTCTGGCGAGCTGCTACTTTTTATGTTGCATTTGGTACGTTGGTTAACCCATAATCAACGCTGGAAGCAACCGTATTGGCATTTACCTTTCCATCAGAGACTTTTGGCACCGTGGATAAGGGGACCTGCTGCATGGGTGACAGCTTCTCTCCCGTATCACCCTACCCTGGCTTTATGCCCTGCAGAAGCCACTCCAGACTGACAACCAGAGCGCAACTCCATAGCCTCCCGAGACTGATGGATGCCCACTACTACCATAATGCCATTAGTTGAGAGGATGAGTTTAGGCAACCATTGCCCCACATTGACAGATAACTGTGCTAATGGTCTTGCTACATAATTGTAGTAGACAAAAGGTGGAAAAGAGTGAGGTTACAAAATAAAAGGTGGTCCTAAGTCAAGTCATGCTGCATTAGTGTCACTCGTAATAGAAACCTAACCTAACCTGGCAGAAATAACGGAGAAACTGATGATTTTGATGTAGATACATGGTGGGGCGACTTGACCAGGGGCTTCAGAGCCAACACAACCAACGAGTCTCACACACAGCAACTTGTGGCTGGTCCACGTGTATAGTACGTGTCATAATTAACGTCTTGGACAAAGAGAAGAGTTGTACTATACTTTAGATAAGACCTCACACACGAGTTATAACAATAAAAGCCAAACTAGGGATCATCAAATTCTTGCAAATGTCTTAATAAATCTCTTAAGTCACCACCCAGATTACGAGTTAAATAACACACTATTTCTCACCAAATTGATAAATGTCGAGTCGAAATAAACAGCGGTTTATCAGTGTGTAGTCTTGGAGGCAGGTGTAGGAGCCGGGTGTGGCTGGTCCAGCCTCCGCAGCAACTACACCAATACTAAAGAAACCAGACGAAACCTATCGGAAACCAAAGGGCCTGATAGATCATCATGACTATTACAAAAATTATCAAGCACAGTATTAAAAATATGTACTTATTTATATTTTGTTACCACAACAGAAGTCAATTAGATGCAAATCTATAATATAGGTATTATGGGAGTGATTGACTCCCATAATATAATATTTGGCACGCTGTACATGCCAATATAACACAGTAAATCAAGAAAATCAAGTAAATCAGGATTATTATTTTTTATGGGTATTAATAAGAAGCTTGCCTGGTTGCTTTGATGTACTCAACACTGCTAGTAAGATGCGCTTCCTATATACTGTTCTTTATAAGCTCTAAAGCTCTAAAGCTCTATAAGCTCTATAAGCTCTAAAGCCAAGAAATGTGTAAGTACTTCATTCACAATGATGTGCTGCCCGAAATTTTAGCGAAGTATCCAAAATTTGCTTACTGTCGGTAATGCATGTACATGACTGTAAAGCTGCCGCCTAGTTGGGTGGGTGTGCAGCAAGACTAGTAACTGTGTGACTCACTATAGATGTAAAGTGCCTTGTATAGTGACTGTTGTGAGCCTCTTGTAATGTCACTTGTGACACTCTTTGTGTCACTTGTGACACAAAGATTCTTGATGTGTGTATTTGTGTGGGTGATTAGATATGTATGTGTATGTATATGTGTATACGTATATATATATATGTACATGTATGTATGAGGGTGTGTACATGTGTATACAACATTGATAATTTTGTAACTAGCGTCAAACATTGTTATTTGCTTAGCTAAACGAACTAGAGGGTTCAGTTCCTGAACCGATTATGTGCCTCTGTATCCTTTACACCACCGCCCACGGGTTGGGTATGGGGTGCATAATAAAGAAAGAAATTGAATTCTTGCTCTCTCTCTCTTGACAAGGGGCAAAATGGCAGGAGGCCACAACAGGACACAGGAAACAGCCAGAGTGACCAAACGAAGGATATGTTAACCCAAGTTCTGGAGGAATTCAGGAGGGAGATGCATGAAATGAGGATTACAATTAACAATCTGCAAAGTGAGCTGACATCAGCAAGGGAGGAGATCAAATCCCTCACAGAGAAAAATAAAGAGACCGAACATCAGATTATCATCCAAAGGGAAGGTGGGAATGTTACATTGGAAGGAAATGCCCCTGTACCTAAAACATTTGTGAAACGACTGAAAAAGAGCTCAGAAGCAATGGACACAGTGAGGGAGGTAGCGATGCAGGCAGCTACGTCACAAGAAGCAGCAAGGTGCACCACTCAATTGCTGGAGAGAAAAAGATCAGTGGTAGTTGTAGGCATCAAAGAACAGGAAGGATCCAACAGGCAAGAATGGAATAGCAAGGATAGAGAGGCAGTACATGGGCTACTGAAGGGATTACAGATGGAAGGGGCTGTACAAAACATTGAGAAGGCTTTCAGGTTGGGCTGGTACAACAAAGACAGAAACCGACTTGTAAAGGTGGTGTTCACAAACGAAACCACAAAGGAGGATATTCTCGAAAGGAAGAATCGTCTGCAGCATGTGGATGGATACAAAAAAGTATTCCTGCAGAGGGACTGGACGAAGGAGGAGAGAGCCAGGACAGCAGAGGCAAGGAGGAAGCACAGGGAGAGAGGAGCAAACCAGGAAATCACAGCCCCCAACACAACATTCCCAGAGACAAGAGGGGAACCCAAAACCAGCATCCAAGCAACACCAGAGGGGAGGGCAACACCACCACCCCCCTCTGCATAGAAACCCTCCCTTCCCCTCACCCTACCTGCCCCCCCAACCCTCCCTCCCCCCCACCCCATTCTGACCCTGACACCCCTTCCCCATTCCCATCATGTTCCCCCTCCCATGTTCCCCCTAAACCTTTGAACCTTTTCAGTTTAGTCTTATCCTTGACTAGATATGGACTCCATGCAGGGGCTGCATAATCCAGGATTGGTCTGACATATGTGGTATACAAAGTTCTGAATGATTCCTTACACATGTTTCTAAATGCCGTTCTTATGTTGGCCAACTGGCATATGCCGCTGATGTTATCCTCTTGATATGGGCTGCAGGGGACAGGTCTGGCGTGATACCAACCTCAAGTCTTTTTCTCTCTTTGGCTCTTGAAGAATTTCCTCTCCCAGATGATATCTTGTATCTGGCCTCCTGCTCCCTACACCTATCTTCATTACATTACATTTGCTTGGGTTAAACTCTAACAACTATTTGTTCGACCATTCCTGCAGCTTGTCCAGGTCTTCTTGAAGCCTCAAGCAGTCCTCCTCTGTCTTAATCCTTCTCATAATTTTGGCGTCGTCAGCAAAAATTGAGAGAAATGAGTCTATACCCTCCGGGAGATCATTTACGTATATCAGAAACAGGATAGGACCGAGTACAGCGCCCTGTGGGACTCCACTGGTGACTTCACGCCAATCGGAAGTCTCACTCCTCACTGTAACTCTCTGCTTCCTATTGCCCTTATCCACTGCAGCACCTTACCAGCTACTCCTGCTTGTCTCTCCAGCTTATGTACCAGCCTCTTATGTGGTACTGTGTCTAAGGTTTTCCGACAATCCAAGAAAATGCAGTCCGCCCAGTCTTCTCTTTCTTACTTAATCTTTGTCACCTGGTCATAGAATTCTATTAAGCCAGTCAGGCAAGATTTTCCCTCCCTGACCCATGTTGGCGATTTGTCACAAAGTCCCTTCTCTCCAGATGTGTTACTAGGTTTTTCTCACGATCTTCTCCATCACCTTGCATGGTATACAAGTCAAGGACACTGGCCTGTAGTTCAGTGCTTCTTGCCTGTCGCCCTTTTTGTATATTGGGACCACATTCGCCGTCTTCCATATTTCTGGTAGGTCTCCCGTCTCCAGTGACCTACTATACACTATGGAGAGTGGCAAGCAGAGTACCTCTGCACACTCTTTCAGTACCCATGATGAGATCCCATCTGGACCAACAGCCTTTCTAACATCCAAATCCAGCAGGTGTCTCTTGACCTCATCTCTCATAATTTCGAACCCTTCCAAGGCCGTCTGGTTTACTTCCCCCTCTCCTAGCGTAGTGACCTCACCTTGTTCTATTGTGAAGACGTCCTGGAACCTCTTGTTGAGTTCTTCACACACCTCTTTGTCATTCTCTGTATACCTGTCCTCGCCTGTTCTAAGTTTCATTACCTGTTCCTTCACTGTTGTTTTCCTCCTGCTGTGACTGGGGAGTAGCTTTGGTTCGGTCTTGGCTTTGTTTGCTATATCATTTTCATAATTTTTCTCTACTTCTCTTCTCACACTGACATATTCGTTCCTGGTTCTCTGGTATCTCACTCTCTGCTTTCTGGTGTTCTGTTATTCCTGTAGTTCCTCCACGCCCTTTTGTTTAGTCCCTTTGCTTCCATACATGCCCTATTATACCATGGATTCTTCTTTCGCTTCTCGGATTTTTCCATTTGGGCCGGGATAAACCTGTTTACTGCCTCCTGACACTTTTGGGTGACATAGTCTATCATATCTTGTACAGACTTAGCTCTGAGGTCTGTGTCCCAAGGTATTCCCTTAGGAAACCTCTCATCTCCTCATAATTCCCCTTTCGGTATGCCAGCCTTTTGTTTCCTAGTTCTTGTTTTGGGGAGATAATTTCTAGCTCTACCAGGCACTCAAAGATCAATACACTGTGATCACTCATTCCCAAGGGTGCTTCCATCTTAACTTCCCTTATATCCACTCATTTAGGGTAAATACCAGATCGAGCAAGGCTGGTTCATCTTCTCTCATTCTTGTTGGTTCCTTGATGTGCTGGCTTAGAAAGTTTCTTGTTGCCACGTCCAGCAGCTTAGCTCTCCATGTGGGTCTCTATTCTCCCAATGTATCTTCCCGTGGTTGAAGTCTCCTATGATTAGCAGTCCACATCCATTCCTGCTAGCAACAGAAGCTGCTCTCTCTATTATGGTAATGGTGGCCATGTTGTTTCTATCATATTCCTGTCTGGGTCTTCTGTAATTTGGTGGTGGATTATAGATGACTACGACTATAATTTTTTGTCCTCCAGTTGTTATGGTACTTGCTATGTAGTCACTGTAACTTTCACAGCCCTGAATAACCATCTCCTCAAAATCCCAGCCTTTTCTTACCAGCAGAGCTACACCACCACTGCCTCTTCCTTCTCTCTCTTTCCTCACAACATAATATTCGTGTGGGAACGCTGCATTTGTTATGGTTTTCGTTAGCTTTGTTTCTGTGAGTGCTATTATGTCTGGGTTTTCTTCTAGTACCCATTCTCCAAGTTCATTTGCTTTATTTGTAATTCCATCTATGTTAGTATACATTGCCTTGAGGCTCGCTTTCGTCTGTCCCTTCTCATATCTCCTCCTTGGTGAGTGTTCCACTGGTGGGGGAAACTGTTCCATGGGTGTGGATTTTTGTGAGGTGGATATATAACAGGGTCTCAGAGGATACTGGGGTGAGGGGCGGGGGGTCAAGTGAAAGGGGGACAGGGAGGGTATGGGATGAAGGGGGAGGGAGGACTGGAAGGAAAAGGGGGAGGGGGGACATGGCCAGAGGAGGGTAGGGGAAGCAGGGGGGGGATGGAGTGTGGGGGGAGGGAGATTTGACTGAGCATTTGAATGGGGGCAGGGAGGGTTTGGGGGAGGGGGTTCTCTATGCAGAGGAGGGTGGTGTGGTTGCCCTCCCCTCTGGTGTTACTGGGTAGCTGGTTGTGGGTTCCCCCCTCACACCTGGGGATGCTGTGTTGGGAGCTGTGATTTCCTGGTTTTCCCCTCTCGCCGGGCGCTTCTTTCTTGCTTCTGCAGCCATGGCTCTCTCCTCCCTAGTCATGTCCCTCTGGAGGAATACTTTTTTTAATTCTCCCACATATTGCAGGTGACTCTTCCTTGTTAGAATCTTCTCCTTTGTGTTTTGGTTTGCAAACACTATCTTTAACACACGGTCTCGGTCTTTGTTGTACCAACCTAGCCTGAAAACCTTCTCAATGCTATGCTCAGCCCCTTCCATCTTTAGTGCCTTCAGTATTTCATTCACTTGCCGCTTTGTCCTTATCATTCCACTCTGTCCTATTGGAGCCTTCCTGCTCTTTAATACCCACAGCTACCACTCTGTGTGTGTGTGTGTGTGTGTGTGTGTGTGTGTGTGTGTGTGTGTGTGTGTGTGTGTGTGTGTGTGTGTGTGTGTGTGTGTGTGTGTGTGTGTGTAATTACACTTAGGTAATTACGCACAGACACACACACACACACAAACACACAATTAGAGCCCAATAGGCTCTGGAACCTGTACACCTGTTGATTGGCGGTTGAGAGGAGGGACCAAAGAGCTAAAGCTCAACCCCCCGCAAGCACAACTAGGTGAGTACATGTTAAATTATAAGTTGTGGAGACGTAATGAGTACAGAAGGCGCACAACAAGAAACCGCCTACCCTCCGAAGCCGTAAATGCCAAAACTCTGTAAAATTTTAAAATACAACCTGAAAAGATCACCAGGAAACTAACAGAGGGAAGGGGGCGTGAACCTTTGACAACCCGCCGGCTTCCGGTAAACCATCAACCCCATACCCATCCTGTAAGCGATGTTGGAAAAGATTACATACTTCAGTAATGGCCGGGTGCGAGCTGGCATTCTATTCTGCACACATTTCCTTGTCAATTTCTGAATGGTCTCGTCTATTGCATAATCTAGTTCCTTGATCGTTGGATATATCTGTAGTTTGTCTGTAAAGTGACTCACCAGTCAAATGACTCATCAGTCAAATGACTCATCAGTCAAGTGACTCACCAGTCAAGTGACTCACCAGTCAAATGACTCATCAGTCAAATGACTCTTCAGTCAAGTGACCCACCAGTCAAGTGACTCATCTGTCAAATGACTCATCAGTCAAGTGATTCACCAGTCAAGTGACTCATCTGTCAAATGACTCACCAGTCAAGTGACTCTCCGGACAATTTACGCTGGTAGGTCTAACACCAGTGTTGTCTCACCTCCCGTGGCAGGGTCACCAGTGTTGCCTCACTACCCGTGGCAGCAACACCAGTGTTGCCTCACCACCCGTGGCAGGGTCACCAGTGTTGCCTCACCACCCGTGGCAGCAACACCAGTGTTGCCTCACCACCCGTGGCAGGGTCACCAGTGTTGCCTCACCACCCGTGGCAGCAACACCAGTGTTGCCTCACCACCCGTGGCAGGGTCACCAGTGTTCCCTCACCACCCGTGGCAGGGTCACCAGTGTTGCCTCACCACCCGTGGCAGCAACACCAGTGTTGCCTCACCACCCGTGGCAGGGTCACCAGTGTTGCCTCACCACCCGTGGCAGCAACACCAGTGTTGCCTCACCACCCGTGGCGGCAGGGTCACCAGTGTTGCCTCACCACCCGTGGCAGGGTCACCAGTGTTGCCTCACCACCCGTGGCAGCAACACCAGTGTTGCCTCACCACCCGTGGCAGGGTCACCAGTGTTGCCTCACCACCCGTGGCAGGGTCACCAGTGTTGCCTCACCACCCGTGGCAGGGTCACCAGTGTTGCCTCACCACCCGTGGCAGGGTCACCAGTGTTGCCTCACCACCCGTGGCAGCAACACCAGTGTTGCCTCACCACCCGTGGCAGGGTCACCAGTGTTGCCTCACCACCCGTGGCAGCAACACCAGTGTTGCCTCACCACCCGTGGCAGGGTCACCAGTGTTGCCTCACCACACGTGGCAGCAACACCAGTGTTGCCTCACCACCCGTGGCAGCAACACCAGTGTTGCCTCACCACCCGTGGCAGGGTCACTAGTGTTGCCTCACCACCCGTGGCAGGGTCACCAGTGTTCCCTCACCACCCGTGGCAGGGTCACCAGTGTTGCCTCACCTCCCGTGGCAGCAACACCAGTGTTGCCTCACCACCCGTGGCAGGGTCACCAGTGTTGCCTCACCTCCCGTGGCAGGGTCACCAGTGTTGCCTCACCTCCCGTGGCAGCAACACCAGTGTTGCCTCACCACCCGTGGCAGGGTCACCAGTGTTGCCTCACCTCCCGTGGCAGCAACACCAGTGTTGCCTCACCTCCCGTGGCAGGGTCACCAGTGTTGCCTCACCACCCGTGGCAGGGTCACCAGTGTTGCCTCACCACCCGTGGCAGTAACACCAGTGGTGCCTCACCTCCCGTGGCAGTAACACCAGTGGTGCCTCACCACCCGCGGCAGGGTCACCAGTGTTGCCTCACCACCCGTGGCAGGGTCACCAGTGTTGCCTCACCGCCCGTGGCAGGGTCACCAGTGTTCCCTCACCACCCGTGGCAGGGTCACCAGTGTTGCCTCACCACCCGTGGCAGGAACACCAGTGTTGCCTCACCACCCATGGCAGGGTCACCAGTGTTGCCTCACCACCCGTGGCAGGGTCACCAGTGTTGCCTCACCACCCGTGGCAGGGTCACCAGTGTTGCCTCACCACCCGTGGCAGCAACACCAGTGTTGCCTCACCACCCGTGGCAGGGTCACCAGTGTTGCCTCACCACCCGTGGCAGGGTCACCAGTGTTGCCTCACCACCCGTGGCAGCAACACCAGTGTTGCCTCACCACCCGTGGCAGCAACACCAGTGTTGCCTCACCACCCGTGGCAGGGTCACCAGTGTTGCCTCACCACCCGTGGCAGGAACAGTGCCGGCGTCGTCCTTTGTGCTCCGTAAGAGACACAATACGTATTGTTGAGACATGCAACTTGCAATTTGTGATTGAAAATCACTTATGTGTACCGATGGAAAAAAACACTTCAAACAAGACACACACATATATCTATCTCTCTCTCTCGCTCTGTTGATTCTGTCTGTCTCTGTATCTCTTATATTCTTACACACATATATATATATATATATATATATATATATATATATATATATATATATATATATATATAATATATATATATATATATATATATATATATATATATATATATATATATATATATATATATATATATATATATTGGTAGTAGCATCTTTCTTGCAAACATATGTTGTTGAATATGACCGGAAGGGTAAGATTCTAACACATCTTCTCAATATATCTTATTGTTATCTTCACTTTCGAGATAAGTTGAAAAATAAACTCTCCAAAGTTCAATATTTGATAATGTTCTATAATTTATAGTATAACACACTTAATCATAGCAAGAATTCAACCCATTCTCCGGATACAATAATACCTTTTGTAACTACGTGACCGATCGTAAAATATCGACGAGATGGACAAATACAAAGCAGAATTTTATACTATTCATATTATAGCCGGAAAAAATAAAGCTTAAATCCAAACTTAAATATTCCTAGGCCTATTATAGCACATATATGCACTATATTATGCCTAATATAGCGTGTATAGGTTTAGAATGCTTAGAACATGCTAGGCTCATTAGCATAATAAGATAAACTTTCCCGGTTTGCCCAATTGAATAATACAAAGTCTACTTTCTATTGGTCCACTACGTCCATCTTTGCACGATCGGCCACATCGGTACTATAAGTACTTTATTTTAGGAGGCTGAGCTGCAGTTATTAGGTTCAGTAGGGATGCATGGCGTGCGAAGGACAACTCACATAAAAATTCCCCGAAACCCTAACTCAAATTCTTTGCCTTGTGACTTATAACGTGTACTTATAAAACCCCCCATTGGCAAATCCATTTTTTAGCGTTTCAATCACTGGCTAGTCACGCCCCACCCGTGACGTGACTGTGAGTAATCTGCAAAGCCCACCAATCGTCGCATGTGAAGGACTCTGTTGCCTCCAGGAGTCTGCAACCTGAATGAGGGGGTCCACAGTAGTCTATCACAGGGTCTTACTGGACGGTCTACCTCTGCATTGCGTCTGAATATTTTCCATGCGATTTTTTTTTGCGATATTATAAATTTATTGTTACGACTCGATATTTATCGAGACCCTGTAGTCAGCTAAGCCTATAAAATTTATGAAAAGTCGCACATTGCGACGTTTTTGAATTGCATCACATGGCTGCGTGCTTATAATTGTGTTGTGCGTTAAGTTTATCAGAGGTCTTGTTCTTGTTAACTTCTTGTGACATACTGCTGCGAACACGACCATGCCCTCAACCAACAGAAACTCTGTGGCGTTTTAGTAGCTACACTTACCACAGTTTAATTACTAGAAACGCGACACTTTTAGACCAGCTGGAACTTACAGTTCTTGAGAGTCAAGTGGAACGTACGACCCTTCCGAGCCATTGTCAACTTACATTCCTTTAGAGTCAGCCGCAACTTTACGACGCTACAATTAAGACAGAGCGGTGCCTGTTGTAGAACCTGAAACGAGGGAGCCAGAGCTTGTGATGACCTTGTATGAGGCGCAGGCTTACCGAGCACCCACAATGGTTCGATGCCAACGCCACCGTTGCTCGCTGCCCCGTTGGCATCGCCCGCACCGTTAGATCCCTGGAACTGGCTCTACTGAAGAAGAACCTGGACATGCTCTTCCTCATTGTTTTGGTATCTTCATTTTCCGTGAGTACCAAAGTCTGTCTTTTTCTAGCTGATGTTTATGGTTTGTTTATACACTGAGAGATTTAGAATTCAATTTGCAGAAAATTTTCGATCCATCCTTGAATTTGACATTGGTCAAGGCTTCCCCTAGACGAATGAACACGAAGAGTTTTGCCGCTTCCATCACTCTAGCTCATATCGACGCCAAAGAAATCCATAATCAATAATGCAAAACCGTGTAGTCACTGTTGTAAACACATTTTTGGGCGGGAACTATTTCTTCCCTCGTTATTTAGCACCCGCCCGCCAGCTGGTCCACCACGGTCAATATTTTTTGTTTACTGATTATTAAACAACGCCGGAAAGATTGTGAAGTCTACGGACAACACCAATACTATATAGAAAAATACTAAGACATTCCTAATACAACTCATCCTCCTGTTTAATAGAACTTTTTGTAACTATTAGCGATCGTACCAATATGAAGTAATGAAGCTCAGTATGCTACTTTTTTACATTATTTTTGTAGAATTCGAAAAAAGGAAGCTGAAGAACCAAACTTAAATATCCCTAGGCCTAGTATAGCACCATATATGTACTATATGAAGCTTAAGATAGCATATATTAGGCCTATAATGATTAGGCTAGTTAGGTTTTATTAGCAACATAATTATAAGAACTTTAACGACTTCTCCAAATTCAGTCATACAAAAGTCTACTTTCTGGTGATCCATCACGACATATTGTGCTATCAACCACATAATTACTCTAAGTACTTACTCTTAGGAAGATGGGCTGTACTAATCACACAATTGAGGGCCATTCGTGACGTCACATAACTCCGTAAACGAATAAACAAACGCCCCATTTATTATTTTTAATTTACTTTTACTTTGTCACTTGTAAAGTTTACTTTGGAATTTACAAGCTAGAGCTGCACTTTTTCAGTTATACGAGGATTACTTTATACTAAATACCCGGTAAATGACACAGGTATTAATTAATTAAAAACCAAGGTCTAGGGTCGACGGAAAGACTATAATATCAACATCCTGCTTGCTCACCTTAGCAACCACACAATAGTAGTTCCCTCGACGCTGTGTATAGGCTATTAAGACCCCCAGATAACCTCTTCGTTCTAGACCCACCAGTTATGAAACAGTTTCTATAACATTCCTCTCAAATAATGTTTTTTTTTTAAATATAATATAATATTTACACGATTTAGTGCTTAGTTCTTATGAAAATCATAAATATTATTTAGTCAAAGTTAATTTATTTTTGTATTGAAGCAGGAATTTTCTCCCATGATTCCATGTATGACTAACCATCCTGTGAAATGGGAACATTAGATGAACTTATACTAGTTTTGTATTACAATGTGTAATCTTTCATATAGAATAGGGTAGCAGAACATTGGTGTACTCACCTAGTTGTGCTTGCAGGGATTGAACTCTGGCTCTTTGGTCCCGCCTCTCAACTGTCAATCAACTGATCAGGTTCCTGAGCCTACTGGGCTCTATTATATCTACATTTGAAACTGTACATGCAGTCATCCTCCACCACATCACTGTCTAATGCATTCCATCTGTCTACTCTGACAAGCCTGAATGGTCCCCAAGACTATATGCAACTGAAAACTCACACCCGGTGGTGTGTGAGTGCCGGGGGGGGGGATGGAAATAACCTCGGCTACCATCCTCTTTTGTCCAGTCGTGTTGGTCGAGTTGTTCGCATTTGTGTTCCTCACGTGTGCCCCAAAGAATGAGGTGATTTGATAAATACCATGCCCAAGTTTACCAACTGAGTGCCGGCGGGGGATGGAAATAGCCTCGGCTACCATCCTTTTTTGTCTGGTCGTGTTGGTCGNGTGTTACTTCTACAGTATATCGAATATACAATTATTTTTCTTTCAATAATTACACTCTTTAAGACAATTATATGAGCCATATATATACCACCACATTTACAGAGGGATGGTCTTGGCAAGGGCCCACAGAGTAACAATGATACTAATTTACTACTATTGTACAAAACAAAGTAAACATTACTAGATTCTCTAAACAAAAACTTGACTATACAATACACTAGAGTACTTGTAATACTTTACAACATACTGTAGCGATATCCGATTCCCTGTTACCCGTCCTAGCCATTGTAAAGCTATAACGGGTAACATTATACTTGTTATATAACATTTTTATATAACGTGCAAAAATCACAGCCCTGGAGAGGCCACTACAGACCGACAACCAGAGTGCAACTTCATAGTCTCCCGAGACTGATGGACGCCTACTACTAACGATATCTAGGCAGTTGTATTTATTATGTCGAGCCCCAGGTCTACCCTGTTGTAATACTTGTATACAAATTTTAGGGCCCAATGCATTTACCTACAGGAACCATAAACACATGATAACTTCAAGCAACTATTTGTTACTTATTCAGTGTATGAAATTTTAGTTAACATCAATACAAAATAAATTGGTCTATGAGATCATTAATCAAAATGAACAAGTCCAGGATGAAAGATAATAGCCAATGTAATGGGAGAATAGTTAATATTAAATAATATAAATCCATTATTTTCCATTTACAGTAGTACCCCTTCTCCCAGAAGGTGAGTCAAACACATCTTATCATTACATATTCTAAGCTTATGAGTAAGTTGGCCAGAACAGCTGCCAGTATTACCGTTACCAGAACTGAACAAGAGCTACCTTATATTATAGACTGGAAGTAATCAATAGTGAAGGCCTAATGCTGAACAGAGAATGGAGTGCTGATAATGATGCAGAACAACTGAAAGTTAAAGAGTTAACTTTATTGAGGTCTTGTCCTGTAGAGTAAACACCTCCTTTGATATTCTCTGCAGTTTGGTTTCCAACAATGCAACAATATCTGGTCTTTTATAACTGATTATAACACATTGTTTTAACATTTAATTTGCCCCAACTACATTAGTTAATAATATTTTCAAGAACTTGTCTCTTCCAATTTGTGCTTTTTCCCCTTTTGTTTACCTATTTGTTTGTTATATTCTCATTTCTACCTTTGCTCATCCTTTTTTTTACTTCCTCTCTCTGTTCTGACTTAATAGTTCTCTCTCCTCCTTAGAGTGGCCTTCTCTTACTCATCATACATAGTTTTCCTTCATTGTTATCTTGTAACTTTCTAACATTTCTGAACTCTTCTGCCATTAGGTTTGCACAGTTTAGAGTCACCTTCAGGGGTGCACTACTCCTCATTACCTGTCAAATTTCTATTGTTGGAAACATTTATCCTTGTTGATGTGGCCTTTGACCACCAATAACTCTTCCTTAGTTCACTTCTACTGTACTATGTTTCTATCTTTGATGCCCTTTTACATCTTCCCCTTGCAGTTGAAAATTCTAAAGGATTTATCTCAATCTCCTGCATTTTGTTCTATTTTTGGGTTTGTGACAAATTATTTGTGAAACTCTTGCCATATGTATTCTAGTGCATTTCGACCCTTACAATTTTTTTTAACGATTCTTTCTGGCTATCTGAGCAAAGGTTTGTTTCATATCAGATTTATACTTTACCATTAGCTTTGTGACTACTTATACGATTTTCAGATTTCCTTCCACTGAAGAATGTTCTTATCTAGCTTTCTGACTAGAACATCCAAATTTGAACTAACACTTGCTACTGCTCTCAGACGATTATCTCATTCTTTCTTTAAAATCTTACATATATTTTATTCTTCAAAATCTTGATTCCCTTCATCAACAGTTTCACATTCCAAGCAATGCAGGAAGCTTAGATGTGTGAGAGGACCCACAGGGAAGGTCACCACCACCACTGGCCCTCCAAACATAATCGGTTCACAATGCCATAACAATGGAAACTAGTAGCACTAACAGCCTACCTAGTATACCACCCTGCAACCGCTTGCACCATTGTGATATCATAGTAATCAACTAACAAAAACACCACCAAACCCATACAACAAATATATTAACATTCACACATATCCTCAGTGGGCCGGGTAATATATTTTACCTATCTACCTGTTGGGTAGGTAGGTAGGTAAACCTGCCCCTCTCATCCTTTCACTACATACTGTACTATCTTTTCTCCTCTATCAAATTTTTTGGCCATAAACATAACTGCCAACAAACTCACCCTTAACATTGACAAAACTTTCTATATTCTGTTTGGCAATAAATCCTCTAATCAAATAAATCTCAAAATTAACAATACCCAAATTTGTAACAAATTAGATGGTAAGTTCCTTGGCGTTCTCATTGACCACAAGCTGAATTTCCATGGACACATTCTAAATATATGAAAATAAGTTTCAAAACTGTTGGCATTCTCTCTAAGATCAGATATTATGTACTCCGACCTGCCCTGGTGACTCTCTATTACTCCCTCATCTATCCATATCTCAACTATGGTATTTGTGCTTGGGGTTCTACTACCCAAAATCATTTACGTCCTCTAATTACTCAACACAAAGCTGCTATTAGGACAATATCCAACTCTGGCCCCAGACACCACTCGGTACCCCTACTCAAATCTCTGAATATGTTAGATATTAAGTCACTGCACATTCTCTCATGTGTATCATACATATATAAAACGCTGAACTGTAATGCCAATCCTGAACTCAAAAGCTTCATTGCTGGTTGTAACAGAACCCATGAGCACCACACCAGAAATAAATACAGTTTTGATATTCCAAGAGTACGACTTAATCAAACTAGAATGCTCTACAAATCAAGGTCCCAGAATGTGGAATGAACCGTCTCCCCACCATGTTAAAGACTGTACCTCTCTCAACCAGTTTAAGATTAAAACTAAACACTACCTAATAAATTCCCTGTAACCTACCTTACCCCTCTATTGTCAACCCATGTCTGTTATTTTTTTTTTTTTAATCAATGCTGTTTGTCAACATTTTGTATTTGTGCTGCTTTTTCAGTCAAGTTTCCCCCTTTTTCTTATCTTATTGTATTTGTTCTCAACACATTTTATTCTTTATGCTCAATTAGTATTAAGTTCTAGATATTAATGTTCTTCCTGCCCGAAACGCATTGCGTAATAGTGGCTTTAGGCATTGTATGTACCTGTACTAGCTCTATCTATAATTCGATCCATTAATGTAACTTCACTTGTATGTATATACCTTACCTGAATAAACATATTTATTTATTTATAACTAAACAAATAAAGAAACCATCCACTCAGCAATGCTCA
>WNGS01165503.1:26624535-26668114 GCA_020271785.1 Procambarus virginalis | reverse complement strand
CTGGGGAAATGTCACAATTGGAGTACCACAGGGTTCGGTTCTTGCACCGGAAATGTTCATTGTCTACATAAACGATCTACTAGATGGAATACAGAATTATATGAACATGTTTGCTGATGATGCTAAGATAATAGGGAAGACTAAGAAACTTAGATGAGTGTCATGCCCTTCAAGATGACCTGGTCAAAATAAGTATATGGAGCCACTTGGCAAATGTAAGTTAATGTGAATAAATGCCATGTTATGGAATGTGGAATAGAACATAAGACCCCACACAACTTTTAAATTATGTGAGAAATCTTTAAAGAATTCTGATATCGAAAAATCTAGGGGTGGTTCTAGATAAAAAAAAAAAAAAAAAAAAAAAAAAAAAAAAAAAAAATCGCCTGAGGACCACATTAAGAACATTGTGCAAGGAGAAATACTAAAGAAATTGTTCACGACTTTTGTTAGACCAAGCCTGGAATATGCAGCAGTTGTGTGGTGCCCATATCTTAAGCAGCACATCAACAAACTGGAAAAGGTGCAAAGACATGCCACTTAGTGGCTCCCAGAACTGAAGGACAAGAGTTACAAAGAGAAGTTAGAGGCATAAAATATGCAAAAACTAGAAGAAAGGTGATATGATAACTACGTACAAGTCAGTAACAGGAATCGATAAAATTGATAGGGAAGAATTTGAGAGACCCGGAACTTCAAGAACAAGAGGTCATACATTTAAACCAACGAAACAAGCTGCTGCAGAAATGTAAGAAAATTAACTTTTGTAAACAGTGTTAGACGGTTGGAACAAGTTAGGTGAGGTGGTGGTGGAGGCTAAAACCATTGGTAATTTCAAAGCATTATATGACAGAGTACTGGGAAGATGGGAAACCACGAGCATATCTCTCATCCTGTAACTACACTTAGGTAATTGCACACAGACACACACACACACATTCCCAGGAAGCAGCCCATAGCAGCTGTCTAACTCCCAGGTACCTATTTATCAAACCTGGACCATTAGGACTACAACCTTGAGCGTATACATGATACATGCGCTCGATACAATGATACACCCCGAGATGTGTATACAGACACATACACAAGATATAGGTGTTTGCCCTTCAACCCCTCTACCACACATCCACTCATACATGCACATCCGTAATTTACAGCACTAATTACAAAAGTAAGACTGTTATATGTCTTTACAGTACTGTACTTTGATATTTATAACCTTTTTTTTGCTTTGATATAATTAGGCAATTTATTTTTTATAATAAATTGTTCACATAGAATGTTTTCATTTACAGACATGAATAGAAATAATGTAAATTTCCCCTCCAACTAATGCAGAGTGCGTGATTCTTCTGAGGGGGTTATATTGAAATAGGTACAGGTACTTTGTTGGTTAGTTTTATGTACTGTATATGAATATATTGGTTATGGAATTCTCAATTCTGAGCAGTGCTCTTAAATATGTTAATGCTAAGATTTAACTTGATGACAAGATGCAGTTTATAAACTATTGAAGAATAAACAGAGTACTGTAGTTTCTTGCATTATAATTTGAGGAGAATACTATACTTTGTCTTGGCTATGAGGTAAATGGCATTAGTAGACGTCTGATTGGAGGGGAAAAGTACTTATGATTTTCACTGTGGTAATATTGATTTTCTAAAATAATTTCACCAACATAAAAGTTGATGCATTACATATCATGTACGGTGGCACGTGCTGCGAGCTGAATTGGGTTTTGTCATGTTCATACGAGTTTCACAGCATAAAATTTAAATGATCAGTGTTTCTTTTTTAAACATTTAAGCTTGTGTTCCACAGTAAAAAAACGTTTATTCAGAAATAAGGCAGATGATCCAGTTTGTTGTATAACATACAGTTATACTGGATTGTGAACTGCTGTATATATGTTCAGGGATTTATTTTGATTATCATGTACATCTCTGGTGTTTGATAATGTGACACATTTTATGGTTATCATCTCAACTGGTATACGGTACATAGTTTGGGTAAATGGTCAATCTGTGGTCCGAGGCTTGAACGATCACCTGCAGCAATAAATGTAATTGTTACAGTAAAAGGTTTATATATTTTGTGTTTACATTGATCCTTCACATTACTCATTTCTTGTAAACAAACCATTACAAAAATATAATTTTCTCACTTTTCATGTCTTGATAATGTGGTCCCCCATAGGTACATACAGCTTTATTGGGGCAATAGGGGCTTATTGATCTCTGCTACTTTGGAGGGCAGCAACCTGTCCTAAGACCATCCAGCGGTCGATCCCCCCAAAGACGCATTCATAAATTTTAACATGCTGTTCATTCAAAACAGAAAATTTCAAATATTAATATTATTATATATTTGCACATTTAGTCATTGGTTAGGTTAGGTGTTTAGGTTCTGTTGGGGATTATTTGTATTTGCAGTACATGGATGAAGCATTTAAAGTGTTGTGGTTTGAACAAAAGTCTTCAGCGAAGCACGTGTTCTGGAAGTGTTTGGATGTCATCAGTTGTGAGTCGTGTATAAACCATTTTTCGTTCATAAACGGGGTTTGGCGGGTGCATGGAACAGACTTTAGCCTTTGTTTATGAGGACAGGCTGAGGGCAGATGAAAATTGCTTCTGAAGCCCTTCTTGCCAAAGAGTAAGAACAAGTCATTAAAACTTGTATTGGTCCTCACAGATGCCACTTAAAAATTTTGTTTATACTTCTCATCTAGATACAAAAAAAAATTACTTGGACTTGCACCTTGTGATTTATAACATGATTAAAATGATTACCTATATGGCTCTTCATAGATCAAGACATCACCCTTGCTACCAAGAGAGAGAATGCATGAAAGAAAAAGAACTAAATACATGCAATCAACCTCATGGTGATGCCCAAAAGTAAAGATCTAGTAAAAGATCATGGCGAAGTAAAAGATTTACACATTCCATACACAAAATTTTGTAAAATGCTTTTAACTATTGACAGATCCAGCCATTAATCATCTGGAAGAGGCAGAGCCTTAGGAAAAGCACAGAATGAGAACAGTGGAAAACAGGCTGAACCAGCTATGTGATGCACAAGTGACTACAATCTTGGCAATACAGGGGGGACATCTGGACTGCATGGTAAAGATACAGGAAAACCCATCAGTTTCAAATCCAAACAAAATGTGTTCGCAGCAAAGGCCTTGCAGTTGGAAAAAAGGAGTCACTCTAGGCAGCCAATAATTCCATGCTGAAGCAAGGAGATCCACCTATACACAAAGAATATCAATGAAAAAGTCAATTGGAGCAATGAGGTGACTCAAACCAGTGATCAAGGTACTCCCAGCCACACACCTTACCCATGTGCCACAAAATGATTGTATAACTTATACCATGTCATGGTACAGGGGTAAGGTAAGGGAGTACCTTGATCATTGTTTTGAGTTGCCTCATTGCTCCAATCGATTTTCCTAGATCCACCTATGTGCCTTACCTTTTGCATGTCCAAACATCTTGCATGTCCAACATCAACCAAGTTGAGGACTAATCAGGCATCAACTGGGACTTCTGCCAGCTGACTAGGAAGCAAATAGCAGATCTAGGGGAAACAAGCCAAGACTGGTTTGAGGCCACAAAGTTCACCTGGTACACAACAGTCACCTGGGATGTTGGGAAAGGTATGCTTATATTGACTGTTGAAAGATCGAACATAATCTAAGGCTTGGGAGAGTTCTTGGTTACTAGAATGAAGCTGGACACTACCCAGAGTGATGGTCACCACAATAATGTCCTTGTCCAAAATGTCATGAATGACAGTAGATGGCAGAGTGGAAATCCAAGAAAACTTGACTAAAAGTTGATAGCAAGAGCTCCCCCAACACTGAGTGCGAGACATAAGTTTTGGGATACTGTATGGCAGAAAAGGGTTACCTGAAAATGATGCAGCATTTACTACAATTATTTCTCCAAAGAAAAAGGAAGTGCACATACTTTACTTACATATATTCTAAAAAAAGTTAATACCATTTGTGAACCATGTAACTTACAAATGTGTCTTACATACAGTATTTTCAAAAGGAGCGCAAGAAAAATGGTACTAGGCACAGTACATTTATTTCTGTAATTTGTAAGTTCAATGTCTTTTTATAATGAAGTACTATTACAAACAAGTGAAAACAAATATGTACATGCATGACCCACCAGTGGATACAGGGCCCCTCAATGTGTTAAAGGCGAGCATCTATCCTCATATTGGCTTTGATGAAATTATTGTTTTTCGTAAATAAAGTAAATATTTGATTTTTTATTATTACAGTATATGTAAAATTCTGCAACTGTATGTAAGTTATACAATGTAGCTATTAGTGCCAACTTAAGAGTAGAACCATGGGTTTGAAGTTCAAGATGAAATACAAGTCTCCACAAAGTCATTTTCACTTTTTAATTCTGTACTTTATACTTTATGACTGTCTAGTTCAGGGGTCTCCAAACTATGGCCCGTGGGCCACATCCGGCCCGCCAAACAAATCCCTGTGTGGTGGCCTTGAAAAAATAATTATCGTACGAATGGCATCGCAGAATTATTCAAAGCTGGGGCTGCTGACTGGTGGCGCTCAGCCCGAGTCAGTTTTCCTCTCTCTCGATAGTGTGACGCACAGATACTAGTACTGGTAGGTATGTGTTGTGCATTACAACCAATCAGTTGTGTATAACTGTATATTGTGGGGATGGAGGGCGAGTGGGGCTTCGCTGCTTCTGTTTCAGGGAGCACAAACACTGTACAATATTCTTTTCTCTGTACTTTGACAATACCTTTATCTTAGTTATACAAAATAGCAATAATACTATTGTAGCCAAAAATATTGCATGTTTAAAATAGTTAAAATGGTAACCATTAAGTTTATCAACGAAAGCTGTTGCCATAATATTTACCACTTTATAATAATATGCTATGCTTTTTAACACCACATACAAGCTGTTTTTTCCTGTAGAATTTATTTCATTTATTTACCCTTATGTTTTCAGATATGGAAAAGATAAAGAAAAGTGGACAGTGAGTGCCGTCAGTCAATGACGAATGGAAGATAAAGTACTTTTTGTGATAGCAAATGATAAAGCTTTATGCCTCATATGCAGAGACAGTGTTGCTGTTCTGAAGGAATACAATATAATGATCACTTGAAATCAATTCTTACAATTGGCTCATCTAATCTGGAACCTGATTTTAATGAAATTTTGAAGTCAAAACAACAGTATCATTCGTCACACTAATTTGGTTTCATAAAACTAAATGCAGGAATCTATTTAGTTTACCCTAATTTTTTCCAAAAAAATATGTTTTAATTTTCCATGTTTATACTTTAATATTTGAGGAAATTAAATTACTGGCACTGATTTGTTTTTTTTTTTCATTTTTTATTCCTTCGGCCCGCATAAATATGGGAAATATATAATGTGGCCCTTACATTGAAAAGTTTGGAGACCCCTGGTCTAGTTTATGAAAAATGAAAAATTAATTATATGAGAAATCTGTGAGCAAATTCACAACTGCTTGTATCTTATGATCTTAATAATATTTATTAAAACATGCTTTTGTTTCCCATGAATATAACAAAAATGTTCTGTTGGATGACAAGTTGCTCACTATAGTATAAAGTCTTTCTATACAGAACATGTTTCATATCTTCTGACACTGCTTAAGTCCTGGAACTGCAACTATGCTTTTAAAACTGTGAACTCAGAAACCTTTATAGCATCTATTCTATGCTATTAACATATTGTACTACAATCATAGGAAAAAAATAACAGTTAAATCAGTTTTATCTAAGATTATTCTTTGCTTAAAAGTTCACAAACACAGCAAAATGTTATCCAACATTATTCTTCTGCACTCCAATGTTAGTTCTCATACCCCACATGAATCTCCAAATGTGTGCATGCTACATGCGCGCTCTCTCATCCTTTGTACACAGTACAGTACAGTACTCTGTACTGTACTCTATGTGGTAACTGGAATTAATTACCGAGTCTGAAGCGGTGCTAATATACACCGTAATACAACAAAAAATAAAGATGATAAATTGGAGTTGGAAAATAGAACATGATGATCATAGCTCTCTTTCCTGTAGCTACAATTACACTAAAGTACACACATTCTGTCATATGCTTTTAACAATAAAGCAAATATTTTGTGTAGTATTCAGGACAATTAATGAAGTACTAGTACAGTGGCACTTCGATTAACGAGTTTAATCCGTTCCGGCACCGAGTTCGTCATGTGGAAAACTCATCTTGCGAAACGACAATAAAACTGTCGTAAAAGGTGTTCGAGAACCAGCGGAAACACTCGTTAATCGAGGAAAAAGCTGGTTAGTAGAGACAAATGTTCTGTGAGTGGCTTTCTCTTTACTCGAAATGCTCATAGATAGAGCCGCTCGTTAGTCGATGTACCACTGTACTTAAATCCAAGCATAGAGACCTCATGAACAAATCCACAACGGCCGTGATAAGGGTTTGGGGTTCGAACTTATGCCCGGATGATCCCAGACGCTGCCTTAGTCAACTAGGCCATGACATGGCCAAAAAGATTGCAACTGGGAATTCCACTGACTTCACACGGATCCTGCAGCCTCTCTGAAACACAAACCTGAAGTGAGGGCAAGAGGTAGAACAGCTTGTTGGCAGAGCCCGAGTGCACGGGGAATTGTGTAAAACCCTGGTTTATGTCTCGCAGAGGCTGCAGGATCCGTGTGAAGTCAGTGGATTCCCAGTTGCAATTCTTTTGACCATGTTGTGGCCTAGTCGACTAAGGCAGTGTCTGGGATCATCCCGGGTGTAAGTTTGAACCCTTATCACGACCCTTGTGGATTGTTCATTTGATGCATCACGCTATTGTGATTTCTGTGTGTATAGAGACCTCATCTTCAGAAAGACGTCTGCTTGGAGAACGTTAAACACTGGGTGACAAAAATCATNTAGCCTTGTGCAAGGTTAAGAAAACGTTTGCTTATGGCTTATCTGTGGCTGGTTATGGGAGTTCAGCTTTTGCAGCTTGGCCATTGCCTAAGTTGATGATGTCCTGATCAGTAAGAGTATTCCGGTAGCTGCCCAGATAGCAAGGAAAAGTGCTAAAATTGTTTCAGGGAATCAGGAATGGTGTGAGGAGAAGGTTTTAGATGCCCAGCAAATTTATGGTGTACAGTAAGTCGGGAAAAAGAGGCTTTAGAGAACGTTTATCTGTAGACTAGATATTTTATGTGAAGGAAATATGAAATTGAATGAGTGTGTAATACAGTGGTACCTCGGAATGCGAGTGTCCCTGTATGCGAGTTTTTCGGAGACGAGCAGGATTTCCTCGAAAATTATGTCTCGGAATGCGAGGGTTACCTCGGGACGCGAGTTTGTTGATACGCGTACAGGCCGACCTAGCGCGTGGTCGATCGGCGATCGTCGCCCCTCCGCTCCGCCCCTCAGTTTACCATTGTCTCGCGCCCAGTGACTATCCCACATCAATTCTTCACCTGGATTTTCAGTGTTTTGTTGGATTTTGGTCATTTGACTATACAGTTTGTTATTATATATCTCACCATGGGTCTCAAGAAAGCCATTGATAAGGTTCAACCTAAGAAAATAGCTGAGAGTAGAGGCAGTAGAGGATGTCCCTCCTTGATTAAGAAAATGTGTGAAGTATGGGAAGAACTGCAAAGTTTTGTTGAAAAAACTCACCCAGATAAAGCTGTAGCAGCCGTTGCATTGACCTTTTAAATGATAATGTGATGTCTTACTACAGACAAGTGTTAAAATGTAGGGAAAAACAAGTGTCTTTAGAGAAATTCTTAGTAAGACAAGCAAGTCCTAGTGGTATGCAGGCAAAATGTGCCAGTGTGTGCATACCAGTGAAGTCCTCACTGCCTGATGTGATAATGGAAAGGGACTCCCCTTCCAAACAGTAACTCCTCTCCTCCTCCCCCCTCCTCACCATCTTCCATACGCCTACAGCATTCAAGAGCAAGGTAAGTAATAACTTGAACATGGTTTTGTAGGTTTATTTAGATGAATTAGGTATAAAAATTTAGTTTGATATGGGGTTTTTGGGGTAGTCAGGAACGGATTAATTCATTTCCCATTATTTCTTATGGGGAAATTAGCTTCAGAATACGAGTTTTTCGGAATAAGAGCTGTCTCCAGGAACGAATTAAACTCTTAAACTGAGGTACCACTGTAGTTGAAGGTAAATCCAAAGAAAAGATGGACACTAATTTGCAGAAGGTAAAAAGAGGGAAAGGGAGGATTTTATTCTTGGAAGATAAGCAGACAAACTCTGGTGAGGTGTAAGATTGCAATGCCCAATGAAATATTGAATCAGCAACTGTGTAAATGTGAAAGAGGGTTAGAGAGCAAGTTGTGAATGTGACCGAATTCTTCAGATGGATAGTGAAAGGGACAAATATTTCCATGGTTGTAAAGCATGTATACTCCTGCTGGCCCTGATATAGACAAGTGAAACATGGATATAGAATCTACTGTAAATCAAGAATTCATATTTTTTTAATAAATTATATAATTCAAAAATGCATGTGATATTAGTAAAATGAAGAAAATACATACTATGGAAATGTATGGTGGATGGGATCTTATATAGGCCTGTTGGAGTGCTCCCTAATTCTTATGTTCGAACATTAAGCAGTCTCCGTGGCGTAGTGGTAAGATGCTCGCCTGGTGTTCCGCGAGCAGTTTATCCTGGGTTTGTATCCTGGCCGGGAAGGATTTACTGGGTGCAAATCCTTAACTGTAGCCTCTGTTTAACCCAACAGTAAAATGAGTACAGTACCTGGTTGTTAAAACAATTCTTCGTGGGGGTCGTATTCCAGAGAACATAGGATAAAGGACTTGCCTGAAATGCTATGCATACTAGTGGCTGTACAAGAATATAACAACTCTTGTATATATATATGTATACAAAAAAAAAATTAACAAAAGTTGGAAGCACAAAGAGACAGTGACTGATATAAAGCCAGCATCGTGTTCAAGGAAATTGACGAAGTATTGTTCATGCATGGAAAAGTCTCTTATGATCATAAGAGAGCTGGAAATATGTCCTTGGATTTATTTTTTAAAATTTTGCTGTTTCAACCGAGAATTTCTGGGAAAAATGATCTTGGGCATAGATATAGTGTAAAGAGAGAGAGAGAGGGGTAATTCTTTTGAGGCTGATTCAATTAAGCTGAATGGGGTTTCTCTTGAAACTTTGCCTGAGTGCAGGGTGTCTGTTCCTTTATGCTTCACTTCATGATGTGGTTGTCAGTCACTTGCATTTCTGAATTTCGCTTTCTGCTTTAGCTATGTTCGGAATTATATTCTCAGATGCTGATTCTTGAAAGACAGAGGGACCCAGAGTTGTCTAATATGAGGTTTTTGGGATATGTTGATGTGGCCTAGCTCCTCTCTGGTTGGCTCACAACCTTGGCAGTACCTTTTTTTGGGTAAAGTCTTTGGTGATGTGCTTCATTTACACACATATACAGTGTCCATCCAGTGTTACAGCAAGATGCTTTGCGAGAGATTGTAGGCAGCCTTGTATTTTTTGTCTTTGCTATTGTGTTGTTGGGCTGAGTGAGCACACAGCCATTGTCCTCACTTAAATTTTCTTTGAGTATTAGGTCCCCTTGCACCAACTTTCCAGCGCCTGATCAGTTAATGCAGTGCCTTTTGTTTCTTGTCATATTTCCTTCTGAAGTTTCTTATTAAGCTCAGCTCTACAATATTTTCTTGTAACCCATTCCACTTGCTTGCAACTCTTACACTAAAGAAGCATCCCTGACAGCCCATCAGCCTCTCTTACCTTCCAGTGTGTTCCATGGTCCTATTATTTTGATTTTGAATATCACTCTTTGTCTACTCTGCCAATTTCCCAAACTATCTTATACATTGTTAAATATCCTCCTCTTTCTTCATTCCTCCTTCCTCCTCTTTTTTTTCATTCCTCCTTCCCTCCTTCTCTAGAGCTCTTAACAAACTCAACTAGTATGGGTTGAGAAGTTGTCTCCAACCATCTTCATTTCAGGTCGGGGTTCTGGTCTAAGGCATTGGGGTGTGCTCACACAACCCATCCTCCTGAAATGATAGTACTTATAATTACTATTTGGTCCAAAATACCAATATGTAGTGATGGACCACCATTAAACCAATTCTTGTACTTTTAATTTTATATAGTCCAGAAAAAAAATAAAGCTAAAACCAAATTTAAATATTCCTAGGCCTAATATAGTGCATATATGTACCATATTAGGCATAAGATAGCATGAATTAGGACTAGAATTTATAGGCGAGGTTAGGTTAGGTTTGGTCTTATGTTTATGTTGCAGTTAAAAAAGTATCTAGTTTGTCTAAATTTAATAATACAAATGTCAACTTTCTGGAGGCCCATCACTACAGTATGATACTTTCGACAAGTAGTTACTATAAGTACAGTACCGGACTTTCATTTTAAGAGGGTGTGGTGGCTCAGATCAGTCAGGGAGATGGCAGCAGTGTGGATGTAGTTTTGGCACATTCCTCGCGTGCTCAACTATCTTGCTCCATTCGGACAGCACCCTGTTGGTGCACTGTCTCAGTTGAATGAGAGAGGGGAGGGGTTCTTCCAGTCTTCTCTTGATGTGTCATTGTGTAGCCTTGGGTCATCTGTCTTCTCACTGATTACTCCTCTTGTTCCAACACCTGGATAGTTTGGGTCCAGTTCCATCATGTTCTGGATATTTTTTTGCTCCGATTCCCCCTCATGCTCTGGATTGTTTGGCCTCGGTTCCCTTCATGCTCTGGATTCCTCTGCTTCATGAAAAGTAACTTTCTTACTTTGTTCAGATATTTTAGCTAACCCCATGGTGAAATTTTTCTGGTAGTGACCAAGGGCAAGCCTTGTTCAGAAACAGGGCATCGAGTGGTATGAAGCACTTCTTTCATAGTGACCACTCGGTTTCTCCTGCCTTTAAAATTTCAATTTTCAGAACTTGCTAGGGTGGCCTGAGATTTAAGTGGGGGCTGCTAATTCACTTAGATATTTCTTATAGAAGATGCTGCCATCTGGTGGTGGTCAGGTGGCAGCTACAGTAGTTCAACAACTTGCAGTTAGCAGGAGGACAATTGGTTGTCCCCATGACCCCAATTACTGTAAATGTGAAGTTTACTTTTCTTGTGCTCTTGAGTTTATGCATCATAAGTATTGTTATGGATTTTCAATGTGATATGCAGTACAGTTGAAACAAATTGCTAAATTTTAAATAATAAATTACAGATTTATTTTGAATTATCGAACCACTACTATTACTGAATATGCTAATACTGTACTGTACTGTATATTGTGTTATGATTGTTGATTATTATTTACAGTACTTTGATTTGGTGTTTTAAATAACAAATGTGCTATTGGAACATTTTCATCAATTGTTCTCAGAATTCTCAACTCGCAAATTTAAATAAAACTTAAATCTGATTGTTCAAACACTATAGGCAGTCTTAATGTTTTATTTGTTTTAAGTATTTTTCTTAGAGTTGTATTCTTTTCTATGTATAGGTTTACTTGAATAAATAATGTCTTAATTTTATTTTTTAACATACAGGTATACACATGTGGGGAGGTGGCAAGAAAATCCAAGGTACTGTATCCATAGTTCAACATTTCTTAGCTCATGATTCGGACATGGTGAGGTCTGGGGCTGCCTTAAGTACCATGTTAAATGGTGGTGAACATAAAGACATGGAACAGTTGCTGCTCAATGGTGACGGCAGAAGTGAGAGTGAGAGTGTAGGAAAGGGTCCATTGCATACAAATTTGTGGGTGCTGGAGACCAGACTTCAGAATGGCTCTGAAGAAGATAAAAAGTGTGGGGAGGATGAAAGCAGTCAGGAGAGACTAAGTGGTGCAGGGATGGAAGCGAGATGTTTGCAGGGTGTCCCTGTCTCGGCTAGTCATATGAACATCCCAGTAACTCAGACCTTAGACCTAGGAACCCTCCTCCAGAATGGCATCAGGGAGAGTGAAGTGACAGAAAATGGAAATGTGATTGAAAATGCAAGCTATAATACTAATTTCCAAGAACCTTTACAAGTAGAAATTAATCCCTTAGACTTGTTGACAACTGTTATTGAAGAAGACCAAAAAGTGATAACCCAGTTCTTCCTGCTGAGCACTTCCTTCTTAGTCTTCCAACTCCAACGCATTTCTTAGAGGGTGAAGGTGGTGGTCAGGAAGATTCCACAGACGGCTTTCAGGATGGCCAGGAGAACGACGACGAAGGCAGCAACGATGGCTTTTCTGATATACCCAGTGACATACTGCTCGACCATCCTGGGATATATCAGTGTGATAAGTGTGAAGAAACATTTAAATATCAATATCTTTTGGTGACACACAAACATCAGGTGGGTACAAATATATCATGGAAAGTTTTAATACAATTCTACATATTGGATGAAATATACCCTCCCACAATATAGGGGGGGGGGCATCTTGTTGTAATTTTCATTATAAATTTAAAACATTAATTTTTGAGGTTTATAATTCTTTCTAAATAATAATTACTTTAAGTGGAGATGTGTTGTAATTTATCTATAATTTTTAGGGTATATTTGTTTAGACAATATCCAATATCTGCTCTTGTTTTACCCAGGTGCATCAAGGTGTTAATGTTCCATACGAGTGTCAAGTGTGTGGCATGGAATATGTCGTCCTTCAAGAGTTAAAGCGTCATATGATGACGCACTCGGGAGCCACTATCTTCACGTGTAATGTGTGCAGCCAAGGCTTCTCAGATCGGGCAGCTCTCAAAACACATGCCCTATCCCATGGGTACGTTCTCTTGGTTTTTCACGTTTTGTTGGCATATTGACAGGATCTTTACTCATTTATTTTTGTTGGCGTTTATTCAAATATTTATAGCACATTAGATGTCATTGAGGATAGTAGGTGCTATTATGAGTGTGAGATTTGGCAAGAATGTCATGAGTGCACTGAAATTGGAGTATCACTAAAGTGACTAAAGGAAATCTCATATACATAAATATTGTATATTTGTCATTAAAGTAGGAAAGTCGGATTTAGTCTAGAATGATACAATTCAAATTTCCCGGGGGGGGCATTGTACTGGGGTAAATCACCATAAATGTAATGAAAAGAGACTTCAAGACATTCAAACTCCTTGTGAGAAATGTTTTTGAGTATGATGTCAATTGTGTAGTTCAATGGTTCATGTCAGTAGAATATGCCAGTACAATATAAAATTTTAAGTCATGGAACACACCAGTGCAGTATGGTGATAGATTATGCATACAAAATGTAATTATCCTCTTCTACTTGAGAAAATTGATGGATAGAAATCTATACTGAATCATTAATGGAGCAAATAACTAAGAGTGTTTTAATATGTACATTAATGTATATACGAGTATAAAATCTAGAAATAGGCTTAATCATAGTACACGTGTTCTACTCGGTTTAGTTTAAAATAAACTTTGTAGAAGAATTTACAAATACTATTTTCCATATGTAACATGTACAATGTAAAATAAATGTTCTTGGCTAAAACTTGTTAAATTTTCAGGGGTACTACGGAAAGAGCTAGCAAGTGTGAATCTTGTGCGTGTGAATTCCCCTCCAAGTCTGAGCTTACTAGACATATTGTCAAGTACCAAGGAACCTGTAATCCCAACAAAAGTGGTGAGTGGATGCTGTAAAAGTATTTTGAACACATTTTCATTTAGCATTTCTTTCAAGAATTTGTAAGATGTGATAGATGCATTCTTCATAGATATTTCTTCTGTAATATAAGAAGCATTTTTTCTCCTATCCAATTCTTGATTAGCTATCCCCCATTAAGAGTGATTTTTGAGTCCCATTTCTTTTCTGAGCCATCACGTTCTGCTGCATAATTAGTAAGTTTTGATGTGTGTATATTCACTACACAGACGCATAGGAAAGGGGCAATATGGTTTGCCACCCAAATATATTTGGGTCTCTGAAGGTCACAGTTTTGAGTAGATCTGATTGGTCCAATTCCATTTTATTGCCTTTGGCATGGGCTAGGGAAAGTGTGGCTGGTTCATAATTTTATTGCCCTTCATCCATGTGGGCCCATTGACATGTTTGCAAAAATAATTTCTCATTACTACTTCCATTAGTTTAGCTCTCCATGTATCTGTACCTCGAAGCGAGTTTCCTGTTTTCCCAAGATATCTTATGAATAAAGCCCCCAAGATGAAGAGTGTAGTCCCACTGACCCAGTCTTGTTTTGGCAATAGAATATGCATGTAAAATGAAATACAGTGGCACCTCGACTTACAATTGCCACGACTTATGATAACTTCGAGTTACGATGTAAATCTGATCGAAAAATGCGACTCGACTTACGATAGCATCGTAGACTAACGATATTTGTTGGTACACGTTTGGGTCGTCTGAGGGCGTGGTTCCCTGTCACGCGGGCCGACCTGCCTCAGTTTACTAGAACTGTCCGCTTAGTGACGATCACGCCTATAAGAAATTCCGTTTTTGTGGTGATTTTTTGCTTTTTGAACATAAAACTGATTATTATATATCACGCCATGGGTCCCAAGAAAGTCAGTGGTAAGGTTCAACCTAAGAAAATAGTTGTGAGTAGAGGCAGTAGAGGATGTCTCTTCCTCATTAAGAAAATGTGTGACGTATGGGAAGAACTGCAAAGTTTTGTTGAAAAAACTCACCCAGATAAAGCTGTAGCAGGCCATTGCATTGACCTTTAAATGACAATGTGATGTCTTACTACAGACAAGTGTCTAAATGTAGGGAAAAACAAGTGTCTTTAAACAGATTCTTAGTAAGACAAGTAAGCAGTGAGCCACAAGCAGGTCCTAATGGTATGCAGGCAAAACATGCCAGAGAGTGTATCCCAGAAAAGTCATCACTGCCTGATGTTATAATGGAATGAGACTCCCCTTCCAAACAATAACACCTCTCCTCCTCCCCCCCTCATTACCATCTTTTGACAACGGAACTTCCTCCCGTTTGACAACGGGAGGAAGTTCTAGGAAGGGCACGAGGACAAGTCATGGGAGAACGCGATGTAAGAGGCCCATCAGGCAAGGTGGCAGAGTGCCTGGAAATCGGGACGATGGAGGATTGCTTCCGCTTAGTACTGGGAGCAGAGATGTGCGGCAAGGCAGCCTGGGGAGAGACACAGGGAAGGCTCGCCAAAGCATTCCGAAGGACGTTGTCCAGCATCGATTCAAACGCATTGGAGATAGCAGAGGCAGCTGCGGGAGGATGGATGTCACCCGTAGAAGAAGCGGAGGAGAGGAGCGACGGGTCATCCTCAGGAACGGGAAGGACGGATTGCGGAAAGAATTTAGTGACTAGGCGGACCAGCACCATCTTGAGTGCATCCACAACGAGAGCGACAATAGCGTCGACAAGATAGGGACTCAGTTGAATGGCGGGTGGGAGAGAAGAAGCCTCAGGGGCAAGAGGAACGTCAGTGACAAACGGATCAGGCACAGGCAAAGGCGGCGATGGAGGGGGAGGGGAAAGCGGCAGGTGACAAGGAACCGGGGCAGGATGAGGCAAAGCACGACTGGAGGGCGGAGTGATGACGGGAAGAGCCTTAGTGAGCGCAGCAACATAGGAAAGACACTGCTTGAAAGTGATGGCATGATCACCACCACAGTTGGGGCAACAGAGCTTGTTGGACTCACAGTCACGAGTGAAATGGAAACCAGAGCATTTGCCACAACGGACGTTATTGGTGTAGCCATGGGAGGTATGGTGAAAACCCTTACAACGAAAGCACTGAGTGGTACGGAGAACGTACACCTGCAATTTATGGAGGACGCCATTAATCAAAACCCAATCAGGGGGAAAGGAGTCAAGAAAAGTAAGGAGGGCAGTGCCGGTATTACACAGGTCGCCATCAATTTTACGCATAAATTTCTTGACACCAAAGATCGGAAGGGCAGCATCCTGCAGTTGCGCCTTGATGTCGTCCGCACTGACGTCAACAACATGCCAGACCACATGTCGTACCAAACGGTCACCCAGAGGCGTATAACAACAGACCTTGTAACCACAGATATCAGTAACGTCCAAAAGCATAAAGTCTCCGGAGAAAGCGTGGTACACGGCAGTCAAGTTCCTGTGTTTATTCGGCCTGAAATCGTGCAACTTGATCTTAAATAACTTGGGAACGGCTTGATAGAAAAGACTGCGTACCCTACTATTTCCAAAAATACTCCGATCAACGGGCATATCGGCATCAAAGGTGATGATGAATGTATGTAGGCCAGGAGAACTCGTCCGACTGGGAGGGAATGGAGGGCGTAGACAGGTTGCGGTAGGGTCACAGGGCACCGCAGGACGCAGGCTACATTTCGCCTCCACTCTATTAGCCTTACTATGAAGTTTACTGTCCAGAAAAACACCCTCGGGATCCCCCTCCAAGACCGGGAGAACGTCATGACCGGAATGCGTGCAAAGGGACAACGGGTCTTGAAAACCCTCAAAGGAATTGGAAATGTCCACGGGAGAAACGCTGTGTGAACCACCATTCGTTGCCATGGTCGGCCAGCAAGTCAGCAGGATTTAAAACACACATCTTTGCATTCTCACTTATTAGCTCCCTTAGTATTGTTGTTTTAATTAACTTTGTAAATTTCATATTTTTCTTTATAATGAAATGAGTTGGATTGTAAATGTTAAGTTATAAATAAAATGGTATCCTAGTAAGAGTTTATGGGTAAATAAATGAAGTGTTAAAATTACACAATGGTAGCTAACATTCTGATATTGGGTATTTATAAAGCAGAAAATGTTCTAATTCAAAAATCATTTAGGCCAATTCTCTCTCTTGATTAAACCCTGCACTGTGCACCTGTTGCATGTGACAACTCTGTAGAGGGGTATGAAAACAAATTGCAGAGTGCTTTTTTCATTATAATACAGTATTGATTAAATGCATGTCTTGATTCTGGGGAAAATATACAAAATGATATGTAGCATACTTTGACTGTGGAGGAGAGGGAAAATCTTGCAATGACTTCACAATTCACAGGTGTTGATGGACAAGACTCTTGTGGAGGTTGCCCAGGCTGTGCGAGTTGCTGCAAATATATTTATAGTGATTTATTTCAGTGTCACTGATTTGTTTTTTGCTGTTTTTGTTTTCCAATTATGCAATACTGTAGTGTGTAATTTGAGTCATTTCTATAATAAAATGTGCAGAATATCAGTACACGCAAATATATTCGCGTCAATAATATGCGAACAATTTTATATTCTTTCAACAATAAAACAAAGCTTTTTTTGTTATTATTACACTGCATACACATGTTCGTATACAGTAATTAGCTACATGTTCAAGCACCATTACAAACAGCTAAGCAGTTGTAGTGGGTGTGATATTGTTGTCAACCATGATACAAGCACAGAATAGCTCCACATGTTCATCTGTTGTTGATGACACATGATGCCACAAAGTACACTGCAACCTTCAATGAATGAAGACCAATATCTTGAATGAATTTCACCAATACCTTTCGTCCTCTTGGACATTAAATTCACCTTTCGACAAACTAACACACTTCGTAGCAATCTAGTTCACACTGCTCCTCCTGCTTCTAATGCTGCTGGTGTCTACTCTATTTCCTGTTCGTCTTGTCCTCTCCAATACTTTGGCGAAACTGGCCGTACACTGAATGACAGACTTAAAGAACACAAGAGAAGTGTTAAGTCTGCAGACACTAACAATGCTCTCTTCTGCCATGTGAGGAATTCTAATCATCCCATTGATTGGTCTTCCTCCAAAATAATCTTTCCTGCCTCTACTCTACACAGACGCCGTCTTGTGGAATCGGCTCTAATACACAATGTACCCAACATGAACTTGAGTCCTGGCTTTGTTGCTGTGGACTCTTCCCTTTCACAGTATATACTCAAATGCTCTAATCTTTCTAACAAACATGACCTAACATAAGCCTACCCCTTCTATTTTCTTTCTTTCTCTTTCCTTTTCTTTCTCTCTTCTACGCTCCCTTGCTATCCTCTTCTTATTCCTATCTCCTTTTCATTTGGTGGTTATAATAGGAGCTGCCTTGTATGGGCCAATAAGCCTTCTGCAGCTCTTATTATTATTACTATCCCCTTTACTACACCTTACTTTGCTCCTCAGCTCTCTCTTGCCTATTTATTGCCTGTCTCTACTTCCTCATCACAATCGACTTGAGAATGGTCCAGGATGGACCGAAACGTTGTCGTCCCTTCACCTTCTAGTGTGTGGTCTGGTCAACATACTTTAGCCACGTTATTGTGACTCATCGCCTGCATTTGAATGAATGAACCTTGTTTCGGTGAATCTCTGGTTAGCGTTTTGGAAATTTTTTGTTGCAATATTGCACTTTTTTCGTAGGACAAATGGTAGCCCTTATATGCCTCCAATCACGTTTAAAATGATTTTATAGATGGGAGCAACATTAGAAAAAATGGTAGAGAACATTGGGAAAGCCATTGAGCATATTTAAAACCAAATTTTGTGGTTCATTTAATTTCGAGATTGCCCAGTTTTTGTTCACTAATATGGGTCCTTTTTCCTTTGAAAATCAGGTTTCTAGGTTAATGTATGGGAAATATGTTAGATGTAGTTAAATTACTTCTTTACAGGTTCTCTTGGTAATTGCCCTTCACATGACAGATTGAAATTAAAATTTCAATTATCTCAACCTTACAAGAAATAGTTTGAACCTCAGTCAAGCTATTGAGGATATTAAAACCAAATTCTATGGTTTGTTTACATTTTGAGGTGGCAAGTTTTTTGTTCACTTAGGTATGGCCCTGCTGCCTTTTGAAAATGAGTTTTGAGGCTGGGGGAGGTGAGAAATAGGCTAGATGTGGTAAAAAAAATTGCAGACATGTTCGTTTAGCTGTTATCTATTATATTATAGGTTGAAATTAAAAAAATTGAATTGAAATAAGCTCATAGGGTGTGGGAAGTGCATCCTGGAGGCATCTCCGGTTGCACCGAATCCCTCACTGCAACGAATTGGGGTTGGTCCCATATAGGTCGTTCAGTCGAGGTTATACAGTACTGCTTGATATACTACACACAGTGGTGAACACTAGCCAAAAAATGCTGTTATCAGAACTTTGGTCATATTTCACATGTTCATTTTCTAAAGGAGCACGAGGTCCAATTGCACGATGCATAGATGCACCAAACCACCGCTGTGTGCTCTCTTGCACTGTGAACATTGTAACCAGCATTGGGTTCACTAATACTTGAACCTTGTACCAAGTTTTTATCACTGTTAGGATCTTCTATGACACTATCATTGTTAAATAATTGCAGTTACTTATTTATCTCATCATTATTAAGTGATGCTGTGTGCTGCTGCTGCTGCTGCATGCACTACACATTGTCACTCTCTCAGCTCTGATGCCCTCACATCTAGGACGGGTGCCCACAATTTTTTTCCCTGCTGGCACTTCTTTATTGTAAGCCCAAGGAAGCAGGTGTGAGCCCCATGTGTCCACTGGACTTTTAAATCTTATGGTAGATCTAAATTCAGCCCCGATTGATGTGTGCACCACCGATGAAACGACCCTGGGGTGATATGCACAGTTGAAGGGTTAACGATACATCATTGTATAATAAAAATGGATATTAATTATTTAGCATTTCCAGAGGGAGTAAAATGTGCCACTTGTGGAGAAGATCTTCCTACGCTAGAGGCACTGAAAGAGCACCGGCGTACAGCCCACCCCACACCAGAAATGACGCCAGGGTCTGGTAAAAAAGGATTTGAATGCGACTATTGTGGCAAGACCTTTAACTGTCGCTCTAACCTTAGAGACCATTTGGTGAGTGCCCCCGGAGATTCCTACCACAGGGTGAAAGTTGATGTTACTGTTGATGTTAAATATTGATGTATATATATTGACAGCAGCATCACTACTCTGCAAGAACTGGTTTTACTACTTATGCTCAATATGTCTATGCTGTGTATTTAAATAACTCATCAGGTTGATTGTACAGACAGTGTATCCGGTATCAGATGAGAATGTTATCAGTATAAATGTTAATGAATTTTATTTTCCATAATTATAAAAAGACTTGTAAATTTAGCAGTAGCTATGATTTCTTGTTTGAACCAGTCAGAATGATATTTTCATATCTTTGCAATAGCAATGTAAGATTATTTTAATTACTTTTTGCTGACTTGATTTGGATAATCAAAATGTAACTTTCCTTATTCATGGTAACTCCAGATTTATTTGTGTAATAGGCTTTCTTTTTCTCTCTCTCTCTACCCATCATGAGCAAATTTTTCATCTTATTACTTCCATTTTGTTAAAACAAATGTAACGGTTATAATGTTGATAAACTTAACCTAATCCTTTAGTAAGCCGCACAAATTTCATTTTAATTTCCTTTTTTTTTAAAAGAAAAAATAAGTCCCAGTTTTATTTTTAAATAAAAAGTAGAAGTTTGGGTATGTGTAATGTCATTTCATGTTAATAATAAAGGGACTGTACTTTATTTTGTAAATGAGCAATTCAATGTATTACAGGTTGTTCACACTGGTGAGAAGCCATACCCATGTGATATTTGTGGCAAGTCATTTAGCTTCATCCACAACATGAAGACTCACAGACTGACGCATAATGAAGGACGGAATGAAGTGTGCCCTTACTGTGATAAAGCCTACAAGAGCAAGATCTCCCTCTACTACCACATGAAGAAGGGCAACTGTAGAGGACTCTCGACCAAAGAGGCAAGTTTATCTCTCATCTCTCAGGGTGGATGGCTTGAGATATGTACTTATGCTATATGTCTTTGGATAGGAAAGAACCACCTATGTAAATACTGGTTTGTAAATAGATTGTTAATTAATGAAAGATATTTCTGTGTAATATAATAGACATGGGATTGCTGGATTGTTTGAAACGAAGGTTAGACATATGAAGTATATGAGTGTGTTTGGGTTGATATATGTAACAATGAGCTGTTTCATATAAATAAACAAATCCACAAGGGCTGTGTTGAGGGTTCGAACCTATGTCCAAGTGGATCCCAGACGCTGCCTTAATCGACTGAGCTACGACACGGTTAAAAGAATTGCAACCGGGAAATCATCCTGATTTACCGGCGGATTCTGCAGTCTCTCCGAGACACAAACTAAGGTTTTATGCAATTCTCCCATGCGGTAAGGGCGAAGTGGTAGAACAGCCTATTGACATAGCTCGAGTGCATGGGGGAATTGTGTAAAACCCTGGTTTGTGTCTCGGAGAGACTGCAGGATTCGTCGGTAAATCAGGATGATTTCCCGGTTGCAATTCTTTTAACCATGTCATAGCTCAGTCGATCTAACTGAAGGAAGGAAGGAAGGAATGGTGCCTAACGATTTAGACCATCTGGTGATCAAATGTTGACTTGCAAGAAGCGAGGCCATTGCTGTACTGACCAGCGAAGTGATTGGATGGAGTAGTTGTAGTGTTTAACTCATTAGCTGTGACACTTCTGTTTTAGCCCTATATTTTTCTTGAATCTAAATTGGTTCTTCATTTAAAGTAAGAAATGATCTGCTCTTTCCAGTGACACCATTATTCTTTTTTAGCTGCTAATGGGGAATGTGGTTGCTCCATGAGAATTTGGCTGACAACGTGATGGGTGACCTTTTCAGGCATAACTTTCCCTCTAAATTCATGTTGTGTGTCTTTTACAAATCATATCTTGTCAAACATTTCACCAAATGGTCCTTGATTATTATATCCGATACTCTTTGCAGTGCATGTTAGCGAGATCAGTCTACAATTTAGGGGCTTCCTCTATGTTCCCTTTCTTGGAGAATGGTATTAAATTTGCCTTCTACTCACAGCCTTCTTTAGCACCCGTGATGATCTGACTGGTCCGGTTGTCATGAAGTTCCACCAGGTTTCTCGCTACTTCTTCCTCAGTGACTATAGTGCTGTCCCACATTGTAACTGTTCTGTGGGAATCATTCTTACTTAGTTTTTAATCTGTAATCTTTTTAAACCCTTTCACACATCCTTGTTGCTTTCTGTGAGGATGTTGCTTCTGTAAATAGTAGTATTAATACAGTATTACAGAATTTGTGAAACATTAGTACACATAGATACAGTATATGCCTCATTTATAGGTGCACCATATTATGTTTTTAGAATAATAAAACTTTCTATTTTAACTGTTATCACACTTTACTCATATAATTTATAGCAATTTATATGTTTATACAGTGTTGTGAACTACTTGAAAAGTTCTGGAGGGTGTGATAATCTCCAAAGTAATTGTCCATGCACAGTGCAGGTGAACACAATCTGCACAAAGTTGTAACTGCCTTTAGTCACTGTGTGTGTTCTTGCAGAGAGTACTCATGTTGGGTGTTCTGGTATAGACATAAGGTAGTGTTGCAGCACTAGGTTTTGTAGGGCGAGAGATGCTAACAAAGCAAAGTGCTGCCAGTACCACTGCTTTCTGAGCCAAGTATATAATATTTATAGTTCTGAGAATTGTCCAAGTAATTTACAAGCTTCATAGTTGTACAGTTTTCTATGAATTTCATCATCCATAAGTGATAATGGTTACCTTGTGAGAGCAAGCCATAGGACCAGGTTGGAAATTTGAGCCGAATTCACAACCCATGTTTGCTACATTTATACCACTGGCCTGTAACTAATGCAGATATCCAGTTTTTTGCAAGGTGGCACCTGTTTACTGGAGTCTTCAGGCATTGGATGTGAGCCCCATTACCCATTGGAGTTTCAAATGTTGCAGGGTACCTAAAAAATCTCACGATGGCTTGAGCACTACGAGTCAAACATCTGAGGATGTCAAGTGCAGTATAAGGGTTAATTGGTCCTTTGCTTTTAGATCACTAAGCTTAACTATATCCAATTGATTTACCCTGTGGATATTTTTAAGTTGAAGAGGAACTAAATTTAATTTTATTCTATTTGTATCGATAGGTGCCAGAAGGGTATCATCGATGTACTGAGTGCCTGCAGATGTTTGCCAGTGAGGAACGTTTTAAGATTCACAAGGACAAAGGTCACTGTCAGATCTCGCACCGCTGTCCACACTGTGGTTTGAGATGCTCGACAGAAACACGCCTTCAGAATCATATTCAAAAGGGTGTCTGCCAAAAGAAGGTGAATGTTGTAAATGCATTTAATAGTTTATGGAATAGTGCTGCAGTCTCTTGTGTACCTACCATTATCACAAACTAATTAGATTTATCTTGACTTTCTTTCAGGTATGTACATGTATGTTCACTGATCTTGAGCCTTCTGTTATATATACTTAAGTTAGTACAAGTGAATAAATAAATGAATTTATTTGTGTTTTGTGTTGGCTATGATCCCACAACACCTCTTTTTGGTTATTGTGGGGCAATTGAACTTTGGGGGTGGTAGTGTTACCCCTGTTGTGCAATTGGTGCATCTTTGGTCCCAGTTTACAAATGGGCCTTCTTGTTAATCTTGCTTTCCTTCTCGACCTTTCAGGTTTTAATTACTTCTTTCCTGGTCTACCCCTTTGCATTACCACTTTTCACCAGGTCCAACTAGGTGGTGGTTTCCTGGATGGTGTCCCTGGACTTACAGGATACCTGTTGACATATGCCTATTCATTGTTACCACTTTTGGGCTATGCTTTTTAGCTTGAATCTCACACCTCAGATTTGAACAAGGTTGGTATGGGTGGTGGTGTTCCCCATATACAGTAGTTGATAAGGATGCATATCCTGGCCTACCTCGTCAACTGGCAGGTTTGGGTTCCTAGTTGGTCTGCATGTCTGCAAGCTGGAGATTTTTCTCAGCTGGCCAAGTTCAAGTCTTTGGTCATTTATTGGCAATCCCATTTGGTTCTGTTGCAGGTTTAAACTTGGCTGGGCCCTCATTTGGGATTTTCAGATGGTTTCCTTTTCCTTGCCATTGACTGTCCTGGCCCTGCTTCATTTGGATGCAAGACTCTGGCTGATGTTGGAGAGTCTCCGAATCCTTCTGACACACAGCACAGTTTGTGGCAGTTTGGCATGCCTTATGGTACTACAATCTTCTTCAAGGCTCTGTGGTCTATCTCCACTCTGACTGCTTCCTGGTGATTCATTGTCTGAATCAAAGAGGGGAGGATTTGGGCCCTTCTTCTGCGGGGATTGGACTCTGTGTAACTCAGCTTCTAGATTCTCGAGTTTGTCTGCTTAATTTCATGTGCAAGGCATTCTAACATTCAACATTCTAACATTCTCGTGAACAATCTACCATTTCTGTCCCATTGCCACATAGTGGACCATCAACAGCGCACTCTTCCAGTACTTTTGCAAAATATTTGGGTGCCCCAAGGTGGACTTACTGAGGTGGTTTGCATCCTAAGCCACCCAGTCCCAGTTCTGCTACCTGGTAGTAAGGAGATTAACCATTGAACTGCACAACGTGCCTGCAGGCCTGCAGGCCTGCAGGCAGGGGGGTGCGTAACTCGCCTCTGGGTATTTTTATTTTTCACGTTCCATTCAAAACTGTTGTGCGGTGACGTGGGTATGAAATGAATGCTTGGAGGCCCCAGTGATCGTCCGCCATCTTGAAAAAAATCCCAGCATCCCCTGCTGCCATGGGGAGCCTCAGTTTCAAAGCAGTAACCATGTCTAATGCATCATCTACGAGCTTCCGCTCCACGGTCACCCGTGGTCATGGAAAACGACTCTCTGAGGAGGAGATACACGACATTTTGTACGATGATGGTGCTATGGATGATGACTTAGACTATGATCCAGAGAATGACCTTACACAAAAGTCTGATATGAGTGAGGGACTGAGGTGGATGATGTACCGAGCGTGTACGGGACACGGACCTCGCCCGGCCTGCCTCGCCGTCCTGGGTCAACACCGTTGTCATCACCAGCACCATGTATGTCCCCAGACGCAAGTTTATTCAGTGGTAGTATATGCGATGAATCTTTCTCGGGCTTCGGTGACATAGGCTCCGATAAAAGTAGTGTGGACGACCCGAGTACGAGCAGCGAGGGTGTTACCAGGCGGGGTTTTGCTGCCTCAGCAACACGTCGCAGCAGGCGGCAGTGTGTCTTGCAGCAACAGGACAATGACGACAGTGGCCCCTCTACATCAGGTGTTCATGGTAGGCCTACCATACGTAAATCAGCCTCATCTCCTACTATACCCTCACGCAGCTCCAGCACCAGATGACGTAACCGTGTTTTTGGTGGTCGTGGTGGTGTTGGCGCCAAAACCAAACCCCCGGGTGTACTTGTGTGGGAGGATTATGCCACATTTCTTCCACAAATACCAACGTTTGATGCTACTGATGTTGGTGTTACACCATTATTCCCGTATACAGGTGATGATATGACAGAAATAGACTATTTCCTCGCGTATTTCGACAACGAATTCATGGCCCATCTTGTGATGGAGACAAACCGATACGCTCACAGCCTCATAGACGCCAGCATTTTACCTGCCTCATGCGATGGAAGGACACCACAATTGACGAAATGTACGTGCTTCCTGCACTCAGCATGATGATGAAGTACTCCGAGAAATACTCCGAGTTATTCTCTTGCATTTTGAGAATAATGCAAATGAGGACAGACACGACAGACTGGAAGGTACGGAAGGTGTTCAGTGACATGAGAGGCAAGTTCTGAGATTATTTTATACCTGCACAGAATGTGGTAATCGATGAATCGCTTGTACTGTTCAAGGGGGAGACTGGCATTCAAGCAGTACATCCCATCAAAGGGCCACCGTTTTGGACTCAAGTTTTTTGTGCTGTGCAACTGTGAGATTGGTCTCATCATGGACATGATTCTGTATTCTGGTACAGACGTCGACATACCAACTCAAGATCCACACGGGTTCTCCGGCAGTGTCGTAAAAACCCTGATGGAACCGTTGCTGAACGAGGGGCATATACTGTTCACCGACAACTATTACACCAGCCCTTTGTTGACCAGATACCTCCTTGCCCACAACACTGGCGTATGTGGCACTGTGAATGCCCACAGGAAGGAAATGCCAGTGTTTGGCATTGGTATAGCAGTGGGTGACTGCCAGCTGTGCAGGTGTGACAATATGCTCTCAGTGTGGTGGAGGGACAGATGCGAGGTGAATATGCTGACTACGATTCACACCGGTGCCATGTTGGACAGTGGCAAAGTCCACTTTCAAATGCACTTCCCCATTTATAAACCAGACTGCGTCATAGACTACAACGTGAACATGCGTCTCGTCGATAAATATGACATGATGCTCGGTGCAGTGGAGTGCGTTTGCAAGTCTGTGAACTGGACGAAAAAGTTCTTTGTCCACCTAATACATGTTGCAGTGCTCAACTGCTTCAATATGTACCTGGTAAAATCAAGCAGGAGACCGCCAATACGGACATTCAGTGTTGGTGTTGTGTCACAAATGCTAGTAAAGTATGGCAAGAGGGCTCTGTTACACCGTGCAGGATGCAAGCAACAATGTCACACACAGCTCCAGACAGACTGAGGGGTAACGAGATGTTCGGTGTCCACATGCTCGAGTATAAGCCAGGCACAGCATCACAGGAGAAGGGTAAATGTGCCTGTATAGTATGTAGGAACACTACCCGAAGAGAACAAAAGCGAAGATGCATCAGCACCTGGTGCGTGGAGTGCAAGGTTCCACCATGCCCCGATGGTTGTTTCGCAGCATATCACACACTCGCGGAGTTCTGAGTGTGTTTATGGTGTGTGTATATATAGTGTGTGATACTGTATAGTGTGTAAATATATTGTAAATATAAATAAATTAGCATGATACATTAGAAATATGTGCAGGATATGTGTACGTGTCATGCACGTAACACAGTGTCTTTGGACAGTACAGATGTTTTACTGTCATAATATAGTGTACGTGTTCATTATACATAGGATTCACACAAAAAAACAAATAAATTGTATTTGGAACTGTGCGCAAAAAATGAACAAAAATATATTCGTGGCAACTCGCGCGTCTTTAGCCGAGCCCCCTACTGGCCCCGGGAGCGTACGCCACGGGCAACACGATTGATGACGTCACGTGCGAACTTACAGACCCCTTAGCAGCCAAAGTAAGTACAACATCGACTTTTTGTTAACATATCCATACTCAGGGAAGGGTTTTTGACACTTTAAAAAAAATAAAAAAAAATAAAAAAAAATCCAGAGTTTATTTCATGGGCACATGGGTGCTGTATTTGGAAGCCGAGCAGCCCAGTGGTTAAAGTAGTGGTGGAACAAGCTAACTGCTTGGTGTCTCGTTTTCTGTTTTGTTCACTTTTTACTTTGTTGTTGTCTGTTTGTCTCGTTCACCTTTCTGGTGCAAGTTTTTTATTAGTGAACTAGTATTCTCTGCTCTGTTCCTCTGAGGGAAGCAGGTTTTGGCCTCTGGTCACCAGTAGGGTATTAATGACCCCGCAAGGGCTTGATGCGATTTGATAGATGTGGAACTATCCAAAGCAGCTAGCAGTAGGTTCTGTAAAGTCCTGTAGAACAATCATCAGTTTTTTTTTAGAGAACTTATCATGTATAACTATAAATATCTTAAGGTTTTATATATTTTTGACCTTTGACTTTCAATAGACATTAAAAAATTAAAGACAATAGAAATTAAATGGCAAAACTTTGTGATCAAAGTTTATATTATTTATGCGACTGATTTGAAAGATACTTGATAAATATGGAGAAGAGTCATTTTTGATGACATAAAAAGGATGGGAAGCTTGTTTTGTTAAATAGAGGAAAGTATATTCAGGAAAATCTAACCATGTATATTAGGTGTGTATTTTTTGCCAATAACAAGTTATCTGAGCATTAGTAATTAAGTAGGACTGTACAGTTCACACCTACAGCCTGTTTAAGAAATATTGTACAGGTCAAACTGGTGCAAAAAACTATTTTTCCAGTGTAAGCCTATATAAAAAAAATACATTGTATCTGCCAGCTTGCCACCTCATTTGTATATTGTTTGCATTCAGTAATCTTGGTTTTCTTTAACAAGATTTAATCATATTTTGTGTAACTGTAACAGAAGAGGGTCTCAGTTTGCAACATAAATGTCCAGTCTATATTTCATGTGTTTTCACAATAGTGGGTTATTATTCCATAACAGCATAAGATGGGGGGGCAAAATTAACCTTGGAGTATGGTAGAAAGTTATGCTGAGTAATGCCTTATAGTTTAATGGGGAATATTTCTGGTGTATTAGATTTTACAAAATATTGCACCTTATATAATTAATTGTCATATATTGTTCAGTATGGTTTTTAACAAAATTTATCCAGAAGATATTATAGCAGTATTATATGTATTATATGATAGCATATAGATAGCAGTATTATATGACCAATAACAAGAAATACTAAGTGTTTTGTTTTGAAATACTAAGTGCTTCCTGCTGAGTAATGCCTTATAGTTTAATGGGGAATATTTCTGGTGTATTAGATTTTACAAAATATTGCACCTTATATAATTAATTGTCATATATTGTTCAGTATGGTTTTTAACAAAATTTATCCAGAAGATATTATAGCAGTATTATATGTATTATATGATAGCATATAGATAGCAGTATTATATGACCAATAACAAGAAATACTAAGTGTTTTGTGGATTTCAGGACTCTACATCAACCCCACATTCGTCAGACACGCCCAAGAGACGTCGTTTAAACAAAGAGCGTGAGAAAGCTCAGGAGGAGATAGTGTGTGATCGCTGTAACTATACCAAAGACTGCTGTTGCACTTTCTCCTGCAATCATTGTGGTAAGCGAGTTTTCTCTATCATGGCATACACTTTGCACTCGGAGAGAACGTGCCCTGTTCTCAAGCACAGACGAGAACGCATTCGAATGGCAATCATGGAGAAGAGGCGGCGCAGAGAGGCGTTAGCTCCAGCTGCAAGAGACTTTCTGGTGCAGCCTGAGCCCACAGTTGAAGTAGAAAGAAAAGTTCAACCTCACAGAGACTATTTCAGAATTGGAAGTGATAGAAACATTGGTGAGAATGATGTTAAAAGAAAAGCTGCCAATATTAAAGCAGAAGTGAAAATCAAAGAGGAAATAATTGAGAAAGCTGTAGTTGTTGCAAGCCAAGAGGCTGAAGATGGAGATGACAGCAGTTCTGGCAGCCTCACTGATCTCTCAACATTTACCTCGCCAAATATTCTTCAACCAGTTACTAATCCTACTGATGAGTGATGAAATGTTTTCAAACTATTAGTACTTGGGTCGGAGAGCTGTAGGTATAGACAAATATTTCATTTGTTCCAAGGCCTTCATAATTTTAGTCTTCAAATCTACAGTGCTGACAAAAAACCAAAATCATAAAATTAAAAGTTAAGCAGAAATGCATGTAAACCCAAGTGAAATAAACTCGTAAGCTGAGCTCCGAGAAACTGATCTAGTACCTGACTTTTCATTGTGCCAAAGAAAGGCTAGTGTCAAGGGTGGTATATTAGGGATGCAACACAGGGTGTCGTTAAATTTTCCAGGTGATGTTACTTCTTGTGTATAATTTTTTACGTAATTATATGACACTAACCCAATTTTGATATTGGTATTAAATTTCATAAGAGACCTTGCTGTCAACCCCAAGACAGTGTTACTGGTATTGAAAGAATTTTCCTTAGGTGATGACAATGGCTTAAACAATACTTCAGATTATTAGCTATTCAAAAGTCATTGGTTAAGGTTTTGTTAAAGTGAAAAACCTTTGACATGTTTTTGTAGTTGGCGAGGTTCACAGGTGAAAGGTTCTTTATCTCCTATTGGGATCTAGAGTACATGTTTTTGTACTTAAAATGTAAAATTAAAAAAAGTATATTAAAAAAAAGTATAGAGAACTTTATTTAAAGCAATGCATTTGCCCAAAATATAGATAGAAAACAAAACCCAATAAGGAAATATTAAATCTTCTTTGCCAGTTTTGTGTAAATATAATTGTTCTTAATATGCTTGCCAAAAGTTATTTATATATGCAACTGATATTCAGTTTGCTCTATATAGGTCACATGTATTCAGGAAGCATCTGTCACCCAGTGTTGGTGTGCTGGCAACACCACAGTAATGATGACAATTGTCTGCTTTATTAAAATTCAAAATAGTTGAAGTGCATAGTTGACAATCTGGAATTGAGCAGGAAATGTCCAACAAGTTGTTTATAGATAAGAAAATTTGAAGACAAACAATTTGAAAATACTTTCAAATTTAGATGAAAATGTTCTCATGTTTAGTTGCATTGTATGCTTTTCCGTTCTTTTCGGTAGTTGTAATTAGTTCTCAGAGATTTGTATTTGCTAACCATAAAATGGCATTTATATATTAAATGATGTTGAAGTGAAATCATTCAATTATTTCGTAGGGGTGGTTATTTTCTGGGGGTAGCCCCGTTGGCTCCCCCGAGCTTATCCAGGCTGATATGCTAATGTCAGACTTTGTCATCGGTCATGTGTATGGAGTTCTGTGGGCCTACCGGTGACCATGAGCCAGAACTTGGCCCCCCTCAGAGAGGCATGGGGAGCAATGGCCTATAGAAATCCCCGTGTGGTTAGAAGTATTCTGTCTGCCATCAACCAGGTCAGGCACCCAGAAAGGTAAGTGTCCCAAAACAAACCCCTATTCTGGTGAAAATTGCTACCAAAAGCCAAACAAGTAGATAGAACTTCCCAAAAAGAAACAAGCAAACGAGCATGACGTCACACGTCACCGTGCTGCTGTCTGCGCAAATCCCCCCACCCCGGGAAGGGGAAGGGGGAGCTCCAGACCCTCACACCGGTTATCCACCCTTCAGTTCTAAGGCTGATGCTAGAGGCAGAGATCATGTGCTCTGGCTCCAGTGATTTTTCAACACCGTGCTTAGCGTGTGGTGGCTGTCTTCCAGGGGTGCGAGAGCCAGGAGTTATTCTACAGTACTGTACTCGAGCTGCATGCGCCTATCTTGAGATGATGATGATTTCGGGGCTTTTTAGTGTCCCCGCGGCCCGGTCCTCGACCAGGCCTCCACCCCCAGGAAGAAGTCCGTGACAGCTGACGCACCCAGGTACCTATTTTACTGCTAGGTAACAGGGGCATAGGGTGAAAGAAACTCTGCCCAGTTTCGGCGAGAAAGAAACTTTCTCGCCGGCGCCTGGGATCGAACCCAGGACCACAGGATCACAAGTCCAGCGTGCTGTCCGCTCGGTCGACCGGCCTAGGGTTACTTTCCCTAGGTGCCCTGTAAATACTGCCCTTGGGGCTTGGGGTTACTTTCCACAAGGTCCTTGGGTCCTGCCTCTGCTGGGCTGTGGGCTATTTCACTGCTTAGTTTTTCGGCCGCCCTTTGGGTGCTTGGGTGTTTTGTCTCCTTTGTTTACTTTAGGGTAAGAGGCAGTTTGCACTGGTACGGGGTGCAGGGTGCTGCGCACCTTGTTTTCACCATTCTTAGCGGCCGGCTCTGTTCCTTTAGGTACGTTATCCTCTTGCGGGGTTTTGTTTTTGTTTGTGCCTCGTGGGGGGGTCTGCCTTGCTTGCCCCTTGGTATCTGACCTAATACGGTTTTCTTCAGGTGGTGCCACCTGCTAGGTCCCCGTGAGAGTTCATGTCCTAGGGGTTCAGTTATTAGAAAGTTGTTTGCTTGGTTGGTCTGGCAGGGGGTGCATCGTGTTTTGTGTTCGGTTACGGCACTGCGCCGTGCTTGACTTGCGACGGCTGCTGTGACTGGGGGTCACGCTTTGGGTTGTTCAGAGTTCCCCTCTTCCCTGTTCCAGGGTGTGGTTCTCTCGGGCCGTCCGCAAGGTGGTTCGGTCCTGCCAGCCTGCTGTTTGTCCCTGTGCCCACGTCGTTCATTGGTTGGCTCTGCGTTCCTTCGTTGATGTTCCTGGGCCTTGTCGGGCCTGTGTGGTCTTGGGTTGGCGGTTGCAGTTTTGTCTCCGCTTCGCGTTAGGGTGTCTCTTCCGCCTCCCGGATTAGGTCCCTCTTGTTTTCATATTGGGTAGGTAGCTCCGGGGAGCCGACGGGGTTCCCCCCAGAAAACCAGCCTTGAATGTAACGAACACCATTTTCTGGGTGAGACCCGGAGGCTCCCCGGCATCCCTCCCTCCCTCCTGTTGGCATTTTTTTAATGGCTTTTGAGATTCAGCCTCAGAACTGAAGGGTGAATAGCCGGCACGAGGGTCTGGGGCTCCCCCTTCCCCCTCCCGGGGAGTGGGGGGGAGCTGCGCAGACAGAGGCACGGTGACATGTGACGTCATGCTCATTTGCTTGTTTCTTTTGGAGAGTTCTATCCACTTGTTCGGCTTTTGGTAGCATTTTTCACCAGAATAGGGGTTTGTTTTGGGACACTTACCTTTCTGGGTGCCTGACCCGGTCGATGGCAGATATAGAATGCTTCCAACCACACGGGGGTTTCTATAGGCCATTGCTCCCCCATGCCTCTCTGAGGGGGCCAGGTTCTGGCTCGTGGTCCCCGGTAGGCCCACAGAACTCCATACATATGACTTGATGCCAAAGTCTGACATTAGGATATCAGCCTGGATAAGCTCCGGGGAGCCTCCGGGTCTCAACCAGAAAATGGCGTTTCATTACATTCAACGCTGGTTTTTTAATTCTACATGTTTATAATATTCTTTGGAGTCATATTTGTATTGCATAGCATACAACTATCAATTTGAAATTTGTTGAATTACGATATTGATAATGTAGCTGTACCCAGTTGATTTTGTGTTACTAGTATTATGCTTATAAAGCCAAATGATACTAGGTTAACTTGATCAGCCAAAACCCTCTTATTGACTACTTAGTTGAGGTCAATTATGGCCCCAGTGGTGTATTGCAGGAGTAATTATTTTTAGTGTGGCTTGGTATGGGTTGTCAGAATAGGACAGCTTTGGAATTCATCAGTTCTTGTTTATATACTGTAACTGTTGTAGGTTGCTTTATCCCTGGGTCCTGTAGTGCAGCGGTCTATGTTCTTGACTCCCAGTCGGTCCTGGGTTCGATTCCTGGGCGGGGCAGAAATGGTTGGGCACGTTGTGGATTGCATCCTGGAGATGGTCAGTAGTTGGCCTAAAGAGGCCCTCTATAAGCCTAAGTGCAGGCTTCCTGTCCATAATAACTGGAATTAAAATTTTAAATTAAATCCGCTGTGAGGCAGTTCATACTCAAACCATTACATGGCTTTAAATTTGTGTGATTATTACTAAGTTCTGTTTGTTGTCTAAATTTGTTTTCTTTGAGTACTAGCGTAGTTTGTGTTGATGACAATCTGGTGTGGCTTTACTAACTCGTTTTTTAATGCTCTAATATTTATGTTGTAGGCTGTTGATTTGACTGATGGCTTGATATATTATGTTTAACAGTACCTGTTTATCAGTCAACTCTGTTGGTGACGACAAGCTTTATTACAATATTTATTTTCATTCGGCGAAAGTCATTTGCATCTCGTTTTATATTTTTCACGATATAACATTTTGTTTAGTTTTCTTAAGCTCTCTTGACCCTCCTTATAAATGATTATTTCCAAGGAACATATATCTTGAGAACTGCTGAGAAACAATACAGAAAGCTGCAATTTCTGGAATCCCATTAAAGGTGTTGCTACTGTAGATGCTGTAGTTGTGCAGATACTATTGGATAATATGAGAGTTGTTGAAAAAAACATAATTTAAATTTTGTATGGAACCTGATATAATGTTAAACAAATCAGTGTTGTAGCTTAGCTGTACCTTAACCTGTTGACATATCTAAGAGGTTTTCTTTAGCTGTTTACAAAGTGTAATTGTGCATTTGCATTTTTATAATGATGTATGTGTTTGAAAGACAATTTACAAAACTGATGTAGAAATATTGTATGTGGACTCTTCACATTAATCAGGGGCAGGCAACTTTTATGCCATCTCTATTCAGGGCCACTGATTCACCAATCGCCCGTATGCATACTTATAATTTACTGTACATTTTTATATATTTTCCTATGTGACCAATTTGTAGTTATGGAGTTTTTAATAAATTTGTAAAGGAATATCTATGCCAAAAATGTCAAGATAAGTCATTAATTATAGACACAGATAGGCACTGCTATTTCATTTGATTTTACAATTTTCAGTGTTATGATCGACAATTTAGCTTCTTATTGCTGAAAATTGTAGGTGTGACACATGGGATGATTTCACCGACCGTCCAAATGTCTAGTCTAGTTAGTGAGAGCGAGTTCGTAATGGAGGTGATGTACTCTTAACTCTTCATACTTAACCTGGAAATTACCCCAGGAAAACTTCTATTTGTGTGTGTGTATGCATGTACACATATCTACACACTGCACAAATACACACAGGCATGCATAAATACACATATTGTACATGCATAATTACACATACCCATACATACAGTATATATATATTTATTTATTTATGTTTATAATAAATGTTATTTCCAACATATCAAAGTAGTTAGCCTGAGAAGTTTCCTAATCCTTTGATTGCTAGGTCATTACAAACCTTGTGTGATGCAGTGAAGGAAAGTTTTCAGTAGCCATACTGTAGCTTGCAATGTCGAGTGCATTATGTATACCCTTTTGATGCTGAAAGCTCTTAGGTCATTCAATTTCTGATGTAAGGAACTACTCGAACATTTCCTTAGCAATATTAAGAAGAAAAGTATATTAGATCGTGTAATACATGAATACTTCATGTATTCAGTAGTCAGGCTTAACCCTCTTACAGTCAACTTCCTTCTTTGTTCTTGTGTGGTTGTTCTACATGGAAGGTTACTTTTGTTGGTATCATTGTGATAAGAGCTTGAAGCAGTGTTCTGACTCGTGGATGTTTGTAACTTAGAACAAAAAATGTCCAAAAGTTTTACAATTAAAACTGGATTAATTCTGGATAAATTATGTTATCCATTATTTGCATAACAATTAAAGTTGTATATCATGTTTGGTTAATCATGTTTCAGCTATTTTAATAAAAATGGAAGCGAACACTATTCAGTTAGGGATTTTTTTAATATACAATATTAGTGGTGTTGATGCTATATGAAATATTAAAATGTTCTCTATTTTGTGTAAGGACTCTGTTATCAGCCTACACCAAATATAGTCGATGGGAATTAAACACTTGTGATATGTGCCCTATATTTTTAAGAGTATTTCTATGTAACATTTAAAATTTGAAGATTTAATTACTAATTGAGTAGCTAATACTATTGACCTATTTGTATATTAAACAATGATACTATTATTACTTAGTATTGTAAATCATGACTGTTTACCATAGGTGATACTGTGTAAGTTGTTATCCTGTCTCGATACTCCATGTTTATTGGTTAACTTGTCTTGAATAATATTTTGTCATTTTTCCACATTTCTGGTATCCACTTGTGATACCTACACTTGTCTTGTGCTGCATTTATCTAGGCCACTGTGGCCTTCCTTAAGCTTCATTAGCATTCTGTATCATTTTTGTCACAAGGTGGTCTGTACAAGGTTTACTGAACATATCTGCTACTGATCAACAACACCAGCAGTCAAAAATGTTAATACTTGACAAAAGTATACTGAATAAGTGATATAAGTTTCCACTTATACTTATATTTAGTTATTTCATATTTAGAAAGAATTATTTGTTCATGAATATTTATACATGGTAGAGTAGAAAAAAATTGAAGGTAGAATACACTGTATGTCACAATAATGTGGCTGAAATTTTAGACATTCAGCTCCTAACTCTAAAAAACAGAGGAAGTGACAGTGTTTAACTCCATCCCGGACTCTTAAATCATCTTGTAGATTGGTCTTTCTAAAATAATCTTTCCTGCCTCTATTCTTCATCGATGCCATCTTGTTGATTTGTTTATCGTGCCCAATATGAACCATATTCCTGGCTTTATTGATGTTGATTCTTGCCTTTCTCAGTACATAATTAAATGCTCTTAACTTTTTAACAAATGTTATCTTGACTGAGCTTTCAATCTTCTCTTTTGTTGGTATCTTTTTATCTATTTCACCTTTCTCCCCCCCCCCCCTTTACCATTAGGCCTTCTGCAGTTTCTTTCTTTGTCTGTCATGTTGGTGTCTTTAAATGAGCGTGCAGATGCTGCCGCTAAGGAAGTTATCTGCGCTTGTCCCATCTCCCGTAAAAGTATTCCTTATTCCGACTTTTACCCAGTTATTCATGCCTCCATCCTTGCCTGCTGGCAGAGTTGTTGGTCTTCTGTTATTGGTAACAAACTGTGTACTCTTAAGAGTCATGTGTCCCAGTGGCCTTCCTCCTACCACCATAACCGGTGGTGGGAAACGGCTCTGGCTAGGTTACGTATTGGCCATACCCATTAGCGATGTCTGTGCAAGGGTCGGCGGGGTAACGAAAATCACCCGGGCCAACGAAGGACCGTCACCAAATGTAACGAAAAACACCCGGGCCTACGAAGGACCGTTGGAAAAAGCAAACTCAAGATAAGCTCAAGAACCCGTTTAACTCACGGTCACTTAATGGAGCGCCGCCCTGCTCCTTATTGTCCGCATTGCATTGTACCTCTTACGATCGTGCATATCCTTGTAGAATGTCCTGACTTCCAGGACGAGCGTGTGTCTTGTTTTCCGACCGTCCCTCGCGGTCACTTGTCCCTCGATAGAATTCTTGGCGACTCGGATACTTTTGATATCGTTCGCCTTATGCGTTTCTGTTCTCGTATTGGCATCCTTGGTGATATTTAGCGCCCTCTGATTATCACGCACATTTGATGGTGCTACATAGCCTTCCCGGTTTGGTGCGTTCTATTGATAATTACTTACTTACTTTTTCTGTCTGTAAGTTCTTATGTTATACTTTAACCTTCTTGCCTTTCACCTCGCATTTTGACCTCATATATCGACTTTCTCACTCTTTCACTACACAACCTGATAAAGGTCCTGGATAGACCAAAATGACATCACTAGATTATCTAATTTGTGACTTGCGTGTCTAAATAAACAGGGGCCCTCGGCAAAAGGTCTCAGAGTCCAAATTCAATTTCAGTAGAATACATTATAATAGTTGAAGTAATAATGCAGAAATAGTGATTTATAAAGCATTAAAGAAAACTGTAGACAAAGCAAAGTACATTACCATCTTTGAGCTCAATACTATTTCAACAATGTTGAGAGTAAATATGGTAACTATAATTTATTTAATAAGGATTAATTTTATCACCGCAAACAATCAGTGATGCCGGGTATAATTATTTACGAGAAAATATTGAGGTGTAGGCAGCTGCTGTAATACTTTTACAATACAGTATAAGAAATAATGGGTCATTATTTCTTATGTCAACTTTGAAATGACCTGGTGGTCATTTCATAGTTGAGTGTTACGCATGAAGTTATATGGATGATCATTTTTGACAAGTGAGCTAACAATTATTACCTATATTTATGTTTTTTTTATATTAGTAGTTTTTGTAACAAAAGTTTCTTCTGTAATTAGTTGCATCAGTAATGAGCATATTTTGGGGAAAAAAAAAGAGGATTTTTATAATTAGTGCTGTAAAGTCTCTTCCCACATACCACAGAATACCTTAAGCAGTCCCATTTTTTTTTTTACTGATGCCTTGTTCTATTCCAGCCTCCTTTTATATACATTTGATTAATAAGTCTCAATGGGGCTAAGTTTATCATTAAACATTATAATAATATAAGTTCATGTGGATTGTGAACTGGTCGTAAATTGAAGGGATTTTTTTATGTAACATTAGAAGGCATTAATTTTTCTGCTGTAATTGTTTAGAGAGAATGTAAGTACATTAAGGAGCAGTAGGTTGCTTATTACAACTCATCCTCCTGTTTTGGTAGTACAGTACTTATAGTAACGATGAGGACCATAGTGTGTGTGTGTGTGTATGTGTATGTATATATATATATATATATATATATATATATATATATATATATATATATATATATATATATATATATATATATATACACATATATATACACATATATATATTAAATACCCCAGAATTCCTACCTCTCTTATGGCTTTGAAGTATAGTGTAGTGGATACAGCGTGCAACTGCCACCTCGTTGGCCAGTGTTCGAGTCCCCTGGTGGGTGGAGTGTCTAAAAAGTTATAAAACTTCAGCTAGTGGTTATAGGCTAGGCTGTGCATTTTATAATATATATATATATATATATATATATATATATATATATATATATATATATATATATATATATATATATATATATAAAAATATATATAATAATAATAATAATATGCGAAGAAGCCTGAAGTTGTTCGCATTTGTGTTCCTCCCATGTGCCCCAAAGAATGAGGCAATTTGATAAAATACCATGCCCAAGATTACCATCAGAGTGCCGGCGGGCTGATGGGCAAATAGCCTCGGCTACCATGAGCTTTTGTCCGGTCATGATGGTAGAGTGGATAAGGTGCCCTGTACACAAGTTGCATAGTGCTCCTGGCAGTATGGGTTCGAGTCACTTCTGGGGTGTTAGTTTTCAGTTTATATATATATATATATATATATATATATATATATATATATATATATATATATATATATATATATAATATATATATATGTTGTACCTAGTAGCCAGAACGTCGTACTTGGCCTACTATGCATGCCTGATTTGCCTAATTGGCCAAATTTTCATGAATTATATATTTTTCCAAATTTTTTCTTATGAAATGATAAATCTGTCAATTTCATTATGTTTAAGTTAATTTATTTAAATTTGAGTTAAAACTAACGTAGATATATGACCGAACCTAACCTACCCTACCTAACCTAACCTATCCTCTCTTAACCTAACCTAAACTAACACAACTAAGTCAATAAATTGTGGTCTTAATATAAAATAATAATAATTCAAATAAATTATTTGGATAAAAATTATTGAAAATAAACAAAATAACTCAGTCTATTAGGCAAATCGGGGCTTGCATAGTAGGCCGAGAAATGCGTTCTGGCTACTAGGTACGACGTATGTATATGTATATGTACAACTAAATTAGAAATCTGAACCATTGTTGGACAAACCATAAAATTATTTTTTACTTCTGTTGCTTTGACAAACTAACCTAACCTTCCTAGGCTTAATATAGTACATCTTTGTGGTATACGTAATATTTAAAATAACTTTGATTTTTAGCTTCATTTATTTTAAAAATCCCTTACTAGTCAGTATACTACTAACTAAAAGCTAAGTACGTTCGAATTGACTATTGACGACCGTCACAATAGGTACTATCTAAACCTATAGTTTACATAGAGTTGCTTATTAAGGGGTAGATAAACAAATAAATTTGAACTAAAGATGTTGAAATATAAAGTGCACATTAGTTCAGTGATCTTGGCAAGACTGAACATTTGTGTAATATATAAAAAAAGGCATTCATATTGCACATAGCTAAATGAGTGGTTGGTATTGCTTTTATTAAATTGTAGATCAAATTATGTCAACTATAGGAACCAGTTTTACATAGTAATTTTTATATGACCTAATCTTATGTAAAGCAGTTTATTTACTGAGCAGATTATAATTAATTCATCAAAATGTAACCATCACTGAATATAGATCATAATTATCTGACCGACCACTAAAATGCTCACAGAAGTTTAGAAGTGTTACTATTACATAAATGATTCTTGTAAATAGGCATGTATAACATTTAATAAAGCATCAGAGTGAATGTGTTTAACTTCCATTCTATGAATGGGATTTAGTAACATTTTTCACGACTTTGCCAAGGGATGGCTACTTAAGGATACTGTAATATTCTAAATAGTTTCTAAATACAGTATATATTTTGTCTGCATCACCTTTCTTCAAATTTGAGATTAGTCATGCATGCCATAAAAATATAAATGCTGTACTAGTAATATGGCTAGTCTAACGTAGCATTTGGAGGAAAACTGTAAATTAGGCTATTTCAATGTTGAAGATTGTAGCACTTTCAGATACCAAAGTATTGTTAGGTTATACAGCAGGTCATAAATATCTGCAGTACTCTACTAAGAAACTTGTTAAAACTAGTATTCTACTAGGACAAAAATTTTGTTGGTTTTCATGGAGGCTGATGATAAGTTTTCAAATTTATATTACTTGGAAGTGAATTTTAACACAGTGCTAAGGTTGGCTTTTGTTTGGCATTCAGTAAATTACGTAGCTAGTATTTTGTGTGCATGTATTTACTATTTGTGCCTACAGAATCGAGGTATTAGCTCATAAGTATGAGCCTTATAAAGGCTCGTATTAGCTTTCTAACCAATCTATATTTCCTCTATTATATCTACAACATATATTTCTCTCCAACACACACATTGGAAAATTTTTCTAACTGATAGAAAAAATGAGGGAAGTAATCGGAGGCAGTGTAGCAGACTGGGGNAAAAATGGATTTGACATTTATCTAAACATTTCGCTTTTATTTTTATTTATGTACATATTGTATTTATTTTCAAAAGTTACATACATTATGTTACTACTTCGAACTATTCTTTGGTAAGATATTATAGAGCGATATATTTTATTGACATTGCTATTATGTTATTAAAATATTTGTTTTTATTTGTACAGTACAGTATAGTTAAATTGAAAATCACCATTCCCCATACAGTTTTATAAAATACATATGGGATGCATACTAAATGAACTAAACTAAAAATTCTTGCAGTTGTCCTATATTACAGTATTTTGAAAAATGCTTTGATATGACACTATTTAATTCATTATAGAGAACTCTAAATAGTTTAATGGGCTATGTTACATGTTCCTCCAACTTCTAATTTTTTTGTTTCTCATTGTTCTTTGCCTTCCCAGTCCAGCCTGTTACCTAGCTTCTATTTGCCTCCTTCACTTCTCGGAGGAGTGCTTTTCACTTAAGTCTCGACTTAATGGTGGTCCACAATCAACCCAAACATTGTCACTTTTCCAGTTTCTAATGCATGGCTTTAGTGTATATTTTTATTTGTCACATTACAATGACTTTTACTTTTTTCCCCCTTTGATATTTAATTTTCACTTTGCTTGGCCTTGAGCTGTTCTATTGTGATAGATTCCACTGTAATTCCAGGTGTATTAGTCATATATATGCTGAGAGTGCAATAATGACTGCAGAGGCTGAATGAAAACGTAACTTCCTGTAGACTGGCGATGAGCTGATAACATCAATATATTGTCCATAAATAATCATCATTCTTCATTGACAATTTGAGCCTAACAATAAATGACTGTTGTTAATTCATAATATAGCAATAATATTTGATTGTGTTGGGAACAGGCAGCCAATACATCACAGAATACATAGGCTTGTATCAAGGTCTTCCCCCCCCCTCTCTCTCTCTCTCTCTCAGAAGGTTGAACTATTGATCCTCCCCAGAATGTAATCCCACAACATGCTGACTAACTCTGCCTGTTACCTAGCAGTAAATAGGTACCTGGGAGTTAGTCAGCTGTCACGGGCTACTTCCTGGGGGTGGAGGCCTGGTCGAGGATCAGGTAGTGGGGACACTAAGCCCCGAAATCATCTCAAGATAACCTTAAGATAACTCTTGGGTAACTTTTTACTGCTAGGTGAATTAGATGAAATGTGCCCAACCAGTTCTGTCCCACCCATGATTCAAACCTGGAATTTCCGATTGCAAGTCAAGAACAAATGCGTCTGTACTACCGAGACCCTCAATTAATTAATTAGTTATTAATGTTCCTCTGTCTCTGCCTTTTTCATTGGTTTGGTTACTACTCTTTAATATGTTGGCAGCATAAATGGCACAATCTGTAAAGTCTTTAAAAATTGCCAAATGATTTATGGCAAATGTTTTTTTTAAATCATTATCATATGATATGTTATCATGACATGATGTCCTTATCAAACCATAATATATCGTTATATAGAAGGATATATAATTATGACAAGACAGTATCAACATAGCATGTCATTATCATGTAATGTATCATAATTATCATTATTGTTAAGAGTAGGTTACTATCAGTTGCTTTGTTGAAATGTTTCTTATTATGATATGCCATTTTCACCTATGTATTATAATTTGCTTGTGGCTCTCCTAGCAGATTTGATCCTGGGCAGCCAGTTCCTTCCTGCACTAGCTACTATTGACAACGAGAATGGAGAGCCAGCAGCTAGAGTAGGCGTGCTTCAGTGTCGACGTTGTGCAGCCAGCTTCTTGCAGGCAAGTTCTTCAGTGTTGCTGATTTTCTTGAAGTGGGCTTCAACTGTTGTACCAGCGTTGATATCGTGACAAATAATAAATGATATAGATTTGTATATTTAAACTGTGATTATATTAAATTCCTGGATATTCTTAACTCTTTTATCCTGTGCTTTAATGGTTTCTTTGGACTGTCTCAGTACTTGTGCATTGTACTGTATAAGTGTTTATGGTAGGCATGCATGTTAGTTTAGTTCATTTATTATGCACCCCATACCCATCTTGTGGGTAGTAGTGGAAAGGGTTACAGAGGCACATAATGGGCTCAGGGACTGAACCCCACAATTCATTTAGCTAAGCAAGTTAAAATTTTGATGAGCTAGTTACAAAATTCAGTATGAGTCATCACATCAAGAATGGGTTCGAGATTGACCACAAGTACAGTTTCTAAATTAAGCAACTGACAATACGTATGTGGAGAGCTATTGTCACAATTGATATGTTTGTCCTGCACACCGCCCCCTATCCAGTGGGCAGCGGTGGATAGGTTACAATCACTTAGTTACTACCTACATTTAGCAAACTGGGGATATTTGGCTAAAATTTCTGGTAGCAGAGCATTTTGAATGAAATATTTACACATCGTTGGAACATTGGTTATAGAATTCTCTGAATTCGCGTATCTTTTCGCACTCCATCATATAGTGACGGAGGGTGTGCGAATAATTTTGTTGACACAGTTTACATTTGGTCAGGTCTACATCGACAGATAATGAGAATTCCCAGAGATACTTGTAACCGAGTCTAAGCCGAGCAGTAGTAACATTTAGGAGTCTGCTAATTTTATTGGATGAACCACAGATGTGTGGCTCCTCTTGCATGATAGTATGATGTTAGATGGAATTACTGTACTGGTGTCGATTTCACTTTGTCTCAGATCTACAAGATCTTGTTGAAGTTCTCGGTGTACTGCTGCTCTCAGATTGCTCATTGACAATCCAAGGTTACACTCAACGGCTCCTTTAAAGGCAGATTCTTTGGCTAACTTATCAGCTCTATCATGCATTTGGAGGCCAACATGAGATGGAGACCACATGAAATGGACTCATGTTACCATCCTTAATAAGTTTGTTGTATTTGTGTCTAGCTTCGGACACGAGCATATTATAGTTATGTCTTAAAGAGTTGAGAGCAATTATGGATGATTTGTTTTGATTTGATGATCATTTGTTTTGAAATTCTTTTAAGCATATCTTCATCCACAAATTTAAATGCAATTCTGAACCTGATCAGAGTAGCCTAGGTTGATGCTAAAAACGTCAGACGAGGAGAGAGAGATCTAGGTGTGGTATTGGATAGTAAAGTATCACCAGAGGACCATATAAAAGACATAGTAAAAGGG
>WNGS01165503.1:26578420-26605645 GCA_020271785.1 Procambarus virginalis | reverse complement strand
TTGTATAAACTTTCACCCTAATCCATCATATTTTATTGAAACTACAGAAGATTAAAGTATCCTGTCAAGGTTTGGGAACAATGAACAGACAACAGCTTGTGGACGATGTACTGAAGTGAATTTCTAAGGAGAGGAGGAATGCAAGAAAGATGATGGGTGGATATGAGGATCTAGTGTGTGAAGAAGCAGAAATTGGGTGTGAACAATGGACGGAATATGATCAGGGACAAGACTGGGTAGAAGTGGCTTGAATAAAAAGGGACACTGGTTTGTGCTATATATATGGTATTTCATAATCAGCACTGTATCCCTTGTCTTATGAAGCAGTAGGGTGCTGGCTGCGGGTAACCGTTAGTATGTACTGGCGCTTTCCTATCTGATGCTAGGAAATCAAGTACACCAAGTAGTGATTTTTTTAACATTTTATTATATTGTTCCCCTTTTTTTCCTCCCAGTTGATGTCTCCATACCCACACAAGTGGAAAATTCGGTAGGCTAATATACTTAAATACATGCACATAATATTTTAACTTAGTATGGAATGAGAATGTAAAGAAATACATACTGCAGGAAGTCATTGGAAGATATGGACAAGCTACGGGGTGTGTTTAGTGTCCTGAAGGATTTTCTATTGTGATTATTGATGTGCTAAGTTTAAATGTTGCCTAAACAGTTTAATCCGAATATCTGAAATAACTTATTCGACCCTTTTGATTCATGGTAAATTATTAACTTGTAATACAGTGTGTGTACAATTCATGGATAATTTTTTTTACAAATTGCATTGTATATGTAAAATTTCATAAATATTGCCTGTTCAATGATCTTGAATTATATTCATGTATACTCGCTTCCAGGTATTGCCACACAAAGAAGGTCATACATCGTGATATTAAACCAGAGAACCTCCTCCTCAGTCTACGTGGCGACCTTAAGATAGCCGACTTTGGCTGGTCAGTCCATGCTCCATCCTCCAGGTAAAATAGTTTTGGGTTTTTAGTGGATATGGCAAGGATTTAATGATGAATTTTAAGATTCATGCAAGCTATGCAAATATCACTCACTTGAAGAATTGCTGCCCAATAAAGTTTTATGTTTGTCGCTAGTGGCGTGGCTTTCTTGTGCCATGTAGGCAGTGGGCACAGTTGTTGTTTGCTGAATTGCTTCTTTCATATCTAGCACTGCATCTAGCTTCAAGGGATGACACCCATCAGAGCTGTCGCATTAATAAATGTGCCACCTTTCAGTACAACATTGTGTCGGGAAAAGGTGACGCGTGAAACCCACTACAGTGGGATTTCCTTCCAATAGGACTCCTGTTGTAGATCTCTGGGTGCATAGTACTGGTTTTAGGCCATTCTGGTTGATAACTTTGCTACTGGAAATGGGTAAAAAACTAAAATTACATCTGGCTGATTGAAGTTATGTTGTGAATAAGGTGCTGAAAAACATCAGGAGGTTCAACCAAGTGTTTATATACTGTATATACATTTTCAGTGATGTTGGTAAGAAATCAATCATACACAAGTGTCTCTTATTGTTTAAAAAAAGGCATAAAAATTGTCACAAAAATATAGCAAAACATATTAATCAAAATTATTTCTGATCTTGTGCTGCAGTGGATTTTAAGATGGATGTGGTTTTGCATGAATTTTTATCTGTTGAAGGTAAGTTGCACTCTACATATTAAGTGCTTTCATTCATCCCCTATATATATTCAGTGATTTATATTATGGTTACTCATAATGATCTGTTCTTAAACCTATTCCTCCTGGTTAATTTATCATTACATCAGTGTGACCCGCTTCACTCATCAAAGTTGGACTGAGCCACTCTTTCTAAGGAGCCATTGTGTTTTGAAAAGGTTTTCCTGGGTGATTAAATTACTAATTGTCAAATAGAGCCTTAGTTAGATTTATATTAGAATTCCAAGCTTAGCATTGTCTTGCAGGCGGACAACATTATGTGGCACTCTGGACTACTTGCCACCGGAGATGGTTGAAGGAAAGCCTCATGACGAGAAGGTGGATCTCTGGTCCCTGGGAGTACTGTGTTATGAGTTCCTTTGTGGTAATCCCCCTTTTGAAGCCGAGTCAAACCGAGACACGTACAGTCGTATATCAAAAGTGGATCTAATATTTCCTTCACATGTATCTGATAAAGCCAAGGATTTAATGGTGAAGGTAAGATTCAAGATAATACTGTACATTCTATAATTAATTCATGTTATATATATGAATAACTAATAATTTGCTTTTAAGTACTTCATATATAGTCTATCAACTGGCTTAGATTTAATGGAGTGCAGAAGTAGGATGTCAAGGTACTACTGTGTGCGAGAAGCATTATGAAGTGGCAAATAATTTTATTAGCTTTAACCACTTTTCTTACAGGTTTCATCTGTACTTGGTGGCAGTGATGCTTGTAAACTTTTTGTGGGAAATGTAATAATAATAATAATAATAATAATTATTATGGAAGTTTGTGTATGATTGGCTACCATTTGATGCTGGATGTAAGAGATTTGAGCAGTGGTATATTCCATATTTTAGGTATCCTTTGTAAGGGATACTTTGATTTTCATTGGATGATTTTGAGATTGCATTCTGGCATTTTTGAAGCATTATGCGAACAGATTGTGTTGTCATAGGATCATTACACAGCAGATTATTTATGCATAGATTCCACAGGGACCTATTAAAATGGACTTCAGTCCATACTGAACTGTGCAACTGGACTTAACATTTTCACATTGGCTCCCTGTGATGGCAAGAATTGAGTTTAAATTGCTTAATTACTAAAAACTATTTAGTTAAATGACTCCAAATACAGTATTTGGCAGATACACGCAGTATATTTCCATTTACATTGGGTGCTTTGCACATTACTGTCGACTCCTTCAGGGATGAAGAGCCTCGTGCTATTGGAGAGATTATTTACTAAAAGGGCCTATTCTTGTATTGCTTCTCAATTGTTTAGCCAGTTGCCTGTGCCTGTTCAAACTGTAAACAGATTCTAGTCACGAGTCCCACTTGAAAGCATATCTTGGCTTCAGAGCTTATGCTGCTGCTCAAACTGTCACTGGAATATAATCCCCTATCCATTCTCATTTGTCTATGCACTTGTGAAATGTTTGAAAGATTGGGCGATCAAGACAAAACAATTTTAATTATCATTATCACCCTTGACTGTCCATTATAAGGTCTTTGAGAATCAAAAATTACTTATTCTGAAAAGTCTTTTTGCAAACATGAACTTCTCAGAGCTGTCACCATAATGGTGTGATAGGTTACCAGGAGCCTAACACTCAATGAAATTGTCATATTTGATCCAGGGTCACAAGTGACCTAAATTCTATGACCAATATTTGGACTATGCTCGTGGCAGTTCATAAGCTGAAGCCTTGAGAGCTTTTTTGTCTACTACTTAGACTGGTGGGCTATTTTAGATTGAAATTGTGACATTCTGAACCTTCAATTCAGTGAACTGTTTACCAAAGTCTATATGTAAGTGGTTTGACCTTTTGTATGTACCTGTCTCTGATAAAATTGCAGCCCATATTTGAGACTTCAGCCTGCATTAGTAGCCAGTTGTGAGGTATTTCAATAGAGGCATTAACACATTAACCTATTGCTGTTCATCCCTGTGTTGCTGGCATGCTTAGTCAAATGTTTAATGCTGAGAGGCTTGTAACAATCTATTACCCTAACCTTATCAGGGCTCCAGGTCTTTTTTTACATTGTTGTCTATGCCAACAATGAAAAGAACCAGTTTCTGTAATGTGCTTGCTTTCCATACTGGTTCTGGATGCAGAGAGCCATAAGAGTTGTCTTCCATATTCAGAATAATGAATGTATACTGACAATCTTCCATCCTTCCCTTGTCAAAGGTCTGTCAGTCATGTTCATATCAGTAGGATCTCTTGACCAGCACCTTTCCAAATTGTGTGTTGTTATATTTTTTAAGTGAAAAGTTCTGATTTGTACAATTGACTTGGTCCTCTTTTAATTAATTCATGGTCCTCAATTAATTGCTTATGGTCAGTGGGATTTCTTGAGACATACATATTGTTCCCACCGTTATCCATTTCGGTACAAGATTGTGCAATTGGCTTAGCGGCAAAGCTGAGGTTCCAAATGCTTGGCTGTGGATATCTTCGATGTTGCTTGTCTTTTAGCTCTTGGCATTCGGTGATTTTAGGACCTTTTAAATTTCCTGCAATACAAACGGTGTTAAATATTCTTTCTGACTTGTTCTCTTGATAATTAGAGTACTTGCTTGCTTCATACCATAAGAAGGGAGGATTATACTATTATATACGACGGCTCATAATGACCACTGTACCTAGGCCAGGGTTCAACAAGCATTTGTGTCCACTTATGAATCCTGTGCATCTTTCTTTGATCTGTATATATTAGACAGTTTAAGCTTGGAAGCAATTTTTTAGATTTCTCTTGATCGAAGGATGTTATTATGAACAACCTTGTAGTTCATCGGAGCTCATAACCTATATATTTAATAAATGCAAACTAACATTTTTCTTATCTCGTGACACTTAATGCGTCGCCAATTTTTCTCAAGAGTCCTCTCTCGTGACACTATTTGAGTGCAACAATAAAATATTTGTATAGAATTCATTTTTTATTCGATCGACTTTGGGATAGTTTCAAAATAAGCGCCTTTACATTGCGCACAATTTGGTACCAAAATGAAAGATGTAACATGAAACTTGATGTCAGAACACTTGAAAGATTATTAAAACATTTTTGGCAAAATTTTAAATATTTGTTAAAATTCTATTTATTGTGCTATTATTATGGGACTAGTTTTAAAATGCACGTCTTTTGATTACGAAGAATTCGATAGCAAAATGAAAGATGTAACCTAAAAATTTGTCAGAACACTGGAAAGATATAAATAATTTTGTAATGATGAGCGTCCAAAATTAAAATATTTGTTAAAATTCTAGTTAGTGCTCTATTATTATGGGAATAGTTTTAAAATACGCACCTTTATATTGCAAAAAATTTGATACCAAAATGAAAGACGTTAAGACGAAAATTGATGTTATTAAACTGAACGAGTATACACATTAAGCCGCTGTGTGCAAATTGGTGCTCGTTCACGGGTAACTTTACACTTTGCTGTGGGGAGTCATGCCGGGCTTTTGGACATTATATGCATTTACACCTGTAGGAAATTTAATTGTGAACACAATGATACCAAAACAAACGACGTAGCATGAGAATTAAGGTGAGAAAACTGAAACGAGTATACACATTTTACTGATTTTGTGCGCTCACAGGTAATTTTTGCCAACTTTAGGCTTTGCTGTGGGAAGTCACGCCAGGCTTTTGGACATTATATGCATATACACCTGCAGGGAATCCTATTGCGAACACTGATACCAAAACGATCGACGTAACACGAGAATTAAGGTGAGAACTGAAACGAGTATACACATTTCGGTGTCGCCAAGCACTCGCCTGCACGCCGGGAGCATGACCTCTAAGTTTGCGGGGCGCATGCCGGGAGTGCGAAAGTAGTAAGCTGCCATGATTGAGGAAAGATGTACAGGTTTAGTATGTAGTCATATAAATTCTTGATAAATTCTGGCCCAGGTGTCCTGAAGGGGTGGGTCACTGTGGTGGATGATGGCCAAAGTGTGGCAGTGGTGGTGGTGGTGCTTGTTTATCTGCGATGCTAGTATCCACTCGATTTAAGGACCTCTTATTTACCATTCCGCCAGTACTAGTGACCGAATTTTAGATCGTTAACTGGCGCCTTATTTACAGTCGATGACTGTTAAATCTGGAATACGATATTGAGTTTACAGAGTCCGATATGCATTAATTTGGAGGCCACTATTGTGTTTGTGACAAGCTTGCCCTCGCTAGGCCAGCAGTTAAATTTTCCCTTCACATATTTCACTGCTCCTGTTATACAGCATGTCAGAGCTAGTCGCAGTCAGTCAGAGGCTGCCATAGTCAATTCAGCCACCCAGCCATTTGCAGTCACAAGTCGGTCAGTCATAACCCGTCAAAGGCAGTTGGGCATTCACAGTTGTGGTAGCAACCAGTCACATTTTATAAACATGAGTATGAGGTTGTTTACAGAACACCAATGTTATGTACTCTCACAGACCCAATGTTCTTGTATATGAGTAAGCAAGCAAGCAAGCAAGTGTGTGTGTGTATATGTGTCAGGCAGGGCAGTCTGCCTCTAAGGCCACTAGCTGGTAGGAAGGTAGCCAAGAATCTGACCCATATGGTCAGAACCGTACTGACCATCTAGACGCTGCTGGAGGGGTGGGGAATACTTCTGGGAGGGTCTGGTGGGTTGGGGTAGGATGTAGCGGGGATGGAACAGGCATGACCACAGCCAGTCTGCCTGCCACCCTGCCTGCCAGAAACCATACCAACCAACCAACCACCCACCCAGCCTGCTTGCCTGCCCATGCACCTACCCACCCTATCCACCTTCTAGCCAGCCACCAATCCATCCATCCACCTTACCTACCCACTCATCCACTACGGCCACCCACGTGCCCACCCATCCAGCCAGTATGCCCATCAGTCAGCCACCCACCTGCTAACCCTGCCAGCCAGCCAGCCACCTATCCACTCAGCCACCCTGCCTGCCCACCCACCCACCCACCCTGCCAGTTATCTCCACCCACCAATCAGCCACGAATCCATCCACCCCATTCACCTGCCAGTCAGCAACTAATCCATCCACCCAACCTGCCTGCCCACTAGCCAGCCAGTTCACCTACCCACCCCCACTCCTGCCTGCCTGCATGCCAGCCAGCCATTTACCCATCCAGCCCACTTGCCTGCCCACCCACCTACTTGTCTCACCCACCTACTTGTCTCACCCACCCACTTGTCTCACCCACCCACTTGTCTCACCCACCTACTTGTCTCGCCACCTACTTGTCTCACCCACCCACTTGTCTCACCCACCCACTTGTCTCACCCACCTACTTGTCTCACCCACCCACTTGTCTCGCCCACCTACTTGTCTCGCCCACCCACTTGTCTCACCCACCCACTTGTCTTGCCCACCTACTTGTCTCACCCACCTACTTGTCTCGCCCACCTACTTGTCTCACCCACCCACTTGTCTCGCCCACCTACCTACCAACCAGTTAACCAGTCGGCCCACCCACCATCCATCCTGTTGCTCTCCCAAATAGGACTAAACAGTTAGATATTTTAAAACCAGCGGATTTGGCGGGGCCCTGAATTTGATGACCTGGGTACAGCCCTATGTAGGTTGTTAAATCGAGTGGATACTTATTGTAATAAATTAATTAATAAATTATAATAAAGAATGTCTTTGTACTAATTATTTTTTTGTATTAGCATGGGTCTCTTACCAGAACTGTAATAAATACAATTCTCTTCAATTATGTAGCAAAACGGCTCAAGAGAAAATTCTTTAAACATAAAAACACCAATGTTTTTAAGCTCCCTCTAAATATAGGGAGAATTTCTACAAGACCTCTTGTGTTTTAGGTGAGAGCTTGATAATCACTTGCAAGTGGTACCTGATTAACTGGGCTGTGGTGCCTATGATAGAATGTGAGATGCAGACAATGATCCCTGGAATAACCAGATGTTTGTATTCTCGACTCATACTCCCTGAACTATAGTCAATATACTCCCTGTACTCATTGTAGCATTCTCAAGTTATTGTATTCTTATATTCATTAGATATCACTGTTCATACCTTAAAATATACTGGCATAGAAGTGCCCATCTTCTTCAATCCCACCCGATTGCTTTTGTGGGATTGAAACGTATCTGGCTTTAAGAATATACTGCGAGATTGCCTAGAACATTGTTTGTATTGTAAGATACGCTTGGTATATGAAACCTTCCTTCCATGATCAGCTGTGATTTAATAATGGTTACTATTTTACTGTTTTTTCTAATTCCACGAGTTTTGTCGCTAACATGCATTTCTTTTATATAGATAAGCCCATGTGTTTTTGCATCGCTTGTGTAACTCCTCCAGTATTATTTGTTCTCCAACAGCTGCTAAGACACAGACCCAGTGATCGTTTGAGCCTTGACGGTGTTCTGCAGCATCCCTGGATTTTGGAATCGACCAAAGAATCTGCCACTTCAGCATGCCATGCACACTGATCTGGCTTGGTTCAGGAAAAAAAGAAAAGAAATAACATTGGGTGTCATTAATACCATGTATTTCTTGGCAACTTCATTGTCACTTCATTGCTCTGATCTCATTCCATGTGATTTCTAATGTCTTGCTAAGTGGAACTTACAGTCCACATAACAATTCAGAGGGAATATGTGTACATGTACATCACACACACACACTTTTTTCAACACTGTAAATTGTCATTACCACATGATCGTCGTCGTCTTGCTCTTCGACTCCAAGGTCTTGGTAAGCGTCTTCACAATATACCGACAAAGTTTCCCGGGAATCTTGGAGGAAATGGCAGGCACAGACAGTAATATAAGTGTTCAATTTTTGCAAGGTTGCGTGATTAGATCTATTAAAAAAAATGCTCGCCAATAGAACCTATTTTCTTTTGGTGTACATTCATCATCTTATCGAAGAGCATCACTTGTGTGAGAACCCTTGTTTAGCCGACTTGTTCATGCAAGTAACCCCACTAGTGGAATATTGAACCACCCATATTCCTTTACAGAATTAATATAAATAATTGGTAAAAATGTATTATGTGCTGCTATGTTAGGCAACAGGCAAAGATTCTGGTTTATTTTCCCCATTTAAGTTTTCTAGTTCATTATTCAGTACTTTATAATGTTCTTTATAACACGCACTGTACACAAGGTTACAGATTATTATTAGTCATTCAGCTGGTGGTACTGGAAGGTCACGACACTGCGGCAGGCTGTCTGTTTGTTTATCTACCTTCAAGTTGCTTTGCCTTGACATGCTTTAGGTTTATAAAAGTGTAATTCATAATAATAGATGTACAGTAAGTTGCTCTTTATTGGTGACTTTGAGTAGTCCAGCACACCATGGTGGTAGTTAGTGGTGGAAGTAATATTTGTTCTGATTGTAACTTATAATTTCTGTAAAGTGAAAAGTGAGTTTTATGCATATTGTTCATACATTTGCATGCTAGTAAAGTATACACTTGTTTGAATTAATATTTAGTTCATTAGTTAATGTATTTAGTATTTGTGTGAATGTTTGTACATCATGTCAGCTGAGAAACTTGAGTGTAAGTGTGCTATATCTGGCTTGTAAGATATTACAAGATAAAATGGGGTTTAACCGGTTTGTAACATTTGTTGTAATGTAACACTTCTACCCCAGGCATATCATGCCTCCTATTATTCTTATCTTGGTCTTAGACTGCTTTGTAATTTCATGTTTGGATTTTTTTTATAATGTTTGGCATCATTTTCACCTGGACTTCCAGGTAGGTTTATTTTAATGCTTAAATCCATATGGGTTAAGTAATCAAATTTACAGATTTTGTGAAAGCCACAGGCATTTTGCTTTGCCATTGACAGCACACATCTAACGGTATAACCAAGTTAATTAACCATTACCTTCTATTCTCTTGATAATAACCCATATTTGTTTAGTCTCATAAAATTTGGTTTGCACAAGTCTGCACCTCTAAACTCTTGCCTCTGAATCTTCTGTGCTTGGCTTGGTTCTATCCTAATTTAATCACATTTTACTTCTTGTTAATATAGAAAATACAGTAATTGTAATGGTATTGGTTCATCTTGTAAAATACCCTTCAATGTGCTACATCTTCTCGAGGTTATTTGTTTACACAGAAGCAAAGTTTCTTCGTGCAATGATGCAGAGAACACATTTTACCTTATCGTTTTTCAAATAATGTATATACTGTAATCAAATTTAGCTTCTAAAATGTTTCTCGAGGCAGTATCGGAAGAGGAATTGTTAGAAATTTTCAGGAAACTGGACATAGCCTTATCACTTCTTTAACTGAAATACAATACTTTGGTTCTCGAGATGCTTGATAGTTTTCAATGTTTCTATAAACAATTTATATTTGGTAACTTTTTAATACATTTTACGACTTGTATATTCTGGCAAACCTTCCTGCCTGGGTTCCTTCATTGGATAATTTAGCCATACCTCTTGTACATTATCTGTAATTTTCTTTAAGCTCAATGTAATCTAAAATTTAATACGTATTCAGTGTTCTGTACTCCTGTATAACCATTCTCCCATTCTCACAGCTTTGCCATTTAACAAAAATAAAATCCTAATTGTGATTTTATAAAATGACCGCAATCTGCACATACAGTATACTTATGTCTTTAGTTTCAAAGTGTATGCGTTATTCTTCAGGTTGATATCTGGACACTGGTCAATTTTTGTGCTTCAGCATTTATTTTAATAAGTAAATATTTTTATTAAAGTTTATACTGCTTTTAACCTCTAGTAGATTAGCTTTTAAGGTAGTTTATTATGTTAATACAGTATACTGAGATGGCCACAATGTGTTTCATTAAATGACTATTCATATGTATAGTTTGCTTCTGTAAATACAATAGGCAAGTAAGTTTCTATATATTGATAAGGCATGGATTAACTAAGCAACTTGATTGCATATATAAAATGAATGATATCTTTCTTTTTTTTATTGATACCCACTTCCAAATTCAAGGATTGAAGCATTTAAAATTGATTGTGGAGTTCATTAGACTCGGTCAATAATGCCAGCCTGGAAGACTGTGATGTACCACTGATGGTGCTAAATTAGTAAGATGTGCATAGGACTAGTGATGTTAAGATTTTATCAAGGGAAATTACTAAATGTTGGACAGCAATATTTTTGATTAGCCTGAAAGTTGAATCTAAGCTGGACAACACAATGCAGGTCTGTTTCAATGACAAAGATTCATGGGGGGGGGGGGCAATGCATTACATACCTAGAGTAATTTTTCTACTTGTAATGGGGTTAGGTAGATCAAGGTATGTTATATTAAATGGTATACAGATAAGAATACATCCAACAGTTGCTGATTACATTATTGGCGACACCACTCCCAAGGGGTGTCCCCTTATATGCAAAGGCGGTGTTGGCTGCTCTGTTGTTTTTCCTGATTGCACTTGTGTGTCACTTACCTCCGGAGACTAGCATCTTCAGTGGAACTTTATGCTATTCGTCGGCTTTCTCGTTGTCAATCTTCCTTTGTTATTGTTGTTGACTCTGTGCCCTCATGGCTCTTTTGGTCCTTTAATCCGGTTCATCCAGTGGTTGTCGAGATCCAGCATTGGCTGTTTATTGTTCACAGTAAATTTCAGTCGGTTGAGTTTTGTTGGGTTCCCAGCCATATTGGTGTCTCTTTAAATGAGCGTGCGTATGCTGCCGCCAGGGAAGCTGTCCGCTCTTGTCCCATCTCTCGTAAAGGTACAGTATTCCTTATTCCGACTTTTACCCGGTTATCCATTCCTCCATCCTTACCCGTTGGCAAGCTTGTTGGTCTTCTGTTATTGGTAACAAACTGTGTACTCTTTAGAGTTGTGTGTCCTCGTGGCCATCATCCTACCACCGTAACCGGTGATGGGATGCTCTAGCGAGGTTGCGTATTGGACATACTCGCTTAACTCATGGTCACTTAATGGAGCGCCGCCCAGCTCCTTATTGAATGTCCTGACTTCCAGGACGAGCGTGTGTCTTGCTTTTCGACCGCCCTTCACGGTCACTTATCCCTCGATAGAATTCTTGGCGACTCGGATACTTTTGATATCGTTCGCCTTATGCGTTTTTGTTCTCGTATTGGCATCCTTGGTGATATTTAGTGCCCTCTGATTATTCCGCACATTTGATGGTGCTACATAGCCTTCCCGGTTTGGTGCCTTCTTTTGATAATTACTTATTTATATGTCAAGGGAATATCACCTATGATAGCAGGGTACAGTGTCCTGTAGTGTGCGCTCCTCCTAAAACGGAAAAAAACACTGCCCAGGCATTTGCCAACAGATTCCCTCATATCCCGGCCTGGACACTCAAAACCGTTCACAGGTGACTAGATGCTATCCAACAGGTGGGGAGATACAGATGCTCCCTGTATTCGCTCAGTCCTATTGCCACTTTTTATTTTTATTTTGGTAATCTGCCATTAAAAATACTTCACCAAATATGTGTAAATATGGGCATGAGATTAGAATCTAATTCTCATAATTTCTATCCAGTAGTGTAAAACTTCAGTTGACATTAGGAATTTTTAAATACTTTAGCTAATGTCATTTAGGATACCAATAAGAAAATAAAACTAGCAAAAAGTATCGGATTCGCCAAAGATTTTATAGTGGGACATGATTAATTAAAGAACATTGGAAAAGTAAAATTTCAGAGCCTCAAAATCAGGATATTATATGTGGTGTGTAACATGTGGAACAATGCAATTCTGACAGCCAGGCGAAGGTCTTTGTTTCATTAAGTGCTCGTGAGTTAATTGTGGCCAATATGCAACCTAGACATATTTCCCACATCTTATTTTAGTGGCAGGGGGTATAGGTGTCACAATAACTAACCTTCCTGATGGAAGGTTAGTTATTACGAGTATATAGTACTGTATTAGAATTACTGTATTAGGAAATACAACCAGCACGACTGGCCTCTTAACACTGAGGTCATTTGAGGCAACGCTAATATGGCTGGGAACCAAACAACTTGAATACTGTATATATGCTAATGACTAGGAACAGTCAATTTTTGGATTTTTATTAGCATGGGGTGTGAAGGGCTAAGATTCCAGAGCCTTGAGTCAACTGCAGTAAATAATGTCAGCACATAAAAATTAATGGTTTCAGGATTTAAAATTTGCTTAAATATCAAAGGTAAAAAATTGAGAAGGGGATATTGTCCCTATGCTTTAGGTTGAGAACAGACTTCCATTTTATAGTGAGCATGTTCTGATGACATCATCATCAGAACATAGGATGGACACTATTGCAATCTATGCAACAAATTTGTAGAGGCAGCCTTAATATGACTGGATTCTTCACAAAAAGGGCAAAAGATAAATTAATTTCGCCAAGTTGCAGCCCTGCAAAATTGCTAAACCTTTAGCAAGTATGGTATGGTACAGTTTTGCATTGGGAGTGTTTTGGGACTTTTTAAGATAGTCTTCTTATTGTTATGGTACCATTAATTTCAAAGATCCTTGCCTCCAACAGTGAAATGGAAAAGGAGAATAATAGTGCCTTTAACTGCATTCATCTGGATTTTTTGTTGGTGACTCTTATTAGACTCGCCAATGTGCAGCCAAGACTGATGCAAGTGAATGTGCAACTGGAGTGACAACTGCATGCTCGTCAGCATAAGGTCGATATATTTGGCTCATATAGGTTGATTAAACTTGTTGCAGAACATGAATGCGCAGAGCCGGAGAATCAAAGAAAGGGCAATTATGATGCTGCATCCCTCCACCCCCAAGAGTGGTATCAGGACACTTTGGCGTCATCAGCAGACTTTGAGCCATCCATTAACAGCTGTAGTGAATATGTTGAAGGAAAAAGGCATTTGTGTACAGTAGGTCTTTACAAAATTTATCAAGCAGGACTCCATAGGTGTAAGGACGAGACAATACGAGGGAATATATTGTGCAGAGAGAAATGGGTAGGTTATCTAATAAATTCTTCGTTGTCAAATATTACATTTTCCATTGACTTTCCATGTGTCGTCAGAACCAAAAATGAGAACCTTCCTTTGTATTAGTTATACTAAGTTGACTCATGGTCATTTGATGGAAAGGAAATTTGCCCCTTACTATTCAAACTGTCTTGCATCTTTTATATGGATGCCCTGCAGATGATCTTGTGTCATTCTGCCTTTATATTGCATCTTTAACGGTACTTTTCATAAGAGTTGACTATTAGAGTGCAGAACTATACAGGCATTCTGGCTTTGAGCTTTCTTGTGTTAATTACTTTTCTTCTAATGTAAAAAGTAAATGCCTATAAAAAGAAGGAATATCAAATGATTTGTGCACAAAACAGAAAAAGTCAGTTTAAGTTGGCTTACATTTGGTAGCAGTGATTTATTTCAATCTCCCATAAGTGTACAAAATAAACAATTACATCCCACAGGATAAATATCTAGTTTTGGAATTATTACATGTTAATAATGAAAGTTAATCTCCATGCAACATTGAAAATACAATTTGCCGAGCATTATTATCCATATCTTCTTGAATCTTATAAAATACTTCTTCTGCTAAGCGTTTATGCTTCACTCTTCTGTAGATCATTAATTCTCCATATAAATACACACCCATTGATTGGTCCTCCAATAAAAATCTTTCAACCTCTGTTAAATCTTTATAATTATTTTTTATAACAAGTTCACACCACCTGTGACGTACGTCTCCACTCTGAGAGCTTATGCTGTAGTGTTTGTTGACCTCACTTAGTGTCTTTTGGCACAACTTTGGTAACTCTAGTAAATACTCAAGGAGCAGCACCAACTGATCTGAGAAAATAAATTCTTCAACAAGTCCCTTGGCCTTCTTTATGGTATGCTCCATCCTGTTCTGAGATATGTCCAAATTTTTCCAAAAGATGAAGTGTTGCCTCACTTCGGAAACTAAGCCATTGGATATGTCTCCATACATTTCTTTTATTTCAACATTTAATCCTGGTTGATGGAGCCAAACCCTATACAAAGATTCCTGGTTAATATCTTTTTCTAAAACTTGAGGAAATGTGGAAATAAAATAATCTAATACATGTTTGGACAAAACTAGTTGTCCATGATAGACTGATACATACTCTTTTAACATTGCATCAAATTTGGCTCTTCCTACTAATCTACTTAAAAACTTAAGAAGAAAGTAGCCCTTCAAATAATGTACTTGTAAGAAAGTCTTATCTGGGTTCAACCCATTTTTAACATAATTTATACCATCTTTATCAACAAGGTTTTCTCCTTGCATAGGTCTTAAAGTTTGAAGCTCTTGCATGGAATTTTCCAGTTCACTTGCAAGTGTTCTATATCTTAGATGTGCTCGAAGGTCCGATAGTTCCTCCAGTCTCTTTCTTTCAAGCTTCTGGTCTAATTTGAATATAATAGTATTTGGTTTCAAAACCTGACTACTACTATTATTATTTTTTTTACCCCAAACTGAGTTCCTCAAAAATCTTTCCTTCTTTATTTTTGTCATTCTTCCCTTAACAGCCAAGTTTGAATGTTCATCAAACATGTAACAGTTGTGATCAGAATTAGCATTAGACTGTAAAACTTCACCAATATTACGTTCTTTTCCCAACTCCCTAAACGTTATACTATGTTTGCAACTCATGTTAATGCTTCTCTCAGTGTCATTAAGAACACAATCTTTTGAACTAACATTAATGACTTGAGCTGAAGTACAGGAAAGACCCACTTGAGCTTCCAATCCACTGCTGCCTTCTGCTTCCTGCTGAGAGCTGTCACAGCTTGGGCCCCCACACACAATCTCCTCTAAACGGTGCATTCAGTTTTCTCACAAGCGAGGATTGCTTCTGCATAGATAGAGTCTTCCATGTAAGTGGCGAATCCTTCACTTAGCCATTCCTCTGTCCAGTCTTGTGCACCTATGTTTATGCCAAACCATGCATGGCTGCCACAAACATGTAATATTGTTAATAAGAATACAGTACATGCAACAAACTGATGATTACTCTAATTTGCTGACACAGTTAAGCACCTAAAGTATGAACATTTTAAATGTAAAGTTTATGTTTTCAAGAAAACAGCCCTCATTACTACTTCTATACATATTCCTTGTAGACTAATTCTTTTACCATATTAACAATTTTCCTGACCAGGGTATTCTGTGGTACTCCGAGATTTAGTCACAATCGAGAATCCTGGGCAGAAGAAAAATGGTTAGGCATTTTTTTTTTTTACCTGATGCTTCTGTTAACTGAGCAGTAAATATATACTGTACCAGGAATTAAACAACTATTGTCGGTTGCATCCTGGAAAAGGTGATCTAGGGAAGGACTTGAATGTGCTTAAGTGCAAGCTTTCTCTTCCCAGCACAGGAATTAAGTTGTGCATATAAAATGATTATACGTACTGTTACAGTATTAATATTAACCTAATCTCTTTACCAATGAAGCAAGCTCCTCTATCTCAACACCAGGAGACACAAAGAACTTTCTTCTGAGCTGACCTGATTGAACTAATCAAATGTAATCCCCTCAGCAGGCAGATCTGAAAAGAACAAACAGCCACCTTGTTATCTAAGAAGAACAAGTAAAAAACTGAGGGATCCATGGCAACACACGGCACTGAAGCAGTCATGTTCAACCTGCAACTGAGGCAACTGAGGACACTCCATTTTGCATTTGTCAACACAGAATTCAGTATCTTAATTTTTTTGATACTCTGCCTTGAGTAGACTGTATATCCACAGCATGTTTGATCTTACTCGAACCTGTAGGTTGTTCACACTGAAAGTGAACCACCTTGTGAATGAGGGCAGCAAGTAGCTGCTCCTCTGTGTGGGAATAGTAAGTTATCCCAAAATGGTAACCACTTAGCCAAAATTCAGTTCCTGTTTGTCAACTAACATGAAGAGCAGTCTGGATATATGTAAGTTAATGGCAGAATGAAGCATTATACAGGAATGCTGCTCCTGCTGCTGCCTGGTCGTGGCAGGGAAAAGCATATACTGTACTGGTTTGGATTACTTAAGTGATTTAGTTTGAAATTAGCGAGCATAAACTCTGTAGGGGTTAAGCTTAGGTCTCAATTTTCAGAGTTTTGCATTTTATCTTGGCTGTAAATATACTGTAAATATTCTTTGTAAAGGTACTGTACATCATATTTTTGTAACAACAAATCAAGTTTAATGTATTGAGAAGCTAAAAGAACATTAACTGTTATGTCAGATGTTACACTAGCAAGGGATCTTAGATGCTGAAATCTAAAAATATGAAAATGTCCATAAATGCACATTGGCCTAAACCATTTCTGATTGTACTCACCTATTTATGCTTGCGGGGGTTGAGCTTAGCTCTTTGGTCCGGTCTCATTGTAAATGCTTAACTGTACTGTATACAGCTTCTAAAATTAATATGACCTTTACAATATACAGTATTAACATATAAATCCAAATATGAGAAATCGTGCTGTAATTAAAGTTAAAGATGTCATCATTTATGACATGGGAAGGAAGAAGCATTATGTGGGGTTGGAGTTGCTGCCTGGTGATGGCAGGTGTTCTCACTAAACACAATTTTAAAAAATTACGTAAATTAACCTCAAATTTCACATATTTCGCATAAGCCTAATTACAGACTTCCTGTCTCTGACCATAGGAAACAATAACTACTATGAGTAACTAAGATAACCAATCTACTAATTTAAGAATTTTAAAAATATATATTTACATTATGAAAAACTAGTTACCAGGTTTCGTTCAATTTACATAAAGCATTACTCCAGTCTGTGTGTTATGGAATTTATATCACCCATATCACACAGAACCCATATTGTATCATATATACAAACATCTATACTATATCATATATTCACCATATCACACAACACCCATACTGTATCATATATCATCCCATGTCACACACACCCATTCTGTATCATACATCACCCATATCACATAATACAGGTACCCATATTGTATCATATTTGCTAAATTGCTTGAACAATTCATGTAGATTATTTTCTCATTTACTGTAGCATTGTTTCCACATTCAACGTATTGATAAGATAAGATGTTTATTCAGGTACAAGTAAATATATTGAAAATGATTCTGTACAAACATAATGTTGATTTATAGATAGAGCTCAGTACTGGTAACATACAATGCCTGAAACCTCTAATCTCGCCTACAGAGTTTCGGACAAATGAGTTTTTAAGGAATCATGTTAAGTTATGCACTAAAATGTTTTGCATATTAGTGGTTTATATAATGTGCATTTTCTGTAGCTGCTATTAACTACGATATCATATTCTTATCTACGTTTTTACTATTCTTCTTCTTATATGAAATCTTACTTTAGCCTATTAGCTATTTGTTAGTGCCATTTACAGATAGACAACTAGTAGTTATAAAGAGAGAAAACTAAGTGTTATTAAGCATTACAAGTGTTATTGATGTTGCATGCAAGGAAAGCTCACCTTATTTCGTGTGCTAAACGAATATGTGCAGCTGGATCATCTACAACGACAGTTGGTGATAAGAAGATAAGATTAGGTGATGCTATCCCCAAACTTCCAAAACATGATGGAAGAATTACCAGCTCCACTCTGCGAAAGGATAATGCCGAGTAGATGAACTGCAGACTTCACTGCTGAAGGAAGAAATGCACTTAAAGTATTTATTAATTTAAAACTGGATGATGGTAAACAATTCTTAATGGTGTTTCATAACTCCAAATTATAGAGTTCATGTGGCATGGGTATTCATAATGACAACAGGAGTATTTTTGGGGAACCTTGTCCTTCTCTTCTTTTTTTACTTGATCATGTAAATGCTTTAAATCTATTGTTGGGAGGACTTCTGTTTTCCATTTCCCAATAGCAATAGCTATGGTAGCAATAGGAAGAACCATTGTTGTGTAATAATAAATGCAAACAGTTGAAATATTATTGTCTATAATGTCTTCCTTGCAAATGTAATATCCTGGTTGACTTGACTTATAGTGCAGCACTTCTGTCTACTATGTTGCAAGGCTGTAGCATCTTTCATATAATCCTCTATAGAACCCATGAATTTAGTCGGTACATTATCTCCTGTCATTGAAACATAATATTCCTCACTCACTGTGACCCATGCCTGCCAAGTAGCCATGGCTGATGGGGGATCCTGACAAGGAAGAAGTGAGCGGTTGTTTATTTCTGATGCTGGGGTAAATATGCAAGAATTGCCATCTTTATCATTTCTCCAGAGAATAGACTTTCCTTTGGGGGTTGTTTCATATTCAATACACACAGCTTGAGGGAATTGTTCAACATTCTTTATACCTTTTTTACATATTCTGATACTCCAAGCATCAACTGTGTATTGCAGTGGTATGTGCTCTCTGCTAGACCAGAAATTAATTCCAATGCCACACACTCTGGGATATTTTGGATCTAAATAATGAAACAGGTCTACTCCCTCACATGATACTTCAGTTATACGGTTCACTTTGATATCACAACAATCCAAAACAACCTCAAAATCTTTACATTCCCTGTTCTCAACATTTATTTCAGTTGTCATGCAATACTCATCATTGGTATCATAAGGGAGCTCAGGAACAATTTCCCTCTTTATCTCAACTAAATTTCTGGCTTCATCCTTAACAGGAGATTTTGTGTGTTGGCTGATACATGCAAAAGCACTTTCAATGTTGGGCACATCAGTGGCATGAAAATCAGTGGCATGCACATCAGTGGCATGTAGATCAGAGGCATGAAGATCAGTGTCAAGCACATCAGTGGCATGAAGATCAGTGGCATAAACATCAGTGTCAAGCACATCAGTGGCATGTAGATCAGAGGCATGAAGATCATTGTCAAGCACATCAGTGGCATGTAGATCAGAGGCATGAAGATCATTGTCAAGCACATCAGTGGCATGTAGATCAGAGGCATGAAGATCATTGTCAAGCACATCAGTGGCATGTAGATCAGAGGCATGAAGATCAGTGTCAAGCACATCAGTGGCATGAACCTCAGTGTCAGGCACATCAGTGTCTGAACAGAAACATTTTCGTGTGCAGCAGTGTTTTCTCCTTTCACAAGGAGTAGTTGGCTCAAAAAATATATAAACTCTTCCCTGAATTATCTTTGTATTAAAGTTGGGCTTCAAATGGATAAGATAGTGTCTAGCTCGAATCTCATTAATGTTTGATAAAAGTGGCAAGTCCTGGTCACTCATACTGTTCCTGCAATACTGTACTTTAATACAGAGTACAGATGCAGTATTAAACATACAGTATCTATGATGAAAATTAATTAAAACGAAAAGTCATAACTTCAGGACTTCATTGGGACTCCATATAATGATTTTCATTGTTGATATCAGGAAACATTTGAATCCTCTTCAGCTGGTTGACGACACTTCAGTCCTGAAAAGGAGTTAAATATATGTCAACATATATTTAACAATATCAGATAAATCAGTTAATATATATAAAATCAGTTTACTTCAGGATTAAATTTATTTATTTATTTATATACAAGAAGGTACATTGGGTTATTAGAGTACAGAGACTAAGTTTTACATTCTTGTAAAGCCACTAGCATGCATAGCGTTTCGGGCAGAAAATTTGTTTATACAGTACTGTATTAGTTAGGATAATTTAAACTTGGTTTCCCACTGTTGACGACGGGCAGTTTGTAAGATTTATCGAGGTCCAACTAGGCCAAATCTCACGACAGTCACCTGTAACTACAGCAAGATCAAGAGCGGCTTGAGTTTTTGCTTCTTTTTTTCGTCTGTTGTGGCACATAAAGCGCTCATGACTTGGTGGTGTTGACATCGGCTACAATATTTTTACCGGCGCAGCGTCGTCAAAGAGAGCGGAAATTTTGAGGGGGAGACTTGAATATTAATAATAAATAATAATAATCAATTTTTATTCAGGAAACGTACATACATTGTTGATTTACAAACATAATGTTGGATTTATATATAGAGCTAGTACATACAATACTTAAAATGCTATATGCATAGCGTTTCGGGCAAGGTGTAGGAAAAAAATCCCTTAGCAACCTACCTTACTTCTAAATGTCAACCCATTTCTTACTATTTAAAAAAAAAAATGCTGTTTGTTGATCAACTTGTATATTGGCTATTTTCTACCAGGTTCCCCCGTTTTTTTATCTTTTATTATTTTTTTTCCTTTCAACGCAATTTATACTTTAAGTTCAATTACTATTAAGTTTTAGTCTAAGTGTTTTTTCCCCACCTCACCTTGCCCGAAACTTTTTTTTTATTATTATTATTTTCTACCACAGACATGGCCACACATTTACAATGCTAACCAGCATATATACATTTTCTTCTGTCCTCCATGGACAGCATTAGAGATGTGTTAAACATATAGGTTAGAGATGTGTTAAACATATAGTTCAAGGGTTTATTGAACAATCAACCACAGAAGGTGATTCGGTGGTTTTAAAATGCTAAGTTAACCTACATACGTAAATACATAGATACACAGATTTACGTATGCCCTACATAAAGTGTTCGATGTGTCATTAATGTGCATTTACAAAGGTGAAATGTAATTCTGATCAGCTTCCATATATACTTTATACACATACATACACACACACACACACACACACACACACACACACACACACCACACACACACACACACACACACACACACACACACACACACACACACACACACACACATGGGTAGATATGATAGAGCCCAGTAGGCTCAGGAACCTGTACACCAGTTGATTGACAGTTGAGAGGCGGGACCAAAGAGCCAAAGCTCAACCCCCGCAAGCACAAATAGGTGAGTACAAATAGGTGAGTACACACACACACACACTTATACGTACATATACATATATACATACATGTATACATACATATATACACACCCTATCCACCGCTGTCCACTGGATGGGAGGCGGTGTGCAGGACAAACATATAAATTTTGACACTAGCTCTCCACATATGTCAGTTGCTTAATTTAGAACCTGTACTTGAGGTCGATCTCGAACCCATTTTTGATGTGACGACGTATATTGAATTTTGTAACTAGCTCATCAAGGTTGTAACTTGCTTAGCTAAATGAATTGTGGGGTTCAGTCCCTGAGCCCATTATGTGCCTCTGTAACCCTTTCCACTACCGCCCACGGGATGGGTATGGGGTGCATAATAAATGAACTAAACTAAAACACACACATGCATTCACATACATTTGTCTCTTTTACTCTGACGGGGTGAGATAGCTGATAGAGAAACTAGTGTGCAATTAAGCACTTAATCACTGAAGGTGATGAAGGTGCTTTTACAAGCTCAGGTTATATAGTTACATCACATACATACATTGTATAATTGATACATTACATGGTTAATCATGGGTACAAGTCCAATAAATAAATAAATATAAATATAAATATAAATATAAATATGTTTATTCAGGTAAGGTACATACATACAAGTGATGTTACATTAATGGATCGAGATAGAGCTAGTACATACAATGCCTAAAGCCACTATTACGCAATGCGTTTCGAGCAGGAAAAACATTAATATTTTTTTTTTTTTTTTGAGATATATACAAGAGTTGTTACATTCTTGTACAGCCACTAGTACGCGTAGCGTTTCGGGCAGGTCCCTGGAATACGATCCCCGCCGCGAAGAATCGTTTTTTCATCCAAGTACACATTTTACTGTTGCGTTAAACAGAGGCTACAGTTAAGGATTTGCGTCCAGTAAATCCTCCCCGGCCAGGATACGAACCCATGACATAGCGCTCGCGGAACGCCAGGCGAGTGTCTTACCACTACACCACGGAGACTGCTAAATATGTAGAACTTAATACTAATTGAGCATAAAGAATAAAGTGTGTTGAGAACAAATACAAATAAAGATAAAAAAAGGGGAACATGACTAAAAAGCAGCACAAATACAAAAGGTTGACAAACAGCGTTGATTAAAAAAAAAATAAATACATGGGTTGACAATAGAGGGGTAAGGTAGGTTACAGGAAATTTATTAGGTAGTGTTTAGTTTTTTCTTAAACTGGTTAAGAGAGGTACAGTCTTTAACATGGTTGGGGAGGTCATTCCACATTCTGGGTCCCTTGATTGTAGAGCATTTCTAGTTTGATTAAGTCGTACTCTTGGAATATCAAAACTGTATTTTATTTCTGGTGTGGTGCTCATGGGTTCTGTTACAACCTTCAATGAAGCTTTTGAGTTCAGGATTGGCATTACAGTTCAGCGTTTTATATATGTATAATACACATGAGAGAATGTGCAGTGACTTAATATCTAACATATTCAGAGATTTGAGTAGGGGTACCGAGTGATGTCTGGGGCCAGACTTGGATATTGTCCTAATAGCAGCTTTGTGTTGAGTAATTAGAGGACGTAAATGATTTTGGGTAGTAGAACCTCAAGCACAATACCATAGTTGAGTATGGATAGATGAGAGAGTAATAGACAGTCACCAGGGCAGGGCGGGGTACATAATATCTGATCTTAGAAAGAATGCCAACAGTTTTTGAAACTTTTTTTGATATATTTAGAATGTGTCCCTGGAAATTCAGCTTGTGGTCAATGAGAACGCCAATGAACTTGCCATCTAATTTGTTACAAATTTGGGTATTGTTTATTTTGAGATTTATTTGATTAGAGGATTTATTGTCAAACAGAATATAGAAAGTTTTGTCAATGTTAAGGGTGAGTTTGTTGGCATTTAGCCAAAGATGGACTTTATTTAGCTCAGTATTAACTGTGGCATTTAGAGCAAGGGGGTTAGCGGAGTAAATGAAGGTTGTGGTCGTCAGCAAGTAGAATTTATTCATTATTTATTTATTTTATTTATTTTATAAATATACAAGATATATATACAAGAGGGTACATTGGGTTTGTGAGAATACATTGAATAGTACAGTATTTACAATCTTGTAAAGCCCTAGTACGCGCAGCGTTTCGGGCAGGTCCTTAATCTAACACATAATTTTAAGTAGGTAATTTCTATCCAATTAATAATGATAACAAATACATTGCAAGAGAAAATGAGATAAGAGAGCTTGGTTTGAAACACGAAGGCTGTCAGAGTTGGTCGGGATGGATGCCTTGTTAGGGCTTTGTTGCTCTTATTCCCTGCGCAGGCTTGTTTTTGGGAGACATGATTGGTTGAGAATGAACTGGGGTATATGTTGTGGCTGAAACTTGCGTCAGGCAGCACGGAGGTGGCAGCAGGCACTGGTACTCACAGCCGTAGAGGAATGTTTTGAATTTTGTTTGAGATGGAATGAGTTGATTTGGGTTGGTTACTTTGATTTGCTATAACTGCTTGGACTCCATGTACTTAGCTGCCTGTAGGTGGTGGTCTACATCATCTGGCGGTAGTTTGAGGGCTGAAATACAGCTTAAAGTGAGGAGCGTAGCGTGCACTCAACAGAGTCAGACGACGATATTACATTGTCCCCATGTTAAAGTCCCCAGAAATAATTAGTGGATTTTGTTCAGACTGTTCTCTAGTATGAGATTTCTAAGGTTAGAGTTGAATTCAGTCACATCAAAGTTAGGAATTCTGTAGACTGCTTCCACAGTCAGGACAGCCTCACCACCCTTGACTCTGAAACAGGCAAAGATATACTCTCCACAGGCTGAAGGCTGAGAGAGGTACAGTTTAGTGAAATTAATTTGGGGTTTAATTCGCGAGCCCATTATGTACCTCTGTAATCTTTTTCCTGCCACTCACAGGTTGAACTACACCAAACTAAAAATAATAATAGTAGTAGAAAGTAATCTATGGTCTTCAATTGGCTAGGATACCATTGTTCACTCTATGCAATAAATTCATGCCATACATTCTCTTGTGTCATTACATTATTTTTTTTTAATATATACAAGAATTGTTACATTCTTGTATCCTTCCATGCCTGGCTGAGAGGGTGTGAGAGCTGAGACTGTTAACAAAAGTTTCCAGTTATCTTGCCTGAGCTGTCATGCGCTCCCTCGCCTTGGCTAGGGCGCTCTTTCAGAAAGCCTAGCCAAGGCGAGGGAGCGCATGACAGAGATCAGGCAAGATAACTGGGAAACTTTTGTTAACAGTCTCAACTCTCACACCCCCCTCAGCCAGGCATGGAAGGATATTAAAGAGTTAAAGGTGATAAGATCGGCCAAGTAGCACACTCTCCCCTCTACACAGAGCAAACGAGTTGTCGATGCTTGGGTAACTACCTCTAGCTTCAATAATCTCCCCCAGACACACAGTTCAGATTAAATGCTGGTTACGGAGATTGAGAAAGCCTCGTTGACTTCATGCTCCGCAAGGAAGATGAATGCAACGTGCCATTTACTGAGTTGAATTACTCGCGGCCCTAAACAACGGTAAAGCTACATCCCCCGTTGAAGATGGTATCACTTATGCCATATGCGTCTACTTCCTTTAGTACCAGGGAATCCCCTGCTTGAGCTGTATAATATGAGCTATGTTACTGGGGACTTCCTATCTCTTGGACCAGCAGTATAATCATTCCAATTCCCAAGCCAAATCAAGGGAATGCTTTCCGCCCAATTTCCCTTACTAGCTGCATTTGCAAAACATTCGAGAGAATGGTCCTAAACCGTCTCCTCCATAGAATAAGAACCATGCTATCCCCACAGATATATGGCTTCATGCATGGAAGAGTGTGCATCATTGCATCACCACCTTTCTTACCCTGCACACTGAAAAGTCATGTACCACCTTCCTAGATCTTAAGTCTGCCTTTGATATTGCAAATAGACATGTTCTATCTTGAGTAAGCTTGCAAGAATGAATATTGGTGGTCGGCTTCTTTGTTGGATCAGAGGTTACTTATCCAACAGGAATTTATCTGTATTTTTCCAGGGGCATAGGAGTGTAACAAGAGACTTTGAACTAGGTACCCCGCAAGGTGGTGTCCTCAGTCCTACTGTTACAAATGGTGGCTTGTACTATGGGGAATCTAGTGCTATTAAGGTGTAAGGCAGTTAGAATACAGAGGTACCCAAGTTATGGAAGATCTAAAAGGCCCGGCCTCCAAATAAAATATTAAAATAAACTGATAGTGGCTTATTACTGCAATTGTCAGCCTAGAGGTTGATCATAGATCTCCTACACAGGAAGAATGGATACTCCTTTAACTAACTTACTTATTTATTAACCCTTTAACAACCCCCCATATACATTCACACCAATAACAATAATAATAATTACTTTACCACACTATCTTACGTTAAAAGCCTTGGTCCACATAGGTAGGATATAAGGTTTACACTGTGAACAAGCTAGGGTAAAGTACTACTGGTTAAGAACTGAAGCTTGATGCAGCTTAGGGTAGAGTGACCACGTGGTACCCTAACACAACACAACACTACACTTTGGGGTACCGAAAACACTGGCAAATACTACCCCCAGGTCTCACCAGTTTTTCACTACCAGAGTAGGCACACTTACAAACACAATATATAACTTAAGGTAATGGAAATAAGTAAGAGGAAAGGTAGAAGGGGAGAGAGGTGCAGCCACAGTCCCGATGTTTACACCTCGAACGCCAACAGAGAAGAACGCTTCCAGTGACCAGATCAGGGCTCCCGCATTGTGTGGTGCCGGGAGGAGCCTAATTGATCGTGCAGCTTTACACATTAAAAATCTTCCCCTATGCATCATATTGTTACTTTACTCGTTCTAAGGATAGTTAATCTTATAACAATGTTATACTTAATCCACAACAAGCTCAAGACGTCTGAATGCTTGTGAGCAACAAATCGTCTTACGTCTGGCAAGGAAGATACGAACAAACACACCTGGCGATGCGTCCACCATAATAGAGTAATTTATTTAGTTCAATTTGACCTCTGGTTTCCAACTGAGGAACCCGGGTCGTAACACCTACCTTATTTAATATCTTAATAAACCGCTGTTAAACTCTGTACCCAACAAACCCAACGTCCACATCACTAGCTATGTTGATGATATAATGATACACACCACTGGGTATGCTAACACGCAGAAACTCTCTTAACTCTGTATTAGACTCATGTCAGGACCTAGCTTTAGTATCTCAGCAGAGAAAACAAAGATACTAAATCGACGCCCACCCAGGCAGGGAGGAGCTGTTCGCAAGATGCAACTGTCTGATGGCTCTCAGCTTGACTGTATAAAGATTCAAATACCTTGGCCTTGAGGTGCCACTGTATGGTCCTGTTGTATTCAGAATCTGTCGTCAGTATAAAGAGAGACTCCGAGCTCTCAAGGCTGTTGCAGGTTATCACTCAGGCTATATGGTGCCAATGTCAGAATTGTCAAAATGATGTACCTTGCATATATCAGATCTTTAGTGGTTATGCTGCACCTCTGCTTGTTTTGATTCCTGAAAGAAAGCTTGGAGGGGGCTTGAAAAATTGCAGAACGAACCCTTGCGGATAATCCTTGGGTGCCCTCGTACCACAAAGATACTTAATATGAGAAAGGAAATTAATATTCTGAGCGTTGTTGATCGTGTTACTGAAATTAACTGTCAAATTGGTATAAAAATGCTTAGGCTAACTT
>WNGS01165503.1:26552467-26577420 GCA_020271785.1 Procambarus virginalis | reverse complement strand
ATTGATAAAACATATAAGAAGACAGCAATGATCACAATAGTAAAGATGTTCAGATTGGCTGCTGTATGGTGTCTATTAATCTTGTATAAATTACCAATCAAGTTGTCAATGTAATCAATCAGCGCTTTAATATACCAATGTGCTTTACTATACTTACTAATCTCTCTCATCTCATTTTTTTCTTGCAATGTATCTGTTATCATTTTATTAATTCTGCTAGAATTTACCTACTTAAAATTATCTGTTAGATTAAGGACCTGCCCGAAACGCTATTCCCAGAATACGGAAAGGACACATGACCATATTTCCGTGGAAGATATCACCGCAGGTACATCGCCAGTCGGGAATAAATGCGACATGGTCAGGCGGTCAAGAAGAATAAGGAGACTAGACCCAGGATAGCAGCCTGAGGATAGCGGACGAAACACGACGCATCCATCCACAAGCCTCCTGCCTGAACAGCCAAGCCTATTGCAAGATAAACTGCGAGTGACCATGAAAGATCCTATTCATCCACAGATCTTCAGTATCGGCTACTGATACTGGTGATGGCTTCAGACTGCTTCCACTTGCGGGTCTGTTCTGGTACAGAACAGACACTGGTATCAACTGGTACAAGATCAACTGGTACAGAACAGACACCAGACTTGGACCGCATCGAGCTACAACGCTCTCCCACAAAGAGCTCCACGACTCCAGCCTCACTCAGCTCTCTGCTCTGCTCCAAACTCCGTCTCAACATATACGACTCTGCTGTACCCAAGACTACTAAATAATATGAAAACCCACTAAATACTGTGTATCTAATCTACTCAACAACGTAACATAATCGTACGTTACAGATCTTTACCACTCCTCTGCGCCTATATAGTCTCCGTTCCTCGCTCAAGCTTTCTGCATCATTGCCCGATTCTTCCAGCCCCTCCTTACCAGCTCTATGGGCAATTTCAAGTTTAAGTAACTTTGATTTCATGGAAAATAGGTATAGTCACTCAACTGTAAAATCTCTGGTGCTTACTTGGCTTATTGAATCTAAGCATGGAGACCTCATCTTCAGAAAGAGATACCTGCTGAACTTGAATAGTGGTGGGGGTGTTGTTGAACCTAGTGTTGTACTTGCATAGCATAGCACCGTTGAACTTGCATAGCAACAGACGACACAAATCATTCCAGAACTAAGTCAACTCCCATACCAGGAACGGTTGAGGGCCACAGGGCTAGCAACACTGCAAACCATACATAACAGGATCTCATAGAAACTTAAAATACTGAAGAATTGGGAAGATGTTCCAGCCTGGATGTCGTCGTTATCGTTGATTCAGGGGCGTCGACGATCGGATGTCTGGATGGTAGATCCAGACAACTTCTTCAAACGGTCAGTTGTAACAAACGAAGATCAACGGTTTCAAGCTCTTTAAGCCACAATACAGGAGATACTTTTTCACCCACAAGATTATAAATGGTGTGCAGGATAAACATATGAATTGTAACACTAGCTCTACACATATCAGTTGCTTAATTTAGAGACTGAACTTGTGGTCGGTCTCGAGCCCATTCTTGATGAGACGATGTGCACTGAATTTTGTAACAAGCTCATCAAGCATCAAGATTGTAACTTGCTTAGCTAAATGAATTTTGTGGTTCCCCTGAGCCCATTGTGTACCTTTGTAACCCTTATCATTACTGCCAGCAGGATAGGTATGAGGTGCATAATAAATTAACTAAACCAACTAAGGTTAACTAACCCATGGAACCGCCAACCCGCAGAAGCCGTATAACACCAAATAAACTGCTGAATTTGAAAATCCAGCTTGAAAAAATCATCAGGGCAAATAGGGGGGCTTCCTGTCCTCGTCGAGGCTACTAGAGAGATAGTGACCCTCAAGTAAATTTCAGGTAAATATACTTTGTGAAATGTTGACAGGCTGCCTATCAATGGAATTTTATAATGTGACCCATCAAGCCCCTTAATTATGTATACAGTATGACACGTGTGACGCAAAGTGAAAATTAATAATGAAATTCCACGGGCAATATCAGGTACTATAATTTACAAAGAACAATTAAAATCAGTTAGGGAGAGGATAGCGCTCAAGCGGAGACTTAAAATCCCAGTGGAGCGGTTAGAGGATCAGCTGATGTCAACACAAGAGGTCCACAGCGCCGCTCTGGGGTGAGTCTTGGGTGCTCGTGCTGCTGCTGCCTGGGGTGCCTGGGGTGCCTGGGGTGCCTCACACACCTCCCGGGGCAACAACCTGCTCAACTGTTACCTCATGTATATGATGTACTGTTGATTATTGAGGGTGTTGTCAGGCGGGCCAACAGGGAGCTTTCTGCTCACCGCCGGGTACTGTGTCGGGCCTCTAGTGTGCTTCCCTCCCTCACACCTCTGGTGCTGGTGCCTGGTGTGTGTCCCTCACATCTCTGGTGCTGGTGCATGGTGTGTGTCCCTCACACCTCTGGTGCTGGTGCCTGGTGTGTGTCCCTCACATCTCTGGTGCTGGTGTCTGGTGTGTGTCCCTCACACCTCTGGTGCTGGTGCCTGGTGTGTGTCCCTCACACCTCTGGTGCTGGTGCCTCGTGTGTGTCCCTCACACCTCTGGTGTTAGTGCCTCGTGTGTGTCCCTCACACCTCTGGTGCTGGTGCCTGGTGTGTGTCCCTCACACCTCTGGTGCTGGTGCCTGGTGTGTGTCCCTCACACCTCTGGTGCTGGTGCCTCGTGTGTGTCCCTCACACCTCTGGTGTTAGTGCCTCGTGTGTGTGTCCCTCACACCTCTGGTGCTGGTGCCTGGTGTGTGTCCTTCACACCTCTGGTACTGGTGCCTCGTGTGTGTCCCTCACACCTCTGGTGCTGGTGCCTCTTGTGTGTCCCTCACACCTCTGGTGCTGGTGCCTGGTGTGTGTGTGTCCCTCACACCTCTGGTGCTGGTGCCTCTTGTGTGTCCCTCACACCTCTGGTGCTGGTGCCTGGTGTGTGTGTGTCCCTCACACCTCTGGTGCTGGTGCCTGGTATGTGTCCCTCACACCTCTGGTGCTGGTGCCTCTTGTGTGTCCCTCACACCTCTGGTGCTGGTGCCTCTTGTGTGTCCCTCACACCTCTGGTGCTGGTGCCTGGTATGTGTCCCTCACACCTCTGGTGCTGGTGCCTCTTGTGTGTCCCTCACACCTCTGGTGCTGGTGCCTCTTGTGTGTCCCTCACACCTCTGGTGCTGGTGCCTCGTGTGTGTCCCTCACACCTCTGGTGCTGGTGTCTGGTGTGTGTCCCTCACACCTCTGGTGCTGGTGCCTCGTGTGTGTCCCTCACACCTCTGGTGCTGGTGCCTCGTGTGTGTGTGTCCCTCACACCTCTGGTGCTAGTGCCTCGTGTGTGTGTGTCCCTCACACCTCTGGTGCTGGTGCCTCGTGTGTGTCCCTCACACCTCTGGTGCTGGTGCCTCATGTGTGTCCCTCACACCTCTGGTGCTGGTGCCTCGTGTGTGTGTGTCCCTCACACCTCTGGTGCTGGTGCCTCGTGTGTGTGTCCCTCACACCTCTGGTGCTGGTGCCTGGTGTGTGTGTGTGTCCCTCACACCTCTGGTGCTAGTGCCTCGTGTGTGTGTCCCTCACACCTCTGGTGCTGGTGTCTGGTGTGTGTCCCTCACACCTCTGGTGCTGGTGCCTCGTGTGTGTGTCCCTCACACCTCTGGTGCTAGTGCCTCGTGTGTCCCTCACACCTCTGGTGCTAGTGCCTCGTGTATGTCCCTCACACCTCTGGTGCTAGTGCCTCGTGTATGTCCCTCACACCTCTGGTGCTGGTGCCTCGTGTATGTCCCTCACACCTCTGGTGCTAGTGCCTCATGTATGTCCCTCACACCTCTGGTGCTAGTGCCTCGTGTATGTCCCTCACACCTCTGGTGCTGGTGCCTGGTGTGTGTCCCTCACACCTCTGGTGCTGGTATCTGGTGTGTGTCCCTCACACTCTGGTGCTGGTGCCTCTTGTGTGTCCCTCACACCTCTGGTGCTGGTGTCTGGTGTGTGTCCCTCACACCTCTGGTGCTGGTGCCTCGTGTGTGTGTCCCTCACACCTCTGGTGCTGGTGCCTCGTGTATGTCCCTCACACCTTTGGTGCTAGTGCCTCGTGTATGTCCCTCACACCTCTGGTGCTGGTGTCTGGCGTGTGTCCCTCACACCTCTGGTGCTGGTGCCTCGTGTATGTCTCACACCTCTGGTGCTGGTGTCTGGTGTGTGTCCCTCACACCTCTGGTGCTGGTGCCTCGTGTGTGTCCCTCACACCTCTGGTGCTGGTGCCTCTGTGTGTCCCTCACACCTCTGGTGCTGGTGTCTGGTGTGTGTCCCTCACACCTCTGGTGCTAGTGCCTCGTGTGTGTCCCTCACACCTCTGGTGCTGGTGCCTCGTGTATGTCCCTCACACCTCTGGTGCTGGTGCCTGGTGTGTGTCCCTCACACCTCTGGTGCTGGTGCCTCGTGTATGTCCCTCACACCTCTGGTGCTGGTGCCTCGTGTATGTCCCTCACACCTCTGGTGCTGGTGCCTCGTGTATGTCCCTCACACCTCTGGTGCTGGTGCCTCGTGTGTGTCCCTCACACCTCTGGTGCTGGTGCCTCGTGTGTGTCCCTCACACCTCTGGTGCTAGTGCCTCGTGTGTATCTCTCACATATTCTTACAGTCCCCCTAACGTTTTTAATAATGAAAACCTGTACCAATGAACCTGTCGATGAATCTCTATCCATTTGTTGGGACTTTTGCATAAAATTCTTTGTGGGGCTCTTTGTACAGTGTTAAATTAACATTTTGTGTTGTTTCAGTATTGCAATCACTAATGGATATTTTGTTCAATTTCAGATTGCTATTCATTGTAGAAGTCTCACTCTCACACCAAGTATGACGCACAATGCAGTAAATGGAACGGCCTCCAACAGCCTGGATAATGAGTTCAGGTGAACCTTCAGAGATTCACAGTGCAGTAGAACAATTCTGTATAATGTGTATGTTTCCAGCACAGATGTAGGCAAACAGTGAAGGAAATGATGCTCTTCAAGTACCAATTTCTTTCTTTTTAACAAATATCTCACTTCAACTGCAACATTTTCAGTGATTTTTAACTAGGAATTCTGGTAACTCTAAAAATGAACACCATAATGTGTATGGGGAATAAGGTGCTGAATGCTGCTGCATATGTTTATAATTTTGTCTAAATTTTGTTATGTAATGTTCATTTGTTCATTCCGAGTTAATTTCACTTGTGAATGCTTTATTGTGTAAAATATTTCCTTTTTTCATGCAATATGTTTTTCTCTAGATTCTCATCTGATCTCAGCTTGGAAGACATTCGCTCTGACCAACATAAGTTTTGTGAAGAGCGTAATTGGTCACAGTTCCATCCTCCACGTAATGTTCTGCTGGCACTTGTGGGGGAAGTCGGGGAGCTGTCTGAGCTCTTCCAGTGGCGGGGCGAGGTAAGACACACTTTACGCTTTATGCTTTTACACTTTATAAGTTCTCTCTATTTTCTTATTCTAGAAATCTGAATTTTTATTATAAATATAAGGAAATCAATCTTATGCAATAATTTGTGATATTTGAGTAAGGAGATAGTTATTATTGATTTTATGAGGTCTGTGTTGAGGCCTGGCGCAGGAACTCTTGTGAATAATCAGTGCTCTACATAAACATTGAACTGTTTAAATGTGTTGCTACTAGTATTTATGGTGGACTAAATTCCACTTATATAGTACTCTACCACTAACAGGAGGGAAGTTATGATTCTTTTGCATGTTGTGTATACTGCAATGTATATTGCTACTCACACTTTGGCTGTGATTTTTTTATCCTAGAAGAAAAATAACTGCACTATATATTGAAGAACATGGCCATATACAGTACTGTGATATTCAACGGCATTCCCGTACCTCTTTTATGTATGATACCAAGTTCCTGTCAAATATAGATTTAGGGCTCAAAACAAATATTTGTTTTCTAGTTTTATTATTTTTTAATAAAATTCATACTAATTTCATACCTGCTATTACAATTTCTTAATAAAATATTCATATTCATGAATATTGACCTATTCTATAATAGAAACAAAATGCCCCAACCCATTTAATACCAGCCTAACTTTATGTCTAAATCATAGAATGTTATCAAAATACAGAAAAGTTGCTATATTAATAAGAGTAATTTACTTTTAGAGAAAATACAACCAAAAAGCCATTATTCAGAGTATATTTCTATAGTATCATGGCCCATAAAAATGTAAATAAATACATGTACACACTGCCTGTCACCTGCAAGTAGCCTGTAATAAGCTGTATTTTGTTTAAAGAACACTTCGAGTCAATAACTAGGAGAAACAAATTTTACAGAAGAGTTGAAAAAAAAATATATTATCAAGCTTGTGAATCTACACCATTGTGCATAATGTTTCTGTAACAAATTTACATATCATTTTGGGATGGAGGAGTGTATGATGCTGCTTCCTGGTGGCAGTCAGTGTAAGTATTCAAACAAAGGGTGTAGGTTCTGTAAGACTTTGAGTTTTATGTTTGAATCGATGCCGGTCATTCAGGGTTGTGTCGATTATGCTCCAAGGACCTTAATGACCCTTCAGGAACTGTTTGAAAGGTTTCTTATGGTTGCGGTTGTGACAATATGTCATCCTGCCTATCTACATTACCTGGTCTTTTATACACAGTTAGTCTTAATTTAGGGAGCAGTACATTTGCTCAGAAAGATGCTCATCGTGTAACTTAAGTATTATTGTCAACTTCAAGACTACAGATAATAATAATTTACAAGATAAAAATTGTGCTTTATAAGGTACATTGTAGTCATCTTATGCTCTGATATTTAGGTAACAAGAGGCCTGCCAGATTTCACGGCGCAAGAGAAAGTACGAGTTGGAGAGGAATTGAGTGACGTGTTGATCTACTTAGTGGACCTCGCTGAACAGTGTCACATTGACCTACCTGCAGCTGTCAAAGACAAAATGAAAAAAAATGCTGTGAAGTACCCAGTCCAGCGGGTGTCTGGAAGAAGTGACAAATACAATGTTTATCCTGATAACAAGCCAGAGACGAGTGATGTTGGAGACATACAGCGAGAGAGGGAGGAGGGGGATGGCAGTGAATAATTCACACCTTGACTTTTAACATTTCATTCATTTACCTAGATTCTCATTAGTTTATAATTTCACATGTGTATTTTTTTACTTTCTCTAGTAAGTCTAGGTGTGTAAGATGAGAAAAACATGGAAGCCAGAATGAATTGAAAGGTTGGCTGTCAGAAGTGCTGGGGCAAGAGACTGCTTTTTATAGTATATATAGAATTATCCTCATCACGTATTACCTCATTACATTATGTAAGTTGATGGGTTGCATGATTTGAGGTGGAGGAAGGCAGGGCTGGGGAGTTAGTTAAATGATTCTAAATAAGATAACGTTTAACTGATTATTTACTGTATGCATAATATTTTGCCTACATATGAACAAGCTTCATCTCCGTACTCATACAAACTCATATTCTCCTCGGCATAACAAGATGTACGTATAAGTAAACTGTTGGCCTGCTTAGAATTGTTGGAGTTTAATGTACAGTATAACCCTTGAGGAGAGTGCTCTAGCTTATTTATGTTCATATTGCAGTTAACCAGAATAGCAAAATTTGTTTTGATGTTTTGTATATTTGATTGGCATTAGTCATTCTTAAAAATGATTGAGAATTGAGAAGTATGATAGAATTATAGATGTTTCTTCGATGGGTTTTTCAAGGTTGTGATTAAAGAAAATATGCAGCCGAGATTAACAGATGTACATCTGATTGCTTATGATATGTGAGTTTATAATAATGAGAAATGGAAGGTACACTTAAAAGAGTGTTGTGAATTTTGATAGTTGGAAGAACTCAGTGGACATAGAAAGTACTCTTAAGCTTTGATGATGAAAAGGTTATCTGGAGAGGAAGAGCTGAAAGAGCCTGTTCCTAAAATACTATAGTACTGGAGATATTTATGGTTGCAATATATTGCCTTGATGTAACTTTGTTAGAAAGTTGAACACCAAGAACTGGAAAAAGGAGTGAGACGAGTGCACTAGGGAAGAGTAAACAGTAATCTATACAGTATATATTTTGTCAACACTAAAGTGTGCAGTGAACATTGTTTACTGTGCAGTCTTCAGCTGGTCTGTCACATTATGGAGGCATTCTCAGGGGCTCCCTTGTAGTGACATTAATCATTTTACATCCCCACTGCATACCTCCTCCCACCATCCCTCTATATTTTTGTATTGATTTAAAACACTCAAAAATGATCCTGCAACTTATTCCGACCGTTACTAGTGTGGTCAGTTCTTGTCAGGTGTGCAGTGCACACTGTGCTTCATGAATGTAGTCGCTAGTTTTCTCTTATGGGCATTTTTATTGTTAAGCTTTTAAGACAATTTGTCAGATATTTAGTTCATAAATGGACAAATTATGTCAGAAATACCTAGCAAAAGGAAAATGTTTAGATTTTCATTACTTGAAAGATCAGATCTTCATTTGACAGAAATTGAAGAAAGTTTCTTGGTACTGTATTAATTAAAATTTAGGTAAGTGAAAAGCAGCTTAAAGGAATGGAATGAAAAATATTTTGGATTATCCATACAAGAATGCACAAACCATTAACAAAAAAGAATCTATAAAAATTGTAAATGCTGCAGTATGTATTTATAAAGACATCTACAGGCGTTATTGTGTACATGGAAGGGTCAAAGCTGGTACAGTATATATATAATTTGATGGGATTTTAGTACAAATTATGATAATATTGATCTGGTGAACCGTAAATACTGTAGTGGTGAAGAGTAGAGTAAACATTGTAATTGTTAATCATGCTTTTTTTTTTTAGGTCACAGTTCCCAATAGGAGTAAATGTGTGGACTCCAAGTACAGGGACTGGAAGTGTGTGTATGTTGACCCTTTGTTGAGTGTGGAGCCATTGTTGGGTGTGGAGCCATTGGTGGGTGTTGACCCTTTGTTGGGTGTGGAGCCATTGGTGGGTGTTGACCCTTTGTTGAGTGTGGAGCCATTGGTGGGTGTGGTGTGGTGTGGGTGTGGCCATTGGTGGGTGTGGAGCCACTGTCTCACAGTCACAGAATGTAAGTCAGGAGGGTGCATCATTCTCATTTGGTTGGATATTTAAGGAAACGTAAAAGTGGAAAGTGAAGCAACATGGCAGCAAAATCAAGGAAGTAATACAGTACTGAAATAAAGTGTAACCAAAAAATAGGATTTGTGACTATGTTTCATAATTGCAAAGTATTATTCATCATATGAGACAAAATAAAAAAAAAAATGAACAGATGCTTCAAAGAAAAAATGTGATTTAAAATATGTGTGTGTGTGTGTGTATTGAATGAGAAGTGATGTGCGAGTATGACCATAAAATATAATTCCAAATTTCAACAGTACAGTACCTTCATAGTAGATACTACAGTAACTTCACTGCATATAGATAGGAGAGATATAATAAAGAGTATAAATTAGATGACACAGCTTCTCGTTCTCTTAATTTGCCACCCCATAAAAAATCCAACTGTTTTTTTTTCCTAACCAGAAACGTTTGAATCCAAAGACCCAAATAACCTGTCACAGCTGATACACGAAGTATCAATATTACTATTCTTTAATTTTTACTAATACATTTCATTTTGTATGGATTGGTCAATTCCATTGTCCAATGGAATAGGATGTATTAGTTAAGAGACGAGTTGACAGTCAAAACGCTGGAAACATTAGGTAAAACTTTTTAGTTTTTACAAGTACTGAATAGATATGATGTGTTGTGGTGTGGATATGTGGGTATATACAAATGATTAAGAACATGCCTGTATATGAGTAATATAAATCTATTATGTATTTGGTTACACCCAAGTCTTTAAAACACACGTTGTTATGAAAAGTCTGTGGAAAGATTAATAACTATTAGATGTCTATGTATAGTTTGCTTGAAGGATATCTTTCTTATGATTGGGGTTGGAAGTCACCCGTTAATAATTTTTTCTTGTCCTGTACTTTATGGTTGCATCTTTGGTGGTACATGGCATAGTTCAGGTATCCGGACTAGTATTGTAGATGTCATGGTTCAAGTACCGAGGGTAGTACATGGTTCAAGTACTGAGGGTAGTACATGGTTCAAGTGCCGAGGGTAGTACATGGTTCAAGTACGAGGGTAGTACTGTACATGGTTCAAGTACCGAGGGTAGTACATGGTTCAAGTACCGAGGGTAGTACATGGTTCAAGTACCGAGGGTAGTACATGGTTCAAGTACTGAGGGTAGTACATGGTTCAAGTGCCGAGGGTAGTACATGGTTCAAGTACCGAGGGTAGTACATGGTTCAAGTACCGAGGGTAGTACATGGTTCAAGTGCCGAGGGTAGTACATGGTTCAAGTACCGAGGGTAGTACATGGTTCAAGTACCGAGGGTAGTACATGGTTCAAGTGCCGAGGGTAGTACATGGTTCAAGTACCGAGGGTAGTACATGGTTCAAGTACCGAGGGTAGTACATGGTTCAAGTGCCGAGGGTAGTACATGGTTCAAGTACGAGGGTAGTACATGGTTCAAGTACTGAGGGTAGTATATGGTTCAAGGGTAGTACGTGATTCAGGTACTGAGGGTAGTACATGCTACGGTCTAATTGTGTTGGGTAAATACCTTGGCTAAAATACAGGTGTTTGATTTATGTTCACCTTCCCACAGCGGCATTTTAAGTGTTGTGCATTATTTGCAGGAGAACAAACCATTGTAAAAATATCACACATCATCACCTAACTTTTCTTTTGCCTGAAATAGAACCATAGCGACACAGTTTTAGTATTGGTTACTGTGTCGTTGTCTCGGTCGCACTGTATTCCCAACTTAAAGCAGCACATCTACTGAACATCAAAATTAAACAAATAAATTGTCTTCATTTTCAATTCGAGTTAAGTGAGAAAATTTAATTGGTTATTACGGTTAATTACGTTAGCTTTTTTTTAGCTATTGCTGAAAATGTATCATACATTCTACTGAATGTCATACTACAACTACCTACATACTACATAGGCCTAGGCCACAGCTGACATTAATATGTCAGCTTCAACGATCAAATCACTATCAATAATTTCAGTCAGATGGTGCCACATACTGTACTTGGTTATTTAATTAGTCGATCAGTAAATCACAAAAATTAAGCACTCATACTCAGTATGTACCCATTCAAAGGAGTATTTAGTAAATAAAATGAAAATGGGTTGTTGAGACTACTAGTAGACAAAGTGTACTTGGGTTTCCAGGTGAGCCTGAAAAGTCTCCTATCCCCATGACTTTCCTCCTGTCACCAAAACAGGACGTAATAAATGTCTGGCTAGGTTATGTATTGGGCCCCACATGAACTCGCGAACACTTTAATGGAACAGAGACCTGCTGCCTTCACAGCTGCCCTGTTCCACTAATAGTCACACACCTTGCAGAATGTGCAGATTTTAAAAAATATGGCTTTCCACAGTGTTCCTTCGAGTTGTCTGTCCCACGCTAAAATCCTCAGTGAATGTGATTAGTTTGACATCACTCATCTTGCACCTTTTTGCATTTGTATTGGCATCATAATGTTTCATAGGAACACTTGAATGTTCTGTAATGCAGTGCTATATAGCTTTTTGGGTTTAATGATTTTCTTTTGATAATTATTTATTTCCAGGCAGGTCATGCCAGGAAGCACATGAGCTCCCAGGCAGGTAGAGGCATAATCAGGCAGGCCAGGTGCACATGGGCTTCCAGGCAGGCCAGGTGTACATGGGCTTCCTGACAGGCCAATGGTACATGTGCTTCCTGACAAGCCAGGTGTACATTGGCTTCCAGGCAGGCCAGGTGCACATGAGATTCCAGGTAAGCCATGGGCATATGGGCTTCCATGCATCAGGTATACATGACTCCCAGGCAATCCAACTGAACATGAGGTACCAGATAGGTCAATGTGCATATGGGCGTGAAAACAGGCTAGGTGTGCATGAACTTCTAGATAAGTTCGATACACATGGGCTTCCAAGCAGATTTGGCAATGAAATAAATTATAACTACAGTGCTGATGAACAAAGACAAAATTTTTGTTTTGTTTCACAAAAAAATCAGTACAGTATAAAGATTTAATATTTTTGTATTATTTTGCAATCATTTTTTGTTCCTTGAATCATTACATGATAGAGTACAGTTCTGTATTAGGTTCTCCTTCCAATAAATATTAGGCTTACTAGAAGGCCATTTAAATATGTAACTGGAAAATTTGTAAATATTCAGGAGTCGTATCCAAATGGGCTACATTTGGGCTGTAGAAACTATGAAATGGTGTTAAGGTATGATGTAGCAATTCCTGGGATGGCTAGTGTGACCGAGGGACCACACAGAGATGAGTAAAATGTTGCTTACTCACACTTTCTCCTTTGGCTAAAATTTATGTGCTCTTCACAGAACATTTCCAGAACCTTTTTTTTAGTGACATAGTATAATCATGTGAACTACTACTAAACTGTTAAGGATAATTTTATATTAAGAATGTGAACTACTGTATTTGTTATTAAATATCTTGCACTATTTTTAATTCAAACTAATGTATGCCATGATTTTGTCAGCTTAAATATTTAACTATGCATAGAACATTTTGAATATCCTCACCAAATTGAGCTGAGTGTTTCTATGAGCTAGAGTTTTGTCTTGGTCGAGATAATGTTGCGAGAAGCTTTTTCTGAGCAACCTCTTGTCGGCAGCTTCCCTAGCCTATTTCCAAGTTACTCTAGACCCAAGGAGGCAAGTGGATAGTTCGCTGCTATCCTTTGATTTACACATCTGGAGAAATTTAATCTGCTGTACTGTCATATCTTCATATTTCATTTGTGGGCATTCTCTATTGATAGTGTAGTCACCAGTATAAGGTGGCCTAGAGGGCTTTGCAGTGTTCTGTAGTTATCTTTCCTTATGGAAGATGTTCTGATGTCTTTGCCCTCGTTGTCTGGGGAACAACACCTTATAAGTTAGCATTCTCAGATCCTCCTCTTTAATGTTTTAGCTTAGATTGCTCCTTGGCTTCTAAGCTAAAACATTTTTTCTGTGGAGAGCCCCTTCAGCTCCCCAGAGCTATACTGGGCTGATGTGTATATACTGGTATTACACACACACTGTGTGTGTGTAATATATACACATCAGCCCGTTTTTTTTTTTTTTTTTTTTTTTTTTTGAGATATATACACGAGTTGTTACATTCTTGTACAGCCACTAGTACGCGTAGCATTTCAGGCAGGTCCCTGGAATACGATCCCCGCCGCGAAGAATCGTTGTTACAACCAAGTACACATTTTACAGTTGAGTTAAACAGAGGCTACAGTTAAGGATTTGCGCCCAGTAAATCCTCCCCGGCCAGGATACGAACCCATCACAAAGTGCTCGCGGAACGCCAGGCGAGTGTCTTATTACTACACCACAGAGACTGGTAATGGTATATCTCTGGGGAGCCTCCGGGTCTCACCCAGAAAATGGCGCTTCATTACATTCAAAGCTGTTTTTTTTTTTTTTAGCATGCTTGGGCCATTTTTCACATTTGCCACTGGAATTTTCCTGGTCTTTGAAAATCATCATGGACTGACTTCTTATTTTTGAGTCTCCATCTATGGAGGATGTCACCTTTAAAGGGGCATGCCTTGTTACCATAGCTTCAGATTCTTGTGTTGGTGGATTGCATGTTTGTATTCAGCAATTTATTAGGCTGCAACCTCTATCATTCTATTTTGTTAAGAATGTATTGGCTATGATCCATTGTGGGCCAATCATTATTGAGGCTTAGCTTGTATTTGCATGGGCTGCACCATACTTTTTCCTGTGGCAGCTCATCAGCATTACCTTGATTTACTGCTATTCTGGCTTGTCCTAAAGTTCTGCAGTTTGTTTTCTTGTTTTAAAACTTGATTGTCACAAGCCTAGTTTTGGGTTAGATGGGTGGTTAAACCGAGTCAGTCCTACACCTAATTCCAAACATTTCCCACATTTTCATCACCATTGCATCATGTCGGGGGTGACTGCTATTGACATAACATCAACTTTTGTCTTGCCCCAGGCTTCCCCAACACATAATGTATTAGTGCAATGGAGGAGGAACTTGCTCAGTAATAAAGCATTCATTGACATAAAACACCCCTTTCCGAGCGCTACCTTGGTGGCTACCCATTTGCGTCCTACAAGTTCTGCTATATCTAAGATTTATAAAGTGCAGCATAAAGTGGGTAATGCTTTGTTGTGTGCTTGTACTTGCCTTGGGAGGCAATTGAGGTAGTTGGTGATGGTTCTCTTATTTTTGTATCTGTAGATGAAGCTTTTACAATTTTTGAATTTCCAAGATTCACTTGGAGAGAATTGTGAGTGATTTGAAGTGTTTGTGTTATAGCAAACATTTTACCTTCTGTTGGATTGAAGTATGCTCTCTACCAAGCTCTCTGGCCCATTTATATCTGGGACAAGAAATTACAATGGTACTGTCCTTGTTTTCCTGAGTCTAGAGTAATGCAGTGCCCGGTGATTACTGGTGGTTATCAATATCAGTGCATTAGGCTAGAGGAGGAGCCGAAATACAGCTCAAAAGGGAACCATTGTCACTTGATTTTTTACAGCTCTTATTTTGTCATGCACTTTTGCTATTAATGTAATTTTACAGAGATGTCTGGTATAATTTTTTCTAATTTAAAATTGACAAGTATTTTCTGATGATAATTTCATTAGTGATGCATAAAGTCCTCATATTTTTGTATTTTTAGGCAAGTTTTTAGCTGTAAATGATTTTGGTTGAATTTTTTGTTTAATATTCTCTTATGGAGCTTGTAATGAAGATTAAGACTTGGGTGTCAATGTTGGTCTGCTGCATTTTTGAGAAATGTTATTTGGCAGCAACTTTGAGCTATGCATATCCATTTAGTAATGTTGAAATTCATATATGGATGCAATAAATAATTAAAAAGAATTTGTTTTGTTGTTTGTTTTTCCAGTATAAGGTCTCTAGGGGGGCATTGGGAAAAAGGAGCTACTGTATATGTAAAAGATAGTCAAAATGTTTTCAATAAAAATTGGGGGAAGGTGAAAGGAGCATATCTTAGTACTGTATGCTGAGTATAAAGATGTTACCCCTCACTTAAAATTACCATTTTGTTGTCCTACAAATACCATAATGAATTTGCTGTTTGTAGTCACCCTGGAAACACAAACTGTAACTGTCTCTATTTTCCGCTTGTTACAACTTGTAATAAAGTTGTTACATCTTGGCTTAACGTGTTTATGATGTATTAAAATGTTGTTACAACTTGCTATATTGATTGCTATAACTGGTTAGGAGGTGTTAAAACATGTTCGAACGTCGTAGTTTCGGTGTGTGTTTGGCGGGCAGTTACTCTTGTCTGTAGTGATAGTTAGAAGTGATTGACTGGAGATCCAGTGAGGGAGTCTAGAGAAGGTCTTCATCCACAAGGCACATTTAAGAGGAGCAGACCATCTAATAACCATAGCAGTTCCTTGATAAAACGGTGATACAGCCCATGATTTTGTGACAGGCATGCATGAAAAAAAAAAAAACAGCATTGACTGTAACCAAACACCTCTTTCTGGAGAAGTCCTGGTGGCTCCCTGAATCCACCAGGAAGAAGCGTGTTAAAGCAAACAAACAAAGGAAGACGTCCTAATTATTCTTCATACTAAAATGTCACATTGGATGCAAAAGTTCTGTTTGGGCATCAGGCCCAAACTAATATTAGTGGGGCTTTGGGCCTGTAGCCAGAATAATATAATATACTAGGTAAACATTAGTACTGTATATTTTGGTAGCAGTCTTTTTGTAAACGTATTATTAGTTGCTAAAAATTCTGGTACGATATTGAATGAAATATCTACAACGCTGGAATTGACTCGATGGTAACAAAAATCAATGTTCAAGAATGTACACTCTTGTATATATTCAAAAAAAAAAAATTCTACAAAATTCATTTTTATTTCTAGTCTGACGCGACACTTGAACACGTTTCGTAATAACTTATTACATTTTCAAAGACTTTAGTTTGTACACACACAACTATAACCTGCAAACACTAAACAGAGTTCTACTATGCTATGATTTAAACAGCTTTCATCTTATATACCCACATTTTGGGTGAGGTGATATGTTACAACAGTTTTGGATGAGGTGAACAAAACTTTCAACACAAGACAGAACACGAAACAATGGGTATAAATTGGGTAAATTAAAGGAAGAATGGAAGTAACTGCAAAGGGCCTATTGGCCCATATTTCTTGATGCTTCTATATTGGTGCAGAATCCTGAAGTGGGGTAGAATATAGTTGTGCATTAATTGGCTGTTGATTGCTGGTGTTGACTTCTTGATGTGTAGTGCCTCGCAGACAGATGTCAAGCCGCCTGCTATCGCTGTATCTATCGATGATTTCTGTGTTGTTTATTAAGATTTCTCTGGTGATGGTTTGGTTGTGGGGGAAGATTATATGTTCCTTAATGGAGCCCTGTTGCTTATGCATCGTTAATCGCCTGGAAAGAGATGTGTTGTCTTGCCTATATACTGAGTTCTTTGAGGCTTACAGTCCCCAAGTGGGCATTTGAAGGCATAGACAACGTTTGTTATCTATGTATATATAATATATATACAGTAAGTATGTATGTATGTATGTATATATATATATATATATATATATATATATATATATATATATATATATATATACATACTGTATATATAAAGAAGCTTGAATGGTCCCCAAGCCAATATGCAACTGAAAACTCACCCCTGAAGGATTCGAACCTAGACAGCCATGGCTCCATGCATCTTAGCATATCCAGTATTATACAGCTAGACCACACTTGACTGTACTGTGTGTGCACATACACACACACACACTGTAATAAGGAAACAGAAGGAAGGAAGGGATGAGGTATAGTGGCACTACTGATGAGAAGATGGAGTTTCAAGGAGATGGTTATCCCGGGCTGAGAGGGTCCAGAGACTACATAACAGGCACCATGATGATGGGAGGACCAAGATTAGTAGTAGCAGTGATATATAACTCTCCACCAAATGACAGAAAACCCAGGCAAGAGTAAGAAGTCAGCATGTCAGGGAACCCACAAGAATGAGAGGCAATGATGAACCAGCGAGACTCGATCTAGTCTTCACTCTGAACGACTTCAACATAAGGGAAATCAGTTTTGAAGACCTCGTTGGAATGAGCAATCACAGTGTACTGATGTGTGAGTATCTGGTCGAAGATGGGTTAATGTACTCAGGAAAGGGCCCAGAAAACAAAAGGCTGGTATTCCAAAAGGGAAACTATGAGGAGATAAGAAAATTCCTAACAGATATAACTTGGGAAACAGTTCAGAGGAAAAACGGCCTAAGACATGATGGACTACATCACGCAGAAGTATATGGAGGCAGCAGACAAGTTCGTTCCAGTCCAAAATGAAATGCAAACGAGAAACCCATGGTTTAATCGGAGATGTAAGCAAACAAAGCAAATAAGTACAAGGGTGTGCAGAAACTACAGAAATAACAGGACACTAGAGAGCAGAGGAAGATACCAGTGTGCCAGGAATGAATACGTCAGGGTGAGAAGAGAGGCAGAAAGACAATATGAAACTGACAGCAAGCAAGGCAAAAACTCAACCTCAATTGCTGCACAGCCACATCAGGAGAAAAACAACAGTGAAGAACAGGTAATGAAACTGAGGATAGGGGCAGATTCACTACAAACGACAAGGAAATGTGCAAGGAACTCCATAAGAAAATCCAGGAGGTCTTCACAGTAGAGCAAGGAGAAGTCCCAGAGATTAGAGAGGGAATATCTAATCAAACAGCACTAGAGAAGTTTGTGATTACCAGAGGGAAGGTGAGGAAGCATCTGCTAGAGTTGAAGGTGACAAAGTCTATAGGCCCGAATGAGATCTCACCATGAATACTAAAGAAAGGAGCAGAAGCTCTGTGCTTGCCAATCTCCATGGTGTATAACAAATCAATGGTAACAGGTGAACTTCCAAAAATTTGGAAGACAGCTAATGTAGTCCCGATATTCAAGAAGGGAAAAACCCGAAACGCTATGCGTACTAGTGGCTTTAGGTATTGTATGTACTGTACTACCTCTATCTTTAAATCAAACACAATGTTTGTACTGTAACTCTGCAACTATGTATGTACTTTAACTAAATACATTATTCTTATTATTATTATTAAGGGTGATAGACAGGAGGCACTGAACTGCAGGCTAGTTTCCCCTAACTTGCTTAGCATGCAAGATGATGGAGAAGATTGGTGAAAAAGCTAGTTGAACATCAAGAGCGAAACAACTTTGTAAAACAGCAAATCATGCCCCACAGGATTAATTGAATTCTATGACCAGGTAACAAAAATCAGGAAAGATAGAGAGGGGGGAGGCAGACTGCAGATTTTGGATTGCCAGAAAGCCTTTAACACAATACCACATAAGAGATTAGTGCACAAGCTGGAGATGAAGGCAGGAGTGAAAGGGAAGGTACTTCCCTTACCTGAAAGGGAAGGTACTTCCTGAAAGGGAAGGTACTTCAATGGATAAGGGAGTACCTAAGCACAGAAGACTGAGTCACTTTGAGTGGGGGAGGTTTTGGAGTGGCGAGGCATCACCAGTGGAGTCCCATAGGGATCAGTCCTTGGATCTATACTGTTTCTGATATATGTAAATGATCTTCCAGAAGGAATAGACTCGTTCCTCTCAATGTTTGCTGATGATGCACAAATTTTGAGGAGTATTAACACAGAGGAAGATAGTATGAGGCCACAAAATGGCCTAGACAAACTGAAGGAATGATCCAACAAATGGCTACTAAAGTTCAACCCAAGTAAATGTAAGGTAATGAAACTCGGTGGAGGAAATGGGAAGCCAGACACTGGAATGGGAGATGAAATCTTGCATGAAACGGCCAGTCATATATGGAGTCAGGAGAGAACCAGAAATCTAAGGCTGATCTGTAAACCTGCACTAGCAAAATTTGGGTACAGCACAAAAATATCTTCCAATATTCCTGACTGTATGTAGTAATTACCGAGCTCAAAGTACCTCATACCATTCGGTCTGAAGGCACTGATTGATAACAGGGCAATCACAGATATTGTGTTGGAGAGTATGTCCCAGCTCCTGTTAACATAGCTTACAATAAACAAGAATGTAAAAACTCTTGTATATATAAATAAATAAAAAAATAATAAAAATATATGTTAATGAAGTGTGAGCGAGGCAGGGTGGAGGGGGTCCTGCTTGGGGGTATGGGGGTGACTGATATGTGGAGGGGAGATAGGTGAGGGGTCCTTGATGGAGGGTTCTATGTTGGGGGACCAGAATGGGGATATGGGGGGGGCAATATGTGCAATGATGTACATGGTTATGGGGGGGGGGGTGATGAAGAGGGGGGGGTAATGAGGGGGGGGGGTCGCGGCCGGCCAGCCAATCAGCGGCCGCCCTCACGTTTAAACCTCCACATGTACACACATTCAAAGTGGCGGCGCCGCTGCAGGTCGGTGTCTCCTCTCTCTCTCTCGTCTCCTGGGGCCTCCCTGGCCGCCTCCTGGCTCTCTGCAGGTGTGGTGGGGCCTGCAGGAGGCCCAGCTACCGGGGTGGAGGCCAGGCTTGGGGGTGAAATAGGTGATATGTGTGTGTGTGTGTCGCGGGGAATGGGGGAGGTAAGTTGTCCTCTCCACCACAGGCTAGGGGATATGTACAGTATTAATGTCCCTGGTTGATGACTGGGGGTGTTCACGCTGGTGAGAGGCAGCACCGGGGCCGCTATCCTGGCCTGATATCACGGGAATTTAGTCCAAACATGTTAGTGAGTGACGTGACTCGGGGTGTGAGATTTGGGGCGTACCAGGTTACCAGTGACGGGTTTAAGGAGACATTGTCTGCTGCTGGGTCACTAGGAGCACCACAAGTGTGTGTGTGTGTGTGTGGGGGTGTTTCTGGTACACATGTGTACTGGCCAGGTGTGCAGGCAGTGTGGCGCACACCTGACTCCTGCCTCAAACACCTACCTTCTTGATCTTCATATTCCACTCACACTAACTTTATTCTTTTCCAGTGACAATAACTGGAATGTTAGATATCGAATTATGGAGCAGAGTTAGGTCTAATGAACAATCGTGGAGTTATGTGAAGGAATTAATTTCAACAGGGGGCCTGACAGCTGAATCGACAGCGCTCGGGGTTCGTGGTCCTAACCCGGACCTAAGGGTCCGGGTTCGATCCCCGGTGGAAGCAGAAACAAATAGGCAGTTAATTTCACCCTAATGCCCCTGTTACCTATCTTGAGGTCATCTTGAGATGATTTCGGGGCTTAGCGTTCCCGTGGCCCGGTCCTCGACCACCTTACCTTGAGGATACCTCGAGGTGCTTCCGGGGCTTATCGTCCTCGCGGCCCGGTCATCGACCAGGCCTCCTGGTTGCTGGACTGATCAACCAGGCTGTTGGACGCGGCTGCTCGCAGCCTGATGTATGAGTCACAGCCTGGTTGATCAGGTATCCTTTGGAGGTGCTTATCCAGTTCTCTCTTGAACACTGTGAGGGGTTTGCCAGTTAAGTCCCTTATGTGTAGTGGAAGCGTGTTGAACAGTCTCGGGCCTCTGATGTTGATAGAGTTCTCTCTCAGAGTACCAGTTGCACCTCTGCTTTTCAACGGGGGTATTCTGCACATCCTGCCATGTCTTCTGGTCTCATGTGATGTTATTTCTGTGTGCAGGTTTGGGCCCAGCCCCTCTAATATTTTCCACGTGTAAATTATTATGTATCTCCGCCTGCGCTCAAGGGAATACAGATTTAGGCTCTTAAGTCGGTCCCAATAGTTTAGATGTTTTACCGAGTGGATTCTAGCAGTAAAGGATCTCTGCACGCTCTCCAGGTCAGCAATTTCACCAGCAGTGAAAGGGGCTGTCATTGTGCAGCAGTACTCCACTCTAGAGAGCACAAGCGTTTTGAAAAGTGTCATCATCGGTATAGCATCTACCAGGTCTCATTTTTATTACACACCCCTCAGGAAGCAGCCCGTAACAGCTGTCTTAACTCCCAGGTACCCATTTACTGCTAGGAAACAGGAGCATCAGGATGAAAGAAACTTTGCTCATTTGTTTCCGCCTCCACCGGGGATCGAACCCGGAACCTCAGGACTTCGAATCCGAAGCACTGTCCACTCGGCTGTCGGGCGCCGTACAATTACCTAGCAGTAATTAGGTACCTGGGAGTTAGACAAATGCTACGGGCTGCTTCCTAGGGTGTGTGTGTGTGTGAAAATTAGGATTAAAGACTTGTCCGAAATGCTATGCGTGCTCGTGGCTGTACAAGAATGTAAGAACTTTTATTTATATATATATATATATATATATATATATATATATATATATATAATTATAAATAAATAAGTAAAAAATCAAGAAACAAATTAGTCTTAATTGTTTTTAGTTATAAATGATTGATTCAGGGTTAGGTTAGGTTAACTAGTGGAGCTTTTCATACCAAAGTTAAACAAGTGACAGTTGACAGTACAGTTGACAGTAAGGTACGAGGCATGTATTTTTTGTATTTATATACAGTATACAAGAGTTGTTGCATTCTTGTACAGCCACTAGTACGCGTAGCGTTTGGGCAGGTCCTTAATCCCACGTTCCCTGGAATACGACCCCACGAAAAATTAACAACCAGGTACCCGTTTTACTGTTGAGTTATACAGTCTACCAGTTAAGGATTTACGCCCGGTAAATCCTCCCTGGACAGAACGCTCGCGTACCGCCAGGCGAGTGTCTTAACCACTACACCATGGGACTGCTATGTCATACTTTTTGTTATATGTAAGAGTGAGTGCCGCCTTTTGTGCCAGATGTACAGTTTGTTGCGTTAGCCTATACCACCAGTAATTGATGTCGGGGACAGGGAGCCCATGTATACGTGTGCTTTGGGCTTCTATCGACGTCCTCCCCCCAAGGTCGGACAAATGACCCACCCCAGGATGCTACCCCACAATTGCCTAACTCCTGGGTACTTAATGCTAGGTGAACAGTGGCATTAGTTGAAAGGAAATGTGGCCAGTGATTTCTGTCCTACCTGGTAATTGAACCTGGGATCCCCAATTATGAGTTGAGAATAAATCCATGTGTACTACAAGACCTTATGGTGAGGTACACTTTATTTATATAATGCTGTGCCTCGTGGATGAGTATCCACACATTACAGCAGTAACCTAAAGAAACTGCAACGCTCATTGTTCAGTAAGCTTAGACTCTAAACATCTTCATACCTGGCAACTTCTGAGGAGCTTTTGTACTTTTAAGTTGATAAGCTGTTGGCTTCCTGTCCTTGTTGAAGCCATTAGTGTGTGAGTGGCCCTCGGGTAAGTTTCGGAGTCCTGCTGTCAAGAGTGGTGGTGGTGTTTTACCTGAATTTACCACCAATTAAATTTGCAACAATTTGAGCCAAGAAGTGTGATGCCTGGATCATTGTGTAAAGGAGCCAGATATGCCAGCGCGCACACTCCAGGCTACGATACATCTTGGATAAGTCGCTCCACAACGTTGTCGCTTGGACCGTCGACTTCCCATGGCGTCGCCTACATATTTACAGTACTTCTAATTTCGTTATGAAATTAGATTATTTGAAAGTAAAAATAAGTTTAATCATGTTCTGCATTCAGCACCAACATTTGTAAGTAAATGTACAGTACCATATTTCTTCATTATTTACATAATGGTAGCAGGATTTGGGTTAGGGTAATTCTATGGACCCAGTAATAGTGGTGGTTGTGGTGGTGGTGGTGCTTCTCTGATGGCCATCATGTATTGGTGGTGTTTCTCTCCATGACTGTTGTATGGGGGGGGGGGGTTTAGTCCTCCCTATGGCTGTCATGTGGTGGTGCTGGTCCTCTCCATGACCGTCTTGTGGTAGTGGAGGTCCTCCCCATGGCCATCGTCGTGTGGTAGTGGAGGTCCTCCCCGTGGCCGGCGTGGTGTGGTGGTGGTCCTTCCCGTGGCTGTCGTCGTGAGGTGGTGGAGATCCTCCCTTGGCCGTCGTGGTGAGGTGGTGGAGGTCCTCCCCGTGGCTGTCGTGGTGTGGTGGTGGAGGACCTCCCCGTGGCTGTCGTGGTGTGGTGGCGGAGGTCCTCCCCGTGGCCGTCGTGGTGTGGTGGTGGAGGTCCTCCCCGTGGCCGTCGTGGTGTGGTGGTGGGTCCTCCCCGTGGCTGTCGTGGTGTGGTGGCGGAGGTCCTCCCCGTGGCCGTCGTGGTGTGGTGGTGGAGGTCCTCCCCGTGGCCGTCGTGGTGTAGTGGCGGAGGTCCTCCCCGTGGCCGTCGTGGTGTGGTGGTGGTGGTCCTCCCTGTGGCCGTCGTGGTGTGGTGGTCCTCCCCGTGGCTGTCGTGGTGTGGTGGCGGAGGTCCTCCCCGTGGCCGTCGTGGTGTGGTGGTGGAGGTCCTCCCCGTGGCCGTCGTGGTGTGGTGGTGGGTCCTCCCCGTGGCCGTCGTGGTGTGGTGGAGGTCCTCCCAGTGGCCGTCGTGGTGTGGTGGCGGAGGTCCTCCCAGTGGCCGTTGTGGTGTGGTGGCGGAGGTCCTCCCAGTGGCCGTCGTGGTGTGGTGGCGGAGGTCCTCCCAGTGGCCGTCGTGGTGTGGTGGTGGAGGTCCTCCCCGTGGCCGTCGTGGTGTGGTGGTGGAGGTCCTCCCGTGGCCGTCGTGGTGTGGTGGTGGGGGTCCTCCCAGTGGCCGTCGTGGTGTGGTGGTGGTGGTCCTCCCGTGGCCGTCGTGGTGTGGTGGCGGAGGTCCTCCCCGTGGCCGTCGTGGTGTGGTGGCGGAGGTCCTCCCCGTGGCCGTCGTGGTGTGGTGGTGGAGGTTCTCCCCGTGGCCGTCGTGGTGTGGTTATCTTGAGATGATTTCGGGGCTTTAGTGTCCCCGCGGCCCGGTCCTCGACCAGGCCTCCACCCCCAGAAAGCAGCCTGTGACAGCTGATTAACACCCAGGTACCTATTTTACTGCTAGGTAACAGGGGCATAGGGTGAAAGAAACTGCCCATTGTTTCTCACCGACGCCCGGGATCGAACCCGGGACCACAGGATCACAAGTCCAGCGTGCTGTCCGCTTGTCCGACCGGCTCCCTTTGGTGGTGGTGGTGGTTCTCCCCGTGGCTGCCGTTGTGGTGGTGGTCCTCCCCGTGGCCGTTGTTGTGGTGGTGGTCCTCCCCGTGGCCGTTGTTGTGGTGNTGCTTGGGGGTTGAGCTCTGGCTCTTTGGTCCCGCCTCTCAACTGTCAATCAACTGGTGTACAGGTTCCTGAGCCTACTGGGCTCTATCATATCTACATTTGAAACTGTGTATGGAGTCAGCCTCCACCACATCACTGCCTAATGCATTCCACCTGTTAACTACTCTGACACTGAAAAGTTCTTTCTAACGTCCCTGTGGCTCATTTGGGTACTCAGTTTCCACCTGTGTCCCTTTGTTCGCGTCCCACCAGTGTTAAACAGTTTATCTTTATCTATCCTGTCAATTCCTCTGAGGATTATGTAGGTAGTGATCATGTCTCCCCTTACTCTTCCGTCTTCCAGTGTCGTAAGGTGCATTTCCCGCAGCCTTTCATCGTAACTGATACCTCTTAGTTCTGGGACTAGCCTAGTGGCATATCTCTGAACTTTTCCAAGTTTCGTCTTGTGCTTGACAAGGTACGGGCTCCATGCTGGGGCTGCATACTCCAGGATTTGTCTTACATAAGAGGTATACAAGGGTCTGAATGATTCCTTACACAGGTTCCTGAAGGCAGTTCTGATGTTAGCCAGCCTCGCATACGCCGCAGATGTTATTCTTTTGATGTGAGCTTCAGGAGACAGGTTTGGTGTGATATCAACTCCTAGATC
>WNGS01165503.1:26470868-26506728 GCA_020271785.1 Procambarus virginalis | reverse complement strand
ACTTAGGTGAGATACTAGTAACAGGTGGCAGTCGCTTGTCAGGACTCATTGTCTGAGCTGGAGTCCACATGCGAGCAGCAGGAGGAAGATATTGAATATTCTGGGAGATATTGGATTCCATTCAAAGGCTACTTCTACATGCATCAATTTATTGCCATCATCGAGACTTTCACCATCCATGTTGATACTGTCGTAGAAACCACTACCAGACCCAAGGGATGATGATGGGGATGATGAATTAGACCCACCCCTTAGGTTAGACAATTTAAGCTCAGAGGAGCTACTACTGCTTTCATTTCCAAATTTGAGAACCCTTTTCCCTCCCCCACATGGCAATTTTGAATCATTTACATATTTATTGGATACATCAATTAAATCTTGATTATAAATATCACTGGCACTCATCTTCTTCTGGACAGCCCTCTTAACATTGTTAGAAATATTTCTAGATTTCTGCTCCTCTAATGCACTGAACATCTTGGAAGTAGTAGGCACACGAGAGGTTGGTGGGGAGGAACTTCGTAGGTCAGACACAGTCAATGGGGAACTTGAGACGTCAAAGCCCGAGCTGAGGGAGGAGAGCCGCTGACTGTAATCTTCTGAACTATTCACTGGGCTTGACTTGCTGATAATGCTTTGGTCACGGCAGCGTGTCGGGGAATCCTGCAAAATGCAGCAGCCATGAGCTAAATAAGTTACATTTTATCCATATACTGTATAAAATAATGATTTATAAAAATCAAATACAATTAATAACAAACCAATAAAAGGTGATATCATAACTTACACTGCAGTCTCATACACTAATTGTTGTATTAAAAATCTACAAAAGATGCAAAATACAGTTTACTGAATTTTTTCCAATCATGAATTGAAACTAACTTTATCCATTTAATAAATCAAATATGCCTTATTTCCAGTATTTGTGTACAGTATAATTACTACTGTGAATACCAGTCAACTGTGAAAAGGCACTTGCAAATCTACACAAGCAAACTAATGTCATGTCAACACCTGTGCAGGGTAGTGTGATGTGTAACACAAATGTCAAACATTTAAGTGGTGAGCCAAGTTAAGATACAAGTTAATTTTATCACTGCATGAATTCTTTAATGATGAACAAGGACAGAGTTCAGCAGGCACCCAAGTAACCTCAAACTGATAATTGCTGTAACTACAACTGCTGCATTACGCAAGATGAAAGTTTGTTCCTATTGCATACAGTACTGAAGACATGACAATTTTTGTGGATTACTGTGAATCCAAAGCTCAAAATATTATTTTGTAGTTAAATGCAAATCAAAGAAATATAGATGGGAAGAGTCAAGTTTTCTGAGCACATCCATCATGTCTGACCAAAAATCAGAATATAGTAAAGCTCTTAAAAGAGGCAATCTACTGATTAATGATTTTTCAACTTCATATAAGCAGTTTCTGAAATCCTGAACTTTATTATGGTACAGCCAAACAAACCACATTTCATATGGTGTAGTGCACAGTAAAGAGTGCTGTATAAACAGGGCTGTATAAACAATGCTGTATAAACAGGGATGTATAAACAGTACTGTGTACATGCCATCATTAAACTGAGCAAGCATGCCTGGCTCATGAGCATATACACTTAACATTCTCACACATGCTAGCACCAAAAAATGCCAGAAAAAGAGAGAGACAACTGGATAATATTTGGGGCTGGAGTACAGTACTGTGACTGGAGTGGGGATTTTCTACACGAGACTATCACAAAATCCTCCCCTCAGGGCTGCCATTATGAACATTACTATTGTCCAGCCCTATATGTAGCTATGCAAGTGGTCAGAAAATAAACATCAAAACTGCAAAAACCAATCACTATGCAACGTAATAAGTAAATAAAATATTTTAGTCTTTCAAGAAAAGAACATTATAATTGAAATTGAATAGAAAAGTTGATTAAATAAAAAGAATTCACATATATTCAGGCTGTGCAATTTACTATTTTGAGGGGGGTAGGGGGGAGTTATAAGCATTAACACTTTCGCCCGGGCATGACGCGGCATTGCGTCATCCGTTTACTGTCAGTAGTCTCGGGGATGGCGCAGCATTGCGTCACCCACTAAAATAATCGCCAAAAATCAGGTTTTTATCCTATTTTTTTTTGACTGGTTTTAAAATGTGTGCCTATGTGTTCTCTACATGCCTATGTCATGTTCAACACACAATAATACTAAACATTTGTGGGCAGGAATTGGGAGTGTAGCTGGAAGGCGTCTGGGCGCTCACTCGCAGCGAGTGGCCCGTCTTCAACTTGTCGGCGGGTAAAGCGTGACCAAGTTTTTTATTTTATATGCTAATGATCCTCTAGAGAATTCTATTGCGAACCCATTGATACCAAAATGAAAGACCTAGGACGAAAATTGAGGTGACCAGAGGGAAAAAAAAAAAAGAGTGCCATTTTATCGCTTTTGCACGCTCCTGGGTAACTCGTTCGCACTTTCTCTGTTTGCTGCGGGTAATTAGTCGGGTTTTTGGAGTTTATATGCATTTAGTGCTGTAGAGAATTCTATTGCGAACACAATGATACCAAATTTAATCTTGTAGGACGAGAATTAAGGTGACAAAGTTGAAGAGAGTATACACTTTTCAGAATTAACGCGCGCTCCCGTGAAACCCTGGGACCCAAATCGCACAGTTGAGGGGTGGCGCGCGAGGCACGTCAAAGTGTTAAGTGCCAAAAACTAATGCTATTTTAAGAATAAATATTGTAACAAAACAGGTTAAGGGCTGAAAAGCTCCCACATCATCTGTTAAATTTTCCTTGGATATCATCTACAACCAGGTACCTGTTCACTGCTGGGTGAACTGAGGGTACAGTTAAAGATTGGTGCCCAGTCAATCCTCCCTAGCCAGGAAAGCTTATGCATTTGTTTGATATGGTGATGCAAAATGAAAAGTTTTACCCTTTGATATAAGTACCGGTACTGACAGATACGAATACTGTATTCACAATACCAAACTACCATGCAAGCAATTCATTTAATTATTATTAGTCAGTTCTTTAAGACAAATTAAAGGTGATATTGTTGGGTCTGTCAGTCAAAAATTTTAATAAAATTATACAATGGCTAAAAATTGTATAATTTTTGTATAAAAAAATTGTATTGAAAAAAAAAATAAAATAAAAAATTGTATAAAAAATAATAATTATCCTCAATTTTAATAATAAATAATAAACATAACACCTTAGTTTTGCTATCAAAATTTTGTTTAACCGCAAAAGAATTCATTTTAAAAATATGGAACAAATGTTCAAGAAAATATTTAACATTCTTGTCTGCCTTTAAAACAAAAATACAAAGGCTCATCCACAGTTATACATGAGCTACATGTTGCAAGGAGCGTCTACACCAGTGGCCACACCACCGCAAACACCCACACTCGGGATTACATTTCAACTTTCCTTGCATTAGGAACTCCTGCGGGCAGGAACTGTCTTCACGTAAAAGACATCTAGGAGTGAAGAGCTACTTCATTGTGTTTTCCCTACCGCCATCTTGTATTTCCCAAGACTCAAACTCTATACAACAATCGACAAATGCACTGAAAAATTTGCTGCTTATATATTAATTTACTGGGCAAAATGCCAAACTTGACAAGAACAGTACAGTATATTCAAAAGAAAATATTTATTTACAAAATATTAATGTACAAGTTAAAATGTATTTACTTCTTAAATAGAGACAGTAGTTAATACGCATTCGTCTGTTTTTGTTGAAATATTTCAACGTGCTCTGACAATCTAGTAATAACCACTTATGAACATCATATGTTTGGTGAAGCACTGCATACAGAATACTTCAGAGTTTCCCATCCATGTGCTCATGGGCACATATTGACCATCATCAATACTGCTCCTCGTATTTATCAATACTTTGAGGATTAAAGTGGTCTCCCAAAATTCTACACTAAAAATGTAATGACCAAAGGCATTCACATAAGCTGCAAACAAAATTAAATGCATTGCTGGGGATTGTCGATCAAATATAAACAGATTTATTCATGCATTTAAGGTGCTGAACTTCCTGTGCATATAACAAATTTACCATGCAAATCTGGAATAATATTTGAGAGATTTGTAAATAAACTCCAATGATTCTAGACCTCTACCGTGTCAAAAACATTTGTCATATAAACATGATACACAACTGTTAATACTGTAAGTATCAAGGTACGTACTGCATTTTATGTAAGATCTTTGAAAGCATATTTTAAAGCAAGGTTTAAATACTGTACCATATTCATCATATATGTGCTCAAATCAATACATCTGATGCCTTGTTATCCATAGGAGTTGCCTCTCCCTCAGGGCTGAGCCTTGTGTTTGCTTCTATTAACACTATCGGTCACCGGGCAGGCGCGCGGTCAACTTTGGGGTCATGCACCCGACGTGCGGGCGAGCGTGTGGGTAAGCGCACGGTGACACCTAAATGTGTATACTAGTTCCAGCTTTCTCACCTTAATTCTCGTGCTACGTCGCTCGTTTTGGTATCACTGTGTTCGCAATTAAATTCCCTACAGGTGTGTATAAATATAATGTCCAAAAGCCCGGCGGACTCCCAACAGCAAAGCCTAAAGTCGGCAAAAGTTACCCATGAGCGCACAAAATCAGTAAAATGTGCATACTCATTCCATTTTTCTCACCTTAATTCTCGTGCTACATCGCTCGTTTTGTTATCATTGTGTTCGCAATTAAATTCCCTACAGATGTGTATGAATATAATGTACAAAAGTTTGGAGTGCCTCCCCGCAGAAAAGCCTAAAGTTACCCATGAACGAGCACTAATTTGTACACTGCAACCTAATGTGTATACTCGTTCAGTTTGATAACATCAATTTTCGTGTTACGTCTTTCATTTTGGTATCAAATTGTTCGCAATAAAAAGGCGCGTATTTTAAAACTAGCCCCATAATAATAGAGCAATAACTGGAATTTTAACAAATATTTTAATTCTGGAAGCTCATCATCACAAAATTATTTATATCTTTCCAGTGTTCTGACATAAATTTTTGTGTTACGTCTTTCATTTGGTATCAAATTGTTCACGACATAAAGGCGCGCATTTTAAAACTAGTCCCAACATAATAGCACAATAAATAGAATTTTAACATATTTTAAAATTTTGACCAAAAACCTATTTATAATCAAATAAGCGTTCAGACTTCAAGTTTCATGTTACATCTTTCCTTTTGGTATCAAATTGTGCGCATTCTAAAGGCGTTTATTTTATACTAGCCCTAGGTCAATTGGATAAAAAAGGAATTTTATACAAATATTTTTGTAGTGGACGCAAGTCCGGTCCAAAGTTACCGATAGTGCTAAAAAGCCCCTTGAAGGAGTGCTCAAAATATTTGATGAAACCTGTACAAGCCAGTATTACCGTCCCGTAAGTAATGTTGCTTGCATCAAGAAGCAAGAATAAAGAAAGAATACAGACTGCTCAGAATGGATTAACCAACTGGTTCAAATGTATTCTGCCAATGAGTATGTATCTTACTTGGTTTGTGAGAGCGATGTCCGAGCCTGTGAATGAGCAATTCATAAACATATCATTCCAGGTTTTACGGTATGAGTGGGCATTGTTATTCCTTGCTGGGAGTTGTCTGATAAATAACTTCTCTGACAAGGCATGGCAAATGACTTCATACATACCATGCCAACAAGACTCTAAGTTTTATCCCTATATGGTAGAAGACTACTTATTTGTACCTTCCTTGTATATAAGTAAATAAATAAATAAATAAATAAATAAATAAATAAATAAATAAATAAATTTGTCTCCTATCATCTGTCCAGAAGACAGGCTTCACAAGCCACATTCATATATTGTCCCAGTTGTCTGAACACCCCCCCCCTTTCCCCACACACCCATAAAGGAGGTACTGTATTGCAAGGAGTGCAGGTGCCTGCAGATCCATACAAAAATTTATTGTATGTGTAAAAGCAGAACAGTTAACAGGAAAATACAAAGGGACAATTCGATGAGGAATATCGGTGCATAAAAGAATTTACTGGTAGGACAATATGGAGGAGAAAATGTGGTATTTTGAGAAAGGGAGTGGACAAGTAAGTAAGTAATTATCAAAAGAAGGCACCAAACCGGGAAGACTATGTAGCACCATCAAATGTGCGGAATAATCAGAGGGCGCTAAATATCACCAAGGATGCCATACGCGAACAAAAACGCATAATGCAGGGAGTGGACAAAATGAGTGTGCATATAATAGAGCATACTCAATATGAGGCGCACATAAAAGACAACCATGTAAGATGACTTATCTCTAGTCTTACATTATAGCCTTCAACACCAAATTTGTCACTACAATAGAAGGGTGGCCAATACCTGTATATGAACTGCCTTTAGAAATTTGAACAGAATTGTTCAGAATTTGTGTACAATTTGTCTGATTATTTCTGGAATATGTAGCACCAGCATGGAGTCCTTATTGTGTTAAAAACAAAACTAAGTTGAATAAAGTTCAGAGGATACCACTGACTAGTCCCAGAGCTGAGAAGTAAGAGTTAGAACGAAAGAATACAGGTGGTTAGCCTCACATCACTAGTCAGAACAGGAGACATGATTATCACATATGAAATATTCAGAAAATAGACAGGGCAGAGAAGGGATTTTTAGCATGGTTAGTACATGGTTCCAAGGGGTTGTCATTGCCAGGGGTGGTAATGGGGGACGAGCTCCCATGACCTATAAAATGCTCCTATATGGCATGCGTCTCAAATAGCCTCTGACAACCAAGTCCAACTCCTGGCCTGCACGGGTGGCTTAGTCTTTAAGTCCGGCGGAACTGCTTTTACCGACAGGAGAAGGGCGAGGGCGTGCCTCTGGCGCCTTAAAACCAGCTGCTCCGGGTAGATGGGACTCGATAGCCTTGGAAGGCAGCCATCTAGGGGAAGGAAAACCCCGATTTTAAACCTCTGCTGCCTTGCGGCCATACCCCTTTTCTGGGAAAGGCTTCAGGAGTCAACCTCGAGGAAAAATCCGGAGTTGGAGCCCCTAAGGCAGTTCGTTGTTGACGTCGACCTCGTTCTGGCAGCTCCTGCGACGTTGCTGGAACCATGTGTATTGGCATTTGCCTTTCTATTGGATAATTTCAGCAACGTGGAGAGGGGGGATTTGCTGCATGGGTAACAGCTCCTCCTCCATATCTACCTACCCAGGCTTTGCGCCCTGGAGAGGACACTCCAGCTTCGCCTCACAGCGTCGAACCAACACGGGAAGTGACAGTCTACCGGTTTTAAGTCTTCTGCTCGATTGGCGAAGAGTGTGACGCCAGGGGTTGCTTCTGACGGTGGGAGGGGTCATCGTGCCCCACTGGGCAGCTACCGCCCGCCTCAAGCTGGGCAAACCCCAGCCAATAAGGTGTTGCCTCGCCACGGTCCGTTAACCTCACTGGGTGCGTGGGGTTTAGGGTGAAAACCGACAAGCGGCCCGACAACTTTGCACCAAGCAATATCATACCCAAAAAGAAAATATCAACTGCCCTAAAGCTGGGCACATGGAACGTCAGGACACTGACACCAGGTTTCTCTGACGACCTGCAAGAAATCAATGACGCCCGAAAAACAGCAATCATGATAGGGAGCTGAGCAAACTGCAGATGGATATTGTTGCTCTCCAAGAGACCAGGCTCCCTGGATCAGGATCTGTGAGAGAGAGGACCTTCTCTTTCTTCTGGCAAGGAAAACCACCTGATGAGACCAGAGAACATGGTGTGGGATTTGCCGTCAGGAATACACTGTTGGGATACATTATGCCACCGATGGGGGAAACCGAACGAATTCTGTCTCTGCAACTGCACTCCCAAACAGGACCAGTCAATGTAATTAGTGCATATGCACCAACCCTGACTTCTCCAGCAGAGGCAAAGGAAAAATTCTACGATGACCTCAACAGAGTCATAGCAAAAATCCCTGTAAAGGAGCCACTGTTTATCCTCGGCGACTTCAACGCCAGAGTGGGTGCCGAGCACAACATTTGGCCCACTTGTCTGGGTAAATTCGGCATAGGGAGGATGAATGAGAACGGGCAACGTTTGCTAGAACTCTGCTGCCTTCATGGTCTCTGTGTCACCAACACGTTCTTTGGCACAAAGCCTCAACACCGAGTATCTTGGAGACACCCCAGATCCAAGCACTGGCACCAGCTTGACCTGATTCTTACCAGGCGTGCAAGTTACCCAGTGTCAAGATTACGCGTAGCTACCAGAGTGCTGTCTGTGACACCGACCACTCCCTGGTCTGTAGCAGGGTCAAGATGCAACCAAAGAAGATTCATCACTCAAAAAAGACGGGCAGACCTCGCATCGACACCACTAAGACCCGAAACCAGGACAAGGTGAAAGATTTTGCACGAGTGCTCGAGGAAGCTCTCCCTGGCCCAGCCGGGGTCACTGCCTGTAAAAGATGGGACACTTCAGAGACGCTGTGTTCAACGCTGCCATTTCCACCTTTGGCAAGAAGACCAGCAGGTCGGCTGACTGGTTCGAGGCTCACTCGGAAGAGATGACACCTGTCATTGAAGAGAAGAGAAACGCCTTGGCAGCCTACAAAGCCTGCCCAAGTCAGCGCAACTTACAGATCCTTCGGGCCATCCGCTGCAAAGTACAGCAGAGCGCCAGGCGATGTGCCAACAACTATTGGCTCCAGCTCTGCTCCCAGATACAGACTGCAGCGGATACAGGCAATGTAAGGGGAATGTATGACGGCATCAAGCAGGCCCTCGGCCCAATCCAGAGGAAGACCGCTCCTCTGAAATCTGCCACTGGCGAGGTGATTCAGGACCAGACACTGCAGCTGAAGCGCTGGGTCGAGCACTACTCTGAGCTATACGCCAGGGACAATGTGGTCACCGAAGACGCCCTGAGCGCCATTGAGTGTCTGCCTGTGCTAATGGAGCTCGACAGCGAACCGACCCTCGAAGAACTCAGTGATGCCCTAGACTCCCTTGCTCCTGGTAAAGCTCCTGGCAAAGATGGCATTCCTGCTGAGACCTTGAAGTGCTGCAGAGGTAGCCTGCTCATGGAGCTGCATGAAATTCTCTGTCTCTGCTGGGAAGAAGGAGAGGTGCCACAGGACATGAGGGATGCCAACATCGTCACGCTGTATAAGAATAAAGGTGACAGGGGCGACTGCAACAACTACCGTGGAATCTCCCTCCTCAGTACTGTCGGAAAGCTGTTTGCTCGAGTCGCATTGAAGAGGCTCCAAGTACTTGCAGAGAGAGTCTATCCAGAATCACAATGCGGATTCAGAGCTGACAGGTCCACAATCGACATGGTCTTTTCCCTCAGACAACTGCAGGAGAAATGCAGGGAACAGAAGCAGCCACTCTTCATAGCCTTCATAGATCTGACGAAGGCCTTCGACCTCGTCAGCAGGGATGGCCTGTTCAAGATCCTCCCCAAGATCGGATGCCCACCCAGGCTCCTCAGCATCATCAGATCTTTCCATGAGAACATGAGGGGCACCGTGGTCTTTGATGGACTAACATCAGACGCCTTTGACATCCGAAGTGGAGTAAAGCAGGGCTGCGTACTGGCTCCAACCCTATTCGGGATTTTCTTCGCAGTTATGCTGCGGCACGCCTTCGGATCTGTCACGGAAGGCATTTACCTCCGGACCAGGTCGGATGGAAAGCTCTTTAACCTCGCCAGGCTGAGAGCCAAGACGAAGGTTCGGCTGAGGTGTCTGCGCGACTTCCTTTTCGCCGACGACGCAGCAGTCACTGCCCACTCAGCCGAAGACCTCCAACGGCTCATGACCCGCTTCAGCGAGGCCTCTCAGGCTTTCGGACTCACCATCAGCCTGAAGAAAACACAAGTCATGGGACAAGGAGTGGACTCCCCACCTGACATCGGCATCTCCGATTCCAAACTGGAAGTCGTTCACGACTTCGTGTACCTGGGCTCCACAATCTCTGACTCCCTCTCTCTTGATACGGAGCTAAACAAACGCATCGGTAAGGCATCTACTACCATGTCGAGACTGACAAAGAGAGTGTGGGCCAACAATAGGCTGACTGAGTATACTAAGATTCAGGTTTACAGAGCCTGTGTCCTGAGCACTCTCCTTATGGCAGTGAGTCTTGGACACTCCGCGCCCGTCAGGAAAGACAGCTGAATGCCTTCCACATGCGCTGCCTTCGACACATCTTGGACATCACCTGGCAGGACAAGGTGACAAACAACAACGTCTTGGGGAGAGCAAGAATCACCAGCATGTACACAATGCTGAAACAGAGACGAATGCGCTGGCTCGGGCACGTTGTGCGAATGGGCGACGGCAGGATCCCCAAGGATCTCCTGTACGGAGAGTTGATGCAGGGAAAGCGTCCAACAGGCAAGCCCCAGCTACGGTACAAAGACGTATGTAAGAGGGACCTGAAAGCCATGGACGTCGATCTTGCTATATGGGAGACACTGGCTGCAGACCGTTCAGCCTGGAGGCAGTCTGTTCAAAGAGGTCTCTCCAAGTTCGAGGAGTCACTTGCCAAGGAATCGGAGGCAAAGAGACAGAGAAGGAAAGCCAATAGCCAGGAAGACAGACCAGAATCGGACTTCGTTTGTGCTCGGTGTGGGATGGACTGCCACTCTCGGATTGGCCTCATCAGTCACACCAGACGCTGCACCAGGATTGACAACCAAGGCGCAACTCCATAGTCTCCCGAGACTGAAGGATGCCTACTACTAGTACATGAACAAGGAAACAAGGGACATGATACACACAAGATATAAGTTAACAGACCATATGAAGGCTCTGGCACACAGCTGGCCGTGTGCCAGAGCCTTCAAGTGTGAGAGAGGTCAGCAAGGTCAACCGATTCATTTTATAAAGTTTAAGACCATGCACAGATCTAATAAATACTAAAATAAGACTTGGTGCAAAATTGGAGACAAAATTTCTAGGCTGAGAAAAACCATTATCAAATGAAAGAAATACCTTGGAAATAATCAAGCGTACCTTTACCTTCAGGAAGAGAGAGTAGTCATTCAACTGTATAAGCGCCCCCACCTGGATTATTTCATCCAGGCATGGAGACCTCATCTCCAGAAAGACATAGCTGCTCTGGAGCAGGTGCAACACCAGGCAACAAAAATCATACCAGAACTTAGTCATCTCTCATATCAGGAGCGGTTGAGGGCACTGGGCTTGCAACACTGCAGACAAGGCATCACAGGGCAGATCTAATAGAAAATTACGCGTAGCTACCAGAGTGCTGTCTGTGACACCGACCACTCCCTGGTCTGTAGCAGGGTCAAGATGCAACCAAAGAAGATTCATCACTCAAAAAGGCGGGCAGACCTCGCATCGACACCACTAAGACCCGAAACCAGGACAAGGTGAAAGATTTTGCACGAGTGCTCGAGGAAGCTCTCCCTGGCCCAGCCGGGGTCACTGCCTGTAAAAGATGGGAGCACTTCAGAGACGCTGTGTTCAACGCTGCCATTTCCACCTTTGGCAAGAAGACCAGCAGGTCGGCTGACTGGTTCGAGGCTCACTCGGAAGAGATGACACCTGTCATTGAAGAGAAGAGAAACGCCTTGGCAGCCTACAAAGCCTGCCCAAGTCAGCGCAACTTACAGATCCTTCGGGCCATCCGCTGCAAAGTACAGCAGAGCGCCAGGCGATGTGCCAACAACTATTGGCTCCAGCTCTGCTCCCAGATACAGACTGCAGCGGATACAGGCAATGTAAGGGGAATGTATGACGGCATCAAGCAGGCCCTCGGCCCAATCCAGAGGAAGACCGCTCCTCTGAAATCTGCCACTGGCGAGGTGATTCAGGACCAGACACTGCAGCTGAAGCGCTGGGTCGAGCACTACTCTGAGCTATACGCCAGGGACAATGTGGTCACCGAAGACGCCCTGAGCGCCATTGAGTGTCTGCCTGTGCTAATGGAGCTCGACAGCGAACCGACCCTCGAAGAACTCAGTGATGCCCTAGACTCCCTTGCTCCTGGTAAAGCTCCTGGCAAAGATGGCATTCCTGCTGAGACCTTGAAGTGCTGCAGAGGTAGCCTGCTCATGGAGCTGCATGAAATTCTCTGTCTCTGCTGGGAAGAAGGAGAGGTGCCACAGGACATGAGGGATGCCAACATCGTCACGCTGTATAAGAATAAAGGTGACAGGGGCGACTGCAACAACTACCGTGGAATCTCCCTCCTCAGTACTGTCGGAAAGCTGTTTGCTCGAGTCGCATTGAAGAGGCTCCAAGTACTTGCAGAGAGAGTCTATCCAGAATCACAATGCGGATTCAGAGCTGACAGGTCCACAATCGACATGGTTTTTCCCTCAGACAACTGCAGGAGAAATGCAGGGAACAGAAGCAGCCACTCTTCATAGCCTTCATAGATCTGACGAAGGCCTTCGACCTCGTCAGCAGGGATGGCCTGTTCAAGATCCTCCCCAAGATCGGATGCCCACCCAGGCTCCTCAGCATCATCAGATCTTTCCATGAGAACATGAGGGGCACCGTGGTCTTTGATGGACTAACATCAGACGCCTTTGACATCCGAAGTGGAGTAAAGCAGGGCTGCGTACTGGCTCCAACCCTATTCGGGATTTTCTTCGCAGTTATGCTGCGGCACGCCTTCGGATCTGTCACGGAAGGCATTTACCTCCGGACCAGGTCGGATGGAAAGCTCTTTAACCTCGCCAGGCTGAGAGCCAAGACGAAGGTTCGGCTGAGGTGTCTGCGCGACTTCCTTTTCGCCGACGACGCAGCAGTCACTGCCCACTCAGCCGAAGACCTCCAACGGCTCATGACCCGCTTCAGCGAGGCCTCTCAGGCTTTCGGACTCACCATCAGCCTGAAGAAAACACAAGTCATGGGACAAGGAGTGGACTCCCCACCTGACATCGGCATCTCCGATTCCAAACTGGAAGTCGTTCACGACTTCGTGTACCTGGGCTCCACAATCTCTGACTCCCTCTCTCTTGATACGGAGCTAAACAAACGCATCGGTAAGGCATCTACTACCATGTCGAGACTGACAAAGAGAGTGTGGGCCAACAATAGGCTGACTGAGTATACTAAGATTCAGGTTTACAGAGCCTGTGTCCTGAGCACTCTCCTTTATGGCAGTGAGTCTTGGACACTCCGCGCCCGTCAGGAAAGACAGCTGAATGCCTTCCACATGCGCTGCCTTCGACACATCTTGGACATCACCTGGCAGGACAAGGTGACAAACAACAACGTCTTGGGGAGAGCAAGAATCACCAGCATGTACACAATGCTGAAACAGAGACGAATGCGCTGGCTCGGGCACGTTGTGCGAATGGGCGACGGCAGGATCCCCAAGGATCTCCTGTACGGAGAGTTGATGCAGGGAAAGCGTCCAACAGGCAAGCCCCAGCTACGGTACAAAGACGTATGCAAGAGGGACCTGAAAGCCATGGACGTCGATCTTGCTATATGGGAGACACTGGCTGCAGACCGTTCAGCCTGGAGGCAGTCTGTTCAAAGAGGTCTCTCCAAGTTCGAGGAGTCACTTGCCAAGGAATCGGAGGCAAAGAGACAGAGAAGGAAAGCCAATAGCCAGGAAGACAGACCAGAATCGGACTTCGTTTGTGCTCGGTGTGGGATGGACTGCCACTCTCGGATTGGCCTCATCAGTCACACCAGACGCTGCACCAGGATTGACAACCAAGGCGCAACTCCATAGTCTCCCGAGAGTGAAGGATGCCTACTACTAGTACATGAACAAGGAAACAAGGGACATGATACACACAAGATATAAGTTAACAGACCATATGAAGGCTCTGGCACACAGCTGGCCGTGTGCCAGAGCCTTCAAGTGTGAGAGAGGTCAGCAAGGTCAACCGATTCATTTTATAAAGTTTAAGACCATGCACAGATCTAATAAAATACTAAAATAAGACTTGGTGCAAAATTGGAGACAAAATTTCTAGGCTGAGAAAAACCATTATCAAATGAAAGAAATACCTTGGAAATAATCAAGCGTACCTTTACCTTCAAGGAAGAGAGAGTAGTCATTCAACTGTATAAGCGCCCCCACCTGGATTATTTCATCCAGGCATGGAGACCTCATCTCCAGAAAGACATAGCTGCTCTGGAGCAGGTGCAACACCAGGCAACAAAAATCATACCAGAACTTAGTCATCTCTCATATCAGGAGCGGTTGAGGGCCACTGGGCTTGCAACACTGCAGACAAGGCATCACAGGGCAGATCTAATAGAAACCTTCAAAATACTAAACAATTTGGATGATGTCAATCTGGACACTTTCTTCAAAAGGTCAGATGTAGCACGAACAAGGAGCAACGGGTTCAAGCTCAACAAACCACAATGTATGACAGAAAACAGGAGATGCTTTTTCACCCATAGGGTTGTAAACCCGTGGAACTGCCTACCCGTCGAAGCCATAAACACCAAAACTCTGCTGGATTTTAAAATACAGATAGAAAAGATCCTCTGGACAAATGATGGACTTTTGACAAGCCACCAGCTTCCTGTCCTCATCGAGGCCACTAGTATTAGTGGCCCTCAGGTAAATTCAGGTAAAAACCATTTAAGATCCTACACATGAAACAATATGCCAGAACTAATCTAATGCATCCTCCCATAGTCAATTGTTGGCACCATTGTCACATTTTAAAATCAGAGCTCTTCCACATGTTTTCTTTGGCTCTTTGGCAGTACCAAAGAGCCAAAGCTCAACCCCCGCAAGCACAACTAGGTAAGTACACCTAAATACCTTTTTGAGATAATTGAGATTTAACAAGTCTTTATTCTGTCAAAAAGTCCCCACAAATACCTCATTACAACAGAGTTATTTCCTTTACAGTTGTAAAATGCAAATTCAAATGTTCCATTGCATGAAGAAATTTCTACTGATTAGTTTATATAATCTCTGTTTTGCTAAAAAATAATCCCTCTAAATATTTATATGTCTTCATTAATAATTGTTTCCAATTCCTTGTACTCCTTTGTACACTCGCCATAATTAAAATTAACTTACAGTGTACTTACTAATCCTGTATTAATCCTTACTTAATAATCTTATATTAATTCTCATTAATATGGGACAATACAGTACTAAAGAATAATCTTCTGATGCAGGAATACTATTTTGCCATATATATATTCTTTCCAAACATGGCAATATTTGATTACTGGACAATTTCATAGTCAGAAATGACTTTTATAATTTTCATCAGCAATGCATGGAAAAATATAGCCAGTTCTCCTAGTCTAAAAAGGAATAGAATAGGAGCATTATATGAAAAAGAAAACCAAGACTCCACATTAAAAATACAGAAAATTCTCCATCAACAGAAAATGACCATAAATAACAAGGTAAGAAACTCTGAACACCAATCGGCCAGACCAAGAGGTTTACATCAGGAAGTTAACATAAAGAGGCCTATACCAAGAGGTTTACAACACAAGGGTTCATTCTACAATCAATGTAAGGAAGAACTATAAACTATGTTGGTTTATAAAAATTCAATACGAAGCTCTACATTGAAAATCACGGAAGAGATCCATAAATCATTCACGCTGAACTATATGTCCCAAACATCGGTAATTGTATACTCAACACTTAGGGTTTTAGACATTAATACCACATGACTGTTGATTCGGTATGTGCATCCCATATAAATTCTAATGATAAACACCAATATTCTGCCTGAATAGCTATAAATTCTTTGGTATTGTAAAATACAATATACAGGTAGTCTAGCATTGCATAATACACTACAAATGATGTAACTGGGACTCCTTCCAATTTTTGTTGTTTGAGGGAATATCACAAATTTTCACAATTAAATATCACAATATTTACAGCAACAAGGAATAGCAGGTAATTACACAAGTTTTTTTTAAATTACCTAATTGTAGTTACAGGACGAGAGCTATGCTCGTGGTGTCCCGTCTTCCCAGCACTGTCATATAACGCTTTGAGATTACACAACCAAAAAACAGTGCCTTTAACAAACAGATCCATGCAAAACCATGCTTAACTTAACATCTATCAGCCACATAGATGAGAGAAACGATATATAAGAGTAGATAAAAAGTGCTAAACAATTTCAAAGCCAAAAAGCAGTACTATGTGTACAGTATACTGTATTACCAAAGAACACCGATGCATGCCAATATGTAAATGTACAAATTACATCCAACTAAATTATCTCAGTATTGGTATAATTTCTACAGTTGACTTTGATATTTACAAATAACAGATTAAAGAAGAAAAGGCTAAAAAGGATGGCATTAAAACAATCTGACACAAACCTGAAGAAGGAGGCGGGTCTGTTAATGCGACGCTCAGCCACTGTCGAAGGGGAGGAAGAGGAGGACGTGGAAGAGGTGGAGGAGGAAGAGGACATGATGGATGTTGAGGTGGAGGAGGAGGAGGAAGAGGAGTCTACCACACCAGCCCCCTGTGAGAGAAAACAGAACTACCACACCACTACTCAAACGAAGTACTCTTTTTCTATGTCAAATAAGTTACTAGTTTTAAAATCCCTAAGTTTTTCATGTTGTGTTTTCCACCATGCTCATGAATGGACATACTGTATGCATGATTTTTTTTTAATTCAAAACAAATGACTAAAATGCTTAATCAAATGACCTTTGCCTTTTTTTTCTTAATTTTATAAAAAAAAAATGTGGCCAATTTTACAATCAAACAAATTATTTTCCTAACTAAAATATAAGTAAATTTATTTTGTTGGGATTTTGGCTTTGAGCCAGGAACTGGAGCTAGGAACTGGAGCCAATCAGGTTATTTAGTGTCATGTTTTTCCCAGAACAAACTCTGTCAATCACTTACATACAGGTTCAAAATTACTGCCACGTGAAAACGGGAACAATGAAGGACTGGTGCCCAGTCGACCCACCCTGCCCAGGATTCAAATCCAGATCATTCTCGGTTGCAAAGTGGAAACAGGTGTGCACGTCAACCACTACAACACACAGTTCTGTCACATGTACTCTATGTACTTTTTAGGTCCACAATTATGTACTTTAATCCATTAATTACTTATTTCACATTTTCCTTTAATAACTTTACTGAAATCTAACCAAAGAGCCAATAAATTTAAATTTATAAAATTAAATCTATAAAATAAAAAATAAAGTAAATTTGTAAAATTAGGTAAAAATTGTAAGCAAAATTTATGACTTTCAAAATGAATGTCACACTTGTTGCAACATAGCAAATCATGTGATGTGAATATGAGGTGACTGCTGTCAGATGCCAAGTTTAACTGACCAGGTCATTACGCATCGCTGCATGTTTCCCCCAGTCTCTCAGCCTTCTACAAAGCCCAAAGTTCCTTACTGAATACAAATACCCAGGGGCCAGATTCACAAGAGCACTTATGCAAGCACTTATGAACATTTACATCTTTCCTCAATCTTTGACTGCTTTGGTTACATTTATTAAACAGTTTACGAGCATGAAAACGTCCCATTTAACTGTTGTTATTGTTATAAACAGCCTCCTGGTGCTTCGGAGCTCATTAACTGTTTAATAATTGGAAACAAAGCTGCCAAAGATTGAGAAAAGATGTACAGGTTCGTAAGTGCTTGCGTAAGTGCTTTCGTGAATCTGGCCCCAAGACCCTTGGAAGGCCCCTAAGTCAAGAATTTGAATTTAGCTTTTTACTTGTAAATAAGCATTCATCAGAACTACTTACTGTAGACACACATGAATTTATTATGGATATTATGGATTTAATCATTATTACCAAATAAAAAGAGTTTGTTTGCACATAACCCGACGCTATGACTGCCACTCAGTTTGTGCAGTATCCCGCCCTCAACACTCCTCACTATCTGGCCCACTGCTATGTGAGAGAGGGAAGAGATTAAACAAGTTTGCCCGTTTACATGTTTTATGTCCCAGTTTTCTATTCTAAATTTATGTATAAAAAATCTATGCTTAATTAGAGCCTGATAAAAATAAATTTATGTATAAAAAAAAAACTCAGGGCTGATCAACTGCTGCTCAGTTTGACCAATATCTGCCAGAATTCACACTGATACTTTGGGTACAGTATTAACAACTGCACAATGAAGCAACAAAGGAATACGTAACATTTACTTAACCAGAAAAGCATTGGAGAGGATGAACAGACCTGAACGATTCTGCATAACTTTTGGTTGATTTACACGGATGAAATGAACAAAAATTAATAACATGTCATCATGCTACCATAACTATCAGACACCCTTGGATCAGGAATACTGTTAGATCTTCTTTACTGAATCAGGTAGATAGGTAATGCCTCCTTTATATATTATTTTTTCAGATCATTGCATTCCCCCTTGTTCGCAAGTATGCTATTCACTCCCTCTCCACACCTTACATTTAAATCAGAAGCCACAGCAGCCAACATTCACAACATTGGACAAATTGAAAAAAGCACACCACATGAAAACTCCCAAACCCTATCAATCTACAAACTCGCTTCACCTTGAGTGCTGTCACTCAAAAGTTGCAAATTCAAAAGCACTCAACACTCAAAAGTGTAGAGTGGTGTCATTACAGCACACAAATCCGCCACCTGCTCCCTCTAATACTCAACCCACCGTATAACTCGCCCCTCACACTTACCCCCTTACTCCCAACTTGCTTCACACTTAATACATGTATAATTTTCTTTTAATATTCCTATCACTGAAGAACCATTTCCTTGACATGCAGTTTTCAGTCTAACACTCTTAAGTCACTAGACACCCCTCCCCTAAATAAGTACATGCAAACTCCATGCAACAAATGACACTCTGTGCTCAATGAAGGCACAATACTTCAGCACTTGTGAACACATTAATGAACCAGAGTGATTTGAGTACAAGTTCTTGTAAAGAACAGAGTAGAAGAGGAGGGGGGGGGGGGGTAGGAGGATTATAAAGGGTAGTGGTAGGAGGGGGGGAGCAAAGGTGGGGGGTGAGGGAGGAGGGGTTGGGGAAGAGGGAGACAGACGGGAACAAGTGGGAGGGACAAAGGGGAGAAAGGGTGGGGAAGAGGGGGGAAAGGGTAGGGGAGAGGGAGAAAGTGGAAGAATTGGGAGGAAATAAATTGTGGTAGAGAGATGACAGAGAGGAGGTGGACAGGACAAGGGGAAGAGGGGAAGGAGGGAGCAAAGGCATCAGGTGAAGGGAAGAGGGGAGGGAGGGAGGGAGCAGAGGCATCAGGTGAAGGGAAGAGGGGAGGGAGGGAGCAGAGGCATCAGGTGAAGGGGAAGAGGGGAGGGAGCAGAGGCATCAGGTGAAGGGGAAGAGGGGAGGGAGGGAGGGAGCAGAGGCATCAGGTGAAGGGGAAGAGGGGAGGGAGGGAGGGAGCAGAGGCATCAGGTGAAGGGGAAAGGGGAGGGAGGGAGGGAGCAGAGGCATCAGGTGAAGGGGAAGAGGGAGGGAGGGAGGGAACAGTGGCAATCAGGTGAAGGGAAGAGGGGAGGGAGGGAGCAGAGGCATCAGGTGAAGGGGAAGAGGGGAGGGAGGGAGGGAGCAGAGCATCAGGTGAAGGGGAAGAGGGGAGGGAGGGAGGAAAACAGTGGCATCAGGGGAAGGGGAAGAGGGGAAGGAGGGAGCAGAGACATCAGGTGTAAGGAAATGTACCTAAATGCATTTTCCAGGAATCAAAATAGCTCCACCCACATTATTTATATACTGTACAGATAATTAATATATACAGACAATTTGTGATTTACCTCAAGAATAAAAAAGGCAAAGGTTTTCAATTACATTATTATGTACCAAGCTATACACACACACACACACATTAAAAACTTGTCATAATAGTAAGTTTTAACTCTGGTCCAAGTGGAGTTAGCATCTAGGCATACTGGTATTAAACATTTTAAAGTTATTACTGAATACTGACCAATGTATCAGGCAGACATGTAGCACATGACAAACTGCATTCATGTTAAAAGTATTGACAATGAGGCATTAAATTAATTCAGTGGCAAGAGACAAGAAACAATTTGTCACATACTTGAGGAAAACATGGCCACAAACACAAGTTGGACTCTACCTCTGATGAGAAACTCAAAATGAATAGCTTTCCTAAACTAGTTTTAAATCAAATCAATAATGATCATTCTTGCTGCAAATCTTCATACTGTTAAATTCTTTAAAGGAAAGATATTTCTGCAGTTTTACTGAATACATTATTGTGCTTTCAAAGTAATAAGGTGAAACTGAAGCATACAAGACAGAGCTTGAGATGCTGTGAGGACATCTCAAGAGCATCAGCATCAACACTGAAGGAGATACCATACACGTTGCAACAAAGATCTTCACTACTACTCTCTTAATGTAACTCATGGAGGAAATATGAAAGCTTATAAACATGAGACAGCTTAACAGCAATTCTTTGGCACATAAAACCCAGCAATACCTTGTTTAACTCTAACCGAGTGTCAAACTCCAGTAAGTGTACTCAGAGTTAGATTAGAACGTGCAGCCTCGTATACTCTACTCCTAGTAATGATCCATTACAAAATTATTACTCACTCTTCCCATAAAACATTGTCATCCATCATGCAATAATATAAGAAGCTACATTATTAAAGCCCACTAATGCCCTGTGATACTCATTCCCTTGGAATTCCATTAAATTGTTTAAATTATACAGATTAAGGGCTGATTTTATATACTGTATATATATATATATATATATATATACACATATAAAAATTGGGCTTGATGTAGTGTGTTTGGAGATGTGTAGTCTTATGAGTAACAGAGAGAGATGTGTCTACCTTGTAATTACTTTGCAGTAGTGGTTCTGTGGTGCTGAGGAACTATCAACCAGGAGGCCTCTGACCAGACCTCCTGGTTGGTAGTCTGGTCAACCATGCTCTTAGACACAGCTGCTTGCAGCCTGATGTATGAATCAGAGCACGGTTGATCAGGTAACCTTTATAAGTGTTTATCAACTGCAGTCGTTACGAAGAATGTAGAGAGAGATGTGTACTCATCTAAGATGTAAGCAGTGCATGGAGATGTGTAGTCATGTGACAAGTGTGTGGAGATGTAGCAAGTCATAAGATAATCCTTGAAGTATAACCTGTAGAGTAGAAAAAAGCTGTTTCATATATTAAAAAAGAAAGGGTAATGATCTTTGCAAAATCAACGATCATAGTGATGTCAACACATGCCAATAACTGCACAATACTGATGTACTGAGTTGTTTAAAGCAATGACTCCTGTCCTACTTCTCTATCATACCTAGTTTTAAACCTATGAATATTGTTTGCTTCCACAATGTGCTCCTTTAGTTTATTCCATTTCCCCACTACTCATGCTAAAAGAAAACTTTCTAACATCTCAATGACTCATCCTAGCTCCCACCCATGTCCACTTATTCTGTTGGTATTTCATGTGAACGTTTTGTCTATTCCCACTCTGTCAATCCCCCTAACGTATTTTGTATGCTGCCATCATATCTCCCCACTCCCTCCTTTTTTCTAACATCGTCAGGTTCAGTTCCTTCCGTTGTTCTTCATATCGCACCCCATGCAAATCCAGGGCTAGCTTCATTGCAAATTTGTTAACCTTTTCTGGTTCCCTAATGTGTTTCTTTAGGTGGAGGCACCAAAATGGGGTTTCATACTCTAACAATGGTCGCACATAGCCAGTGTAAAGTGCTCTGAATGCCTCCTCACTTAGGTTTCTGAGTGACATTCTAACTTTTGCTAGCGATGAGTACGCTGCTGTCATTATCTGATTTATATGTGCCTCAGGAGTTAAATTTGGTGTTATATCCACTCCCCGGTCCCTTTCTCAAATTGTCACAGGAAGGTAGTTTCCCTTCATTGTGTACTATACCTTTGGTCTCCAGTCACCTAATTCCAGTTCCATAACTTTACACTTGCTCATGTTGAACTCCAGTAGCCATTTCTTTGGCCATCTTTGAGGCTTGTTCAAGTCCTCTTAAAGAATTCTACAATCCTCAACTGTCACAACTCGTCTCATTAATTTTGTGTCATCCGTGAAGATCGCCATATAGAATTTGACTCCTGCAGACATGTTGTTCACTTACGTATATTTGAAATAGAACTGGTCCCAGCACCAATCCTTGAGGTACATACTCCACTCATTACGGTTTGCCTGTGACTTCTTGCCCCCTGACTGTTACTCTCTGGCTCCTGCCTGTTAAGTAATTCTTTACCCAAGCAAGGGCTTTTCTGCTTACTCCCACCTGCCTCTTAAGTTTTAGTAGCAGTCTCCTGTGCGGTACTGTGTCAAGACTGGTTATACACCTATAGAACATTAGGTGTGTAAACAAACACCAACACAGATTCAGAGAATGGAAATCATGCCTAACAAACCTTCTGGAATTCTATGATAAAATAACAAGAATAAGGCAGGGCAAAGAAGCATGGGCAGACTGTATATTCCTGGATTGCCAAAAGGACTTTGACCTGATTATTCTTTCAAGTACTTTACAGAGGATGCTTGTCTGTGATGCTGGTCTGTAGTTAAGTCCCTCTTCCCTATCTCTCTTTTTGAAATTGGAACCACATTTGCCTTCTTCCAGCAACTGGGCAACTTTCCCTTCATAAAGGACTCATTATATATCCTTGTTAGAGGCACGCCGAGGCCCTGCGCTGCCTCTTTTAGTATCCACGGTGATGCATTGTCTGGTCCAACTGCTTTAGTTTCATCCAGTATTGTTAGCTGTTTCATTTCCTCTTCTTCTGTCACTTCTAAAATCCATTAGTCTCTCATCTTGGGTCATCTCCTCTTCAATCAATGGGAGTTGCTCAGGCCCGGTTGTGAACACTCCATGGAAACTGGTATTCAGTACCTCGCAGATTTCCTTGTCGCTTTCTGCATACAGTATCTGTTTCTGATTTCCTTAGTCCTGTCACTTGGTCGTTCACCGACATTTTCCTTCTTACATGACAATGTAGTACTTTAAGTTGCTTTTTCGCATTCTTTGCAATATCATTTTCATAATTCTTTATGATACTGTCCTTATATTAATGTATTCATTCCTAGCTTGTTTTATTGTCCTCTGTCCTTTCTCCCCTCTCTCCTGCTTCTCATTTTTGCTTCCTGGCACTGTCTATTAAACCATGGGTTTTTACATTCCCTCCTACTTTTTTCTTTTACTGTTGGTATAAAACTCTCTTCGGCCTCCTTGCATTTCCACTTGACTAAGTCCATCATATCTTGCACTGTTTTTCCTCTTAATTCTTCTTCCCACTGCACTTCTCCTAGATACAGTATTCTTGTCCTCCTGGAATCCCCTTTCCTATAGTCTACTCTCCTTTCCCAGACCTCTTGCCCCCGTGGTCAATATTTTATGCTCGATCATGAAGTCAAAGACTAGGACACAATGGTCCCTGGCTCCTAGTGTAATTTCATGTTCCATATTTGTAATGTCTTCCTCATTCTGGGTGAAAATCAGGACTAATAGGCTTGATGTATTCCCTCCTCTTTCCCTTTTGTCTTCCTTCACATGTTGTGTTAGGAAATTCCTGTCTATAACTTCCACTAATTTTTGCTCCTAACGTTTCTTCCCCACCATGGGGATTTCTTGATTCCCAATCAATCTTTCTGCGATTAAGGTCCCTCATGACCAACAGTTTTGCTCTCATTCTGTGAGCTGTTGTTGCTACCCTCTGCAGTTCATCTATACATGTTTTGTTGTTACCATATTCCTGTCTTGGGCCTTCTACTGTTTGGTGGGGGATTGTAGATTATCAAGATCGCAATCCTCTTCCCATCACCTGTCAAAAACCCAAGCATGGAGCTTGTGTTTCCATTAGTTCCCTGATTCTCTAATTCCTCAAATTTCCATTTCTGCTTTATGAGGAGTGCCACTCCCCCTCCCTGTCTGTATCCTTTCATTCCTTATCACTTGGTATCCCTCTGGGAAGATTGCATCCGAGATCATATCATTTATTTTAGTTTCCACTATTGCAATGATGTCTGGATCTGCTTCACTAACCCTTTCTTTTATTTCCCCTGCTTTATTGGATACCCCATCAGCATTAGTGTACCAAACCTTGAGATTTTTCTTGGAAACTGTTACCAAAGTTCATGTAGCTCATCTGCCTACCTGTCTCCCTCAGTGTGTGCTGCAGGTGATGGATGGATGCAGTCCTATCTCCAATGAATGGTGGAGGGGGATGAGAGGCTGAGGGGATCTAGGAGCCAGGGGGCCAGATGGGGTCTGGGTAATTAGAGATATGGGGGTGCAAATGTATGAATGTGTGTGTTTGTGTGTGTGTAATTACCTAAGTGTAGTTGCAGGATGAGAGCTACGTTCATGGTGTCCCGCCTTCCCAGCAGTGTTTGTCTTGTAACGCTTTGAAATTACTGACAGTTTTGGCCTCCACCACCTTCTCATCTAAATTGCTAACTTGTGTGTGTAATTACCTAAGTGTAGTTACAGGATGAGAGCTACGCTCGTGGTGTCCCGTCTCCCCAGCAAAAACTTAATAATAGTGCTGTTGAAACCATGATGATCCATCTGCTGTGCTATTTACAAGGTGTTGGGATGAAGGGGAAGGGAATTATCAAGGGAAAGTGCCAAGCCATTATGACTATACTGTATAGCCCTTAAAAGGTGTCAGGATAAGGATTTGGGATAGGACAGGGGGAAGGAATGTTGTCCAACCACTTGGACAGTCGGGGATTGAACGCCGACCTGCATGAAGCGAGACCATCACTCTTCCATCCAGCCCAAGTGGGTGTTATAATATTGTGCGTTTCTTCAATGATACTTTTTGTTTAAACTTTCATACTTATTCTCTGACTGCTTGTTCCTTCTGACTGTTCTAAGCTAATCTATACCTGCTTCTGGGTGTGTTTTGTGTGCACACACATGTGCATGTGTGTGTGAGAGAAGGAAGATCAAGAGCTACTCCAAAACCAAAAAGCACTTTCTCACATAGTAGTGTGTGTTTGATTTACTAAACTGAAAGATTTCACATTGAAACCACAATAGAGAATGAAATACCATTATCTTTTGAAATGAACACTATGGAGATAATCATGCTAACACGCACAGTAAAAACTGGGTAAGAAATAGATTTTTGGTGTGACACTTCATCTTGACCACTGTCTGGCTCTCAAAAACATTTCCAATCACTAAATGTAAATTAAGAAATAGTTTATCGCAAGACTTTATTAAATGAAAGCAATGATTAAAATTGATTGCTTTATGAACATAAAAAAAAAAAAAAAAGAGAGACTTCTACCAGCCAGACATGTTAAAAGTGAAGTGGTGCAAGTACCGAGCAACATACATAAGTACCGAGCCCATGACCAGATCCCGCCACACCCCAACGCACTCAATGCATAAACTTTACAACTTTGTAACTAATTAATAATTAACTTGCCTTGTTAACTACAAAAATGAATGTTTAAAGATATGTGCTAATCAATGTTTAAAAGATGTGCTAGAAATTATTTGGTTCAAATTACTATATCTATAGCTACCATTGGCTTGTTTCCAACCATGTTTACCAGTAATGCAAGAATCATGTTGTAATTACTGTACTGTAATGTCAATGATCCTACACACTGACACATGCTACTACCTTCTCAATTCAGTATTTGTATTGCAGGAAGAGTGAAAAGTTATAGTGAAATTTAAGTCTAAATCTTGTAAATCTTCCTGGGGAAGACCTCCTGATAACCCTTATCCTCGGCTCTCAAGGAAAAAAAACACCCTAGTAAAAAAGTAGTAGATCCTAGTTGAAGACTAAGAATTTGTATACGAGAAAAGCAGCCCAGTTTGTAAACATAAAAACTTGTGTCATATGGTCACTCAGGTGGTCTCATGGTAAGTTTTGGATTTATTTGCCAAAAATAAGATTCGTCAAGGTCTGGACGGGCACGGCACTTACGTGTGTTGTGGCTATTCAAGTATATTTAGCCAGCGGCCCAAGATGGACGCCCCCCGACTGCGTACCTTGTGCTGGCCACCCACCCCAGGACTGCTCTTTCCATTTCCTTTGGTATTTGCTTGAGTTGTCTTGATGGAGTCCCGTCGTCCTATAACCACACGGCTATTAACACCACTGCTGCTGCGTCCCAAGGGGGTGGCTCGACCTCCTTCCTGAGGTAAATTCTTCACAGTACACATTCTGGCATTCATGCTGGGAGCAGGTGATGAGCGAGGAGTGCCTGTTGGGGTGGCACGACCAGATTGAGCTAAACTGGGTCTACTACGAAGCCCAGTTCCACGTCCTATCGAATCTCTGCCTCCAGAAACTTCTGACCCAGATGATTCTCGATGACAGAGGTTTCCTCCACTATGATAAGATACATGTTGGGCACTCGAAGTTCCAATAGTAGATGTACTCCGAGTTTCTCGGCTTCGACGTGGAGGCTTTTCTACTGTCAATGGAACCTTGCGACTTCCAGACTCAGATGACGTAGAGTTTACAGAACTGTTATTGGTCTCTGATCGTCTAGATTCCTCTTGATGCACCACAACATCATACTTGATGTTTGGGCCCGGATGAACAGTATGGGTGGCAGCCTCAACAGAGTCAGCTCCCCCACCTTCAGTCATGGTGGCTGTACTGAACACAAGCGGACAAACGCTTACTCCAACATCTTTCTGCTCAACATTTTCTCGCTGATCAAGCTGAGGAAAAAAATATAATTTCATATATTAGTACAAATTTATTTTACACCCCTGAATTGCATATTAAGTAACAAGAATATGACATTTAAGAAATTATGTTGAGTATTGTACAGTATTTACTTTATATTGCAAATACAGTACAGTAGTAATCACAAAGTGAGAAGATACCTACTAAAGATACTATACCATATTTGATATGGTTGTTATTATAAAGTCCTGCATTAATTACCAGCTTATGCTGAGGAATATATTACAGTACAAGGATATTTCCCTTGAAAGTCTGTGATATGATTTAAACAGTAAAAATATTAACTTTTGTCAATTCTGCCTTTAAATACACATTATGATAATTCAAGATCTGCTTTTAGTACCAACAATGAACACAGGTGAAGCTCTCAGCATGCAGATTGTTACATGAATTGTGCAGAGGTTAAAATATGTACAAATGTACCGTACAGTTCAGGTTTTTCAAATACAGAAACCTAACTGCGTTTTACAGTAATAATTAATCACAAAAACTTCTTGTTGTTGTAAGGTCAAAAGACATACTTGTCACCTGATTGAAAAATAGTGAACAAATACAAATCTTGAATATGTATCAAGGTAAAGATAGACTCCAACTATACACATCATAAAATGACAGAAACCTTACTTGTATCTTAAAGCTAGAATTAACAGACAGAGACTTTACTTGTGTCTTGAGGCTGAGGTTCTCCTCCCGCAACGCAGTGATGGTGGAATGTGAGTGTCGGTGCTCTGCTTCCCACTCTGCTGTTTTGCACACCCACTCCTCACTGGCTGTCTCAATCTGCTTTCTCAACACCTGCACACATCAACACTCCATTACATTTTGATGCAATATATATACTACTAAATTTCATTTAAATATTTACACACAAAATGCAGGCGATGAGTCACAATAATGTGGCTAAAGTATGTTGACCAGACCACACACACTAGAAGGTGAAGGGACGATGACGTTTCGGTCCGTCCTGGACCATTCTGAAGTCGATTTGAGAATGGTCCAGGATGACCGAAACGTCGTCGTCCCTTCACCTTCTAGTGTGTGGTCTGGTCTACACACAAAAGCTTTATTTGATGTATGTGAAAGTAAATTTGAAGAATTATTTTGTATATGCAAGCCAGGTGCTTAATAAGTGTAACAGAAACTACTGTAAATTAAAGTAGTACTGTATATTAAGAAACTGTATATCAAGTATCTAAATTACACAAGCACTTGAGTAAATAACATTAGTACAAAGGAATTTAATAGTGATTTTGAAGGAGAAAGAAGCATGAAGAAATGAACTTTAGTGACATGTCTGGTGTATATGAAGGTGTTTGGTTAAGACTGCACAAACTGCAATGATGAAGTGGGCAAGAGAACTTGATAAGAAAAAAAAATGTTTTTTTTTTTTATGGGGAGAAAGTGGAGAGAGAGGAACACAGATAGAATATGATTAGTGTAAAAGGCCCACAAAGCTGTGTAAAGTTAATGTCTACATAAAAACTTACATACTGCATGGTCTAAGTAATCTCCAATGCAACTCATCCTCCTAAAATGATAGTACTTATCACAACTATTTGGTCAAATGTACCAATATGTACTGTTCAACCACTTAAAAGTTCATGTTTTGTATTACTGAATTAGTTCAAATGGCATTCTACAAACTCAGAAATGTAACTAAAGAACCTAATCTAACCTGTTCAATCAATCCTAGCCTAATGTAACACACATGTACATTATACTAGGCCCAAGAATGTTTAGTCTGATTTTAGTTTTTGCTCGGACCATAAAATTAAAAGAGTAAAAATGTGAATTTTTGGGTCCAACAGTACATATTGGTAGAAATGTCCAAATAAGTTCTTATAAATACAGTACAGTAGTACTATCATTTTAGGAGGATGGGCTGCTGTAATCAGATTCTCGCCAATTTTATTATTATTATTATTATTATTATTATTTTATTATTATATTATTATTATTATTAAACATTAGTTATGGAGAAAAATGGCTATACATAGATATGAAGAAACATTTACAATAATTATCAGAAACACTATCTATTTAAAGGGCGGGCAAGAAGATAGACTGGCGAACAGGTTAATGGATGTGTGTTACATGGTAAGGAGATAAGACATAAATGAAGAGAACATTTTAAAGTTGAATACATTGAACTGATGAAAGAGGTGGTAATACAAACACGATTTCATTGGATGGCAAGAGAAAAATGCAAGATGGTATGGATACCATCTTGCAGTCACCTGGGACACCAGGTATCCTAGTTGGCATATTTATGGAAGAAACGTTGCATAAATGCGGGAGCAGAAATGGGGGTAAAGATGCAAGTGTTGTGAGGTATATGCAATAATTTTATGTACAGTAGTAGAGGAAAAATTAATACATAGGTGTGCACTATCTCACAAAAGGCATGGGGCTGTGGCACAGTTCCAGAGGATCACAACACAAGTCTGACTGTACTACTGAATAAAAATACAAGTCACTATAACATAATGAATAACACTTAGAGGCATTAGTTTATTTAATGAGCTAAGTGGAGTACAGAAAAATACTAATCAGTGATGAATAACGCAGGTTCCGTGGTGGGAAAAGCGTGTATATATAGTCCAGAGATTCCCAGTGAGGCCAATTGTAGAGCAGATGTGTGACGGAGTGGAAGGTATGTTCATGGCATTTATTGACTTGGTAATAGCACACGATGAAGGTAATAAAGAAGGAATTTGGAGTCGTGAACATGCAGGATTTAGCAGAATATTGTTCAATGCTGTGAAAGTTTGCATGCAAGTATTCTAGGGTTGTGTGACCTTTCACCCCTGGTATGTTTTACTGTATATATGCAAGTATTTTAGAGTTGTGTTTTTTTTTGAGTGTCACCCCTGGTTGTTTACTGTATACATGCAAGTATTCTAGAGTTGTGTGATGTCACCCCTGGTTGTTTACTGTATACATGCAAGTATTCTAGAGTTGTGTGATGTCACCCCTGGTTGTTTACTGTTTTCTTTTTTACCTTGTATACAGCAAGTATTCTAGGTGTGTGTGACGGTCACCCCCTGGTGGTTTACTGTATACATAGATGGGGTCGTGAGAAGCAAGAGGCGGGAACAAGGCTAAACAAGAGGTGTGGTAACACTTGTGTATAAAAATAATGAGTAATTAGAGTATGTCAGATTAAATGACATGAAGATGATATTAGTCTATTAAGAAGAGTTAATAGAACTATGTTAGACTGAAAATTGAGAGGGGAGAGTTAGGAGGGGAGATGAGGAGGAGGAGGAGAGAGGATGGAGGAGGAGAGAGAAGGTGATTGGAGGAGAGAGGAGGAGGAGGAGAGAGGGAGAAGGAGGAGGCGAGGAGGGATTGGAAGAGAGAGGAGGAGGTGGAGACGAGAGAGGAAGGAGGGGAGGGAAGAGAGAGGAGGAGGGGAGGAATGGGAGGAGGGGAGAGAGTAGGAGGGGGGAGGAGGAGGAGGGGTGGCGAGGAGGAGCGGGGAGAGGAGGAGGGGGGGAGAGGAGAAATAGAGGAGAGGGAAGAGGAGGTGAGAAAGGAGGAGAGAGAAGGGGAGAAGAGGACGGAAACAGGAGGGTGAGAGAGGGGAGGGGGAGTAGAGGAGAGGAAGGGGGAGTGAGAGGGGGAGGGAGGAATGGAATAGAAATGGAACTAACAGGAGAAAGCACGAAAAAAGGAATACTAATGAAAATAATTGTCAAAATGAAACATTTAATTGTTTATCTACTATCTCACTATCCTATTCTAGAAATGCGGTCTTATGAAATCTAGGCCAAGTAAACTATGCTGTTGTATAACAAAAGGTCCCCCCCCCCACCTTCTTATTATGCACTATTAGTGTGAACAACAATTACGTGAGGACTCATTTGCCATGTCTCACAAGTTCGTACTGTTAAACATACAAGTGGATTGACAACAGAGGTGGCAGTCACAATCAATTTCCTTCCCAATCTAATTCAAATAAAGATTCTAAGAGATTCATTATGGGTAAATAAGCCAGATGAAGCTGAGCTGAGCACAAATGGATGGCGTACCTCAGTTTCCATGACAGTAGTGAGAAGTTGACGCTGCAGCTCCAACACGTCCTTCTCCCTCAGAATGGCAGAGATGCGTTGCTTATTTGGCTGGACCTTCAAGCGTGCCCCCTTCAGGAGGCTCACCGGCATGCTCAACCCACCGTCCGCCTTCCCGGCTCTTCTCTCTCTCTCAATCACTACTCGGTCACTGCCTTTCTTCACGGCATCGCCACAAGTGACGAAGGTTGAATCCTTGACGTTGTCACTGGTGGGGCTAAGGTCTTTATAATTAGAGTTCTGATCTTTATCACCATTATCTCTTTGACTGGAAGCTATACTATATTCTTTTTGTGAGTGCCTCTGAGTCCGATCGCGAATTGGTACTTTGAGGACCCTAGGCAGGAACACGTCGCGGTCAGTGTTGAGGCGGACACTAGATGCACTACGGACTACCCGAGCTCTAGACGTTCCTCCAACACCGTGAAACTCTTCAGCACCATCTCCACTGGCAACACTTACGGTCACTGCAGGAGGTACTCGACGAGGTTTGGTGAAGTTAGTGGTAGTGGTTGTAGAAGTGGTGCTGTCACTCACAATATGAACAGTGTTTACTCCTCCCATTACTGAGTGAACAATACCACCTGTGGATGCTGGACCATCCCGTCGAACACCATTACTTTTAACAAACTGCAAGTTCAGGTCATTGCCATAATCAATTCTAGGATCTACTCGAGGGTCGAGTCGCGGATCGAGTCGTGGATCGAGTCTTAGTGCTCTAAACTGGTCTTCAAGCCGCCGTTTATCACCCGCCAAGGCTAAAAGCTGCCCGTGGAGATCAAGCAGACGTTGATGGGATGCAGCTGCCTCAGCTTCGGCCCAGCTTACTCGGCCAACTAAATACTGGCGGTCTTGTCGTAGACGATCCACAGCTGCCCATGCCTCTGCCTCCATAGCCATGCCCACCTGTGGAGGAGGGGGAGGCGGCGCCAATATATCCCCACGGTTGGGATAGTTGCCAATGGGCCCTGGTAGAGAATGCGGCCAATAATCTCGATATGCAGGATGTGATCTGGGAGATGCTAGGGGATCTGAAGCAGAGCTGCCCGTTGGAGGTTGCTGCCCGATTCGATCTCGCTCCAGACGTTCTGCTCGTTCCAATTCATTTCGTAATCGAGTTCCCTTCCTTTGAATGACATCAAGTAACTGCCACAATTCATCTTCAGCAGACCCAAGTGGAAGCTCTGGCTCAACAGAAGTCCAACGGTGCTCTTCTACACCAGATAAATGATCACCAGCCGACGAGGAGGAGCTCTTGCCCATACTGCCTCCAGCTTTATCTGTGCTGAAGCCCGAGTCTGCCACTGCTGAACTACTGTGCGTCTCACTAAGAGACTTCCCGCCAGTACTACTGCTGCTACTGCTGTTCCCACTGCCGCCAGTGGTGGTCACCCCTCCTCCTCCTCCTCCTCCTCCTGTAGATATGGGGCGCTGCTGCCTCCCACCCTCACCAGGGGTCACGTGGTGGGAGGCGTGAGACAACTTACTAGGGGATGGTTCCCCCCTAGTTGAAGGGACAGCCTGGAGAGGCTGGGAGGCTTGGCTAGACAGCGGGCCATGGGCATGGGCAGGGTTGAGGGAGTTGTACGGGCGGGCGTGCAGGTGGGGAAACGCGTGCAGCACATTGTCTCGGAATTCCAGAAGCGACGTCACCTCGTGCTGTAGTTCCTGCAAGAACAAGAAGTGTTTACATCTTGCCGAAATATAAACATTTATGTTAAATACATTTAATTGTAATGGCTACTGGCATATGCTTATTTTATTAACAAATTGACATTAATTGTATATTCTTTAACCACAATCAAATGCTCACTGAAGAATGTAAACATTGATAAATGGTTAAACTTAAACATAGAAATATCAACAATTTCAGATATTCATTTAATCTGTGAAAGGATCTAAACAGTGCTCTTTAGGCCTAAAGTTAAAAAAAAAAAACTGCCCGTTGCACGGTAATTTCATTACACCTCTAATGAAAAAAGTTATCTATGACACAATTAATTGTATGTACAGTATTATACGAGTGATTTGCCACAGGCGTGCCACAAGTGAAGCAGTGAACTGGGAAACCAGATATTATTGGTATCCTCTGTCAACAGCGACGAGCTGAGTGGAACATGTAAGCCTTCTTGATCGCAATCACCTGCCAGAAAATATTAACCATTATTTACTCAACTGTAATCCACTTCAGCAGCCACGACAGCACCAATGATAACACAGTATCATTGGCAGATGCCAATGATAACACAGCATCACTGGCAGATGCCAATGATAACACAGCATCATGGAATGGAACACAGCATGGAAGAAGTGAAGACAATCCCGAGGGAACTGGACGTGACAAAATCAATGGGCCCGAGACCTACTCTCACAGCACAGCTGCCGAGGCAGGCTGCACACAATTCTTTTAGAGAACTCTGCCGCCCGTTCTCTAAAAGCTTTGTTAAAACTCTTGAGACAGGAAGTCTCCGGATGTATTCCTTCTAAAGTGCTGGAGAAAGTAATCTGGTTGAGAATGATAGAGCATCTTGAGAAGATGTGACACAAAAATATGCATGGATTTAGAAACGTAAAATCGTGCCTGACAAATTTGAGTTTTATGACAAGGTTACTGAAATTAGACAGGAGGAAGGAAGGCTAGGTGGACTGTTTTTCTAGACTGTCACAAGGCATTTGACACAGTTCCCCACGAAGGGCTCTTGAACAAGATGGAGAACCGTGATAAATGGGGAAACACTAGACTGTATGCATGGGGGGGGGGAGAGAAGGAGGGTAGGGGGAGTGTGGGGAAGAGAAGGGGGGTAGGGGGAGTGTAGGGAAGAGAAGGAGGGTAGGGGGAGTGTGGGGAAGAGCCCTGACCCTACCCATCAAGGATCCCTCTGTGAGATTTTTCTCTACGCCTACCTCCCTTAGGAGGTGGACTACAAGTTTAAAGGCTGCTCTTGGCAGTTAAGCATGAGTCCAGTAGAAAAAGGAGAAGCGGAGCAAACCGCCAGGCTTCCACCAGCAGGGGTGAAAACCTGTCCACAATAGGCCGCTGGTTCCTCCTAGTTAAACATGACGTTAAAACCAATAAAGGGTAACCGACGGGTTCTCACAATCAAATTTTATATTTGTTGTGTGGCGCTATGAATTGGAATTCGAATTCCCAAGAGCGCAGCCGTCATATCAAAGATTTAAAACAACAATATCAAATATATATCAGAACAATGGGAGTGGTACAGAATAGTTGAAGGTTGACATCAAAGACTGTTAACAAATAACAATTTATTATAACAAGAGACTAGACTACTACATTAAAACAAAAGAATGTCAATGACGTTACTCGAACATAAGCGTGCCCACAGAGGAATCAACACGCAAGCAAGAACTAACAGATCTATAATCACAATTACAACAAATGACACAGTGAGTTCTGGAACACGTCTCCAGTAACCTCCTAACTGTTCTACGCCTCAGTGCAGTCTACACCTGCAATAGCGGTTGCAATGCAATCAAATCAGTAGCCTTTCAATGACATCAATAACTAATGGGTTCACTGGCAACTCCAGCACCCTTCCTCAAATTAATCTTTACGTTAATGTCCATCCAGTGGCACCATAACCAACAGCTAAATAGCAACCCTTGCTGTGTGGCTGCATACTGAACTAACCTGAACACAGGTGTGCCCACTGATGACGCAATATTGCAAACTCAAGGAAAATATCACAGACTAAGTTACACCACAGCGTGTGATTTAATTACGTTACAGTCCAACCAGTGGCATTTGCAACACAGCTATTCAACAGCCCCTCGAGAAATGACAGCAGGCTCCATCCTGCTGACACTTCGGGCTGACAACATGAACTAACTGAACAATCTTCCACTGATGACACAAGCAAGCAATCAATAGTGACACGACTTCCTAGTGGCAACTACTCTAATCACAAGCTTAAGGTCCTCCAGTCCAACAGGAGCGACCCCCGTAATCAGGTGGGTAGTCTAACAGTGACTCACCCCTATCACAACTAAAGTGAACACAGTCAGGCAAGGTGGGATTCTGGGACACAGCTCCACTCATCCCTAAGTTACTTTACCCTCGTCACTAGACGATAACCAAAAGAAATTGCCTTAATCAATTGCAACATTGATTATGTGAATAATGATGGAAATTGACTGATCACAGCAGTCAGCAACAAGTACTACTTTAATCACAACAAGTGTCTCACTCTAGACACAACATGATAGTACTCTACGTTAACACAAGTCCTCTTGTCACAATAACTCAAACTCTTAAATTACATCACACTTGACTCCTTGCAAGTATTCAGTGAGTAATTCTTAATTAAGGTCAAACGGACCACTAATTACATCCCAATTGAGTTACGTTAACTAAGCCTACCCCAAGTGGGTGGCTTCTCAACAGTCTGTGTATCACTAATTACGTTTACTTACTAATGAGTGCTAATTACCCTAATTAGCCTTGAGCAATTAATTAACTGTCACCAGGACCGATAATTAATCATACATAAATACGTCTCACTCCGCACTGCCTAAGCAGGTCTCATCAAACACTGTGAATTCACGGAAGAGGAGTTAATTACCCTAATTAACAATGAGTGCAACTTAATCCACTGTCACCAGACAGAATATGATTAATATAACGTATTATGCTAACCCCATGACCTCGCTTTACCGAGTCATCTGAGTCCTCAAGACTCCAGACGTAATTACTCCACTAATTATCATGAGCCACTAATTGCCCCAACCCTGAAAGGCAGTTAGTCTCGAGCAACTGACGTTAGCACTATCACTGACAGACTCTGACAGATCCTCTCCCACTACGTGAATTCATGATGAGAATGCTAATTACATAATTAGCTAGAGTGGTCAATTAATTGTCACACGGACAATTAATTGCACCGGACACGTATTCCCACAAGCTCAAGTTCAACACTGTTCTCCCATAACAGCACTCACTCATTCAACAACTTCAAGTGTGCACCCCCTTATCCAGTTAATTACCCCTAATTAACTCACTGAATCCTTAAGTACTCCACACAACTCAAAGAAACAAAGTAACCCTAAGGTGACACAGGTCACACATATAATGGCATGCAAAACATAAATAG
>WNGS01165503.1:26446532-26461963 GCA_020271785.1 Procambarus virginalis | reverse complement strand
ATGACCAGATGCTGCTTCTAATACTGTACATTCTTCATTGCAAACCTCCTACTAAACACACCTACTGTGTAATGTTGAATCTTAAGGTATACAGATGAAAAATGATTCACAACAATGGTGTACCTGCTCTGTACATGGCTGCATCAGTAATGGATTGTCTTCTCTAGGGGTACAAACTTAAACAATTAACATTATCACAACTGTAACATGTGGGGGGGGGGTGTTTTGTGTGTGTGTTTGTGTGTTTTGTGTGTGTGTGTGTGTGTGTGTGTTTTGTGTGTAATTACCTAAGTGTGTAATATTTTTTTTTTTACCTAAGTGGTGTGATGTGTGTGTTGTGTGTGTGTTGTGTGTGTGTGTGTTGTGTGTGGTGTGTTTGTGTGTGTGTGTGTGTTTTGTGTGTGTGTGTGGGTTTGTGGGTGTGTTGGTCTGTGTGTTTGTTGTGTGGTGGTGTGTGTGTGTGTGTGGTGTGTTTTGGTGTGTGTGTGTTGTGTGTATGTGTGTGTGTGTGTGTGTGGTGTGTGTGTGTGTTGTGTGTGTGGTGTGTGTGTGTGTGTGTGTGTGTGTGTGTGTTGTACTCACCTAGTTGTGCTTGCGGGGGTTGAGCTCTGGCTCTTTGGTCCCGCCTCTCAACCGTCAATCAACAGGTGTACAGTTTCCTGAGCCTAATGGGCTCTATCATATCTACACTTGAAACTGTGTATGGAGTCAGCCTCCACCACATCGCTTCCTAATGCATTCCATTTGTCAACCACTCTGACACTAAAAAGTTCTTTCTAATATCTCTGTGGCTCATTTGGGCACTCAGTTTCCACCTGTGTCCCCTAGTGCGTGTGCCCCTTGTGTTAAACAGCCTGTCTTTATCAACCCTGTCGATTCCCCTGAGAATCTTGAATGTGGTGATCATGTCCCCCCTAACTCTTCTGTCTTCCAACGAAGTGAGGTTTAATTCCTGCAGTCGCTCCTCGTAGCTCATACCTCTCAGCTCGGGTACTAGTCTGGTGGCAAACCTTTGAACCTTTTCCAGTTTAGTCTTATGCTTGACTAGATAGGGACTCCATGCTGGAGCCGCATACTCCAGGATTGGTCTGACATATGTGGTATATAATGTTCTGAAAGATTCCTTACACAAGTTTCTAAAGGCCGTTCTTATGTTAGCCAACCTGGCATATGCTGCTGATGTTATCCTCTTGATATGAGCTTCAGGGGACAGGTCTGGCGTGATATCAACCCCAGGTCTTTCTCTCTCTCTGACTCTTGAAGTATTTCATCTCCCAAATGATACCTTGTATCTGGTCTCCTGCTTCCTACCCCTATCTTCATTACATTACATTTGCTTGGGTTAAAACTCTAACAGCCATTTGTTCGACCATTCCTGCAGCTTGTCCAGGTCTTCTTGAAGTCTCAAGCTGTCCTCCTCTGTCTTAATCCTTCTCATAATTTTGGCGTCGTCAGCAAACATTGAGAGGAATGAGTCTATACCCTCTGGGAGATCATTTACGTATATCAGAAACAGGATAGGTCCAAGTACAGAGCCCTGTGGGACTCCACTGGTGACTTCACGCCAGTCTGAGGTCTCACCCCTCACTGTAACTCTCTGCTTCCTATTGCTTAGGTACTCCCTTATCCACTGGAGCGCCCTACCTGTTACTCCTGCCTGTTTCTCCAGCTTATGCATCAACCTTTTATGGGGTACTGTGTCAAAGGCTTTCCGACAGTCCAAAAAAATGCAGTCCGCCCACCCTTCTCTTTCTTGCTTAATTCTTGTCACCTGATCGTAGAATTCTATCAAGCCTGTAAGGCAAGATTTACCCTCCCTGAACCCATGTTGATGGGTTGTCACGAAGTCAGCACCTCGCACAACGTTCTTTATGTGGTCCTCAGGTGATAGTTTTCTATCTAGAACCACCCCTAGATGTATTTCTTTATCAGAATTCTTTAAAGATTTCTCACATAATATATAGGTTGTGTGGGGTCTATGTTCTCCTATTCCACATTCCATAACATGGCATTTATTAACATTAAATTCCATTTACCAAGTGTTGCTCCATATACTTATTTTGTCCAAGTCATCTTGAAGGGCATGACAATCATCTAAGTTTCTTATCCTTCCTATTATCTTAGCATCATCAGCAAACATGTTCATATAATTCTGTATACCAACTGGTAGATCATTTATGTAGACAATAAACATCACTGGTGCAAGAACTGAACCCTGTGGTACTCCACTTGTGACATTTCTCCAGTCCGATACATTGCCTCTGATTACTGCCCTCATTTTCTATCAGTCAGAAAATTTTTCATCCATGTTAGAAGCTTACCTGTCACCCCTCAATATTTTCCACTTTCCAGAACAACCTCTTATGTGGAACTCTGTCAAAAGCCTTTTTAGGTCCAGATAGATGCAGTCAACCCAACCATCTCTTTCCTGTAATATCTCTGTGGCTCGATCATAGAAACTGAGTAAATTCGATACACAGGATCTTCCAGATAGAAAACCATACTGTCTGTCTGATATTATATCATTTCTCTCCAGGTGTTCTACCCATTTAGTTTTGATTAGTTTTTCAATACTTTCACTATTATACTTGTCAATGATACAGGTCTATAATTGAGGGGGTCTTCCCTGCTGCCACTCTTGTAGATTGGAACTATGTTAGCCTGTTTCCACATGTCTGCTACGATTCCTGTACACATGGATGCCTGAAAGATCTGGTGAAGTGGAATGCTGAGCTCGGAAGCACATTCTCTCAGAACCCATGGTGAAACTCCATCTGGGCCAACTGCTTTGTTCTTACTTAGCTCCTTTAGCATACTTTCCACTTCATCTCTAGACACCTCTATACGCTCTATGTTGTTCTCTGGAATTCTTATTGTGTCTGGTTCTCTGAAGATTTCATTTTGTATAAACACACTTTGGAACTTTTCATTTAGTGTTTCACACATTTCCTTTTCATTTTCCGTGAATCTGTTTTCCATTTCAACCTCTGGATATTATCCTTTACCTGCAATTTGTTGTGTGTGTGGTTGTGTGTGGTTGTTTGTGTGAGGTTGTGTGGTTGTTTGTGTGTGGTTGTTTGTGTGAGGTTGTTTGTGTGAGGTTGTTTGTGTGGTGGTTTGTGTGTGGGGTTGTTTGTGTGTGGTTGTTTGTGGTGGTTGTTTGTGTGAGGTTGTTTGTGTGTGGTTGTTTGTGTGGGGGTGGGTGGGTGTAGTTGGTTGTGTGTGTGGTTGGTTGTATGTGTGGTTGTTTGTGTGTGGTTGTTTGTGTGAGGTGGTTGTGTGTGGGGTTGTGTACTCACCTAGTTGTGTTTGCGAGGGTTGAGCTCTGGCTCTTTGGTCCCGCCTCTCAACTGTCAATCAACTATATATATATATATCTATATATATATATATATATATATATATATATATATATATATATATATATATATATATATATATATATATAATGTTGTACTTAGTAGCCAGAACATCGTACTCTGCCTACTATGCAAGGCCCGATTTGCCTAATAAGCCAAGTTTTCCTGAATATATTTTCTCTAATTTTTTTCTTATAAAATGATAAAGCTACCCATTTCATTACGTATGAGGTCAATTTTTTTTATTGGAGTTAAAATTAACGTAGATATATGACCGAACCTAACCAACCCTACCTAACCTAACCTATCTTTATAGGTTAGGTTAGGTAGCCGAAAAAGTTAGGTTAGGTTAGGTAGGTTAGGTAGTTGGAAAACAATTAATTCATGAAAACTTGGCTTATTAGGCAATCGGGCCTTGCATAGTAGGCTGAGAAGTGCGTTCTGGCTACTAGATACATTATAATATATATATTATATGTCGTACCTAGTAGTCAGAATGCACTTCTCAGCCTACTATGCAAGGCCCGATTTGCCTAATAAGCCAAGTTTTCCTGAATTAATATATATTCTCTAATTTTTTCTTATGAAATGATAAAGCTACCCATTTCATTATGTATGAGGTCAATTTTACTTTATTGGAGTTAAAATTAACGTAGATATATGACCGAACCTAACCAACCCTACCTAACCTAACCTAACCTATCTTTATAGGTTAGGTTAGGTTAGGTAGCCTAAAAAGTTAGGTTAGGTTAGGTAGGTTAGGTAGTCGAAAAAACATTAATTCATAAAAAACTTGCTTATTAGGCAAATCGGGCCTTGCATAGTAGGCCGAGAAGTAGTCCGTTATGGCTACTAGGTACGACATATATATATATATATATATGTCGTACCTAGTAGCCAGAACTCACTTTTTGGCCTACTACGCAAGGCCCATTTGCCTAATAAGCCAAGTTTTCCTGAATTAATATATTTTCTCTAATTTTTTTTATATGAAATGATAAGGCTACCCATTTCATTATGTATGAGGTAATTTTTTTTATTGGAGTTAAAATTAATGTAGATATATGATCGAAACTAACCAACCCTACTAACCTAACCTAACCTATCTTATAGGTTAGGTTTGGTTAGGTAGCCGAAAAGTTAGGTTAGGTTAGGTTAGGTTAGGTAGGTTAGTTAGGTAGGTAGGTAGTCGGAAAACAATTAATTCATGAGAACTTGGCCTATTAGGCAAATTGGGCCTGCATAGTAGGCTGAGAAGTACGTTTGGCTACTAGGTACGACATATATTATATATATATATATATATATTATATATATATATATATATATATTATATATATATATATATATATATATATATAATATATATATATATATATATTTACTGTACTATATTATAGTGTATGTATGCATCCATGTGTGCCCATTCAACATGCATTTACTGAACAGAATCAGGTTTGTGTAATTGTAAAGGGTCTTAAATGCCAGTGACAAATACACGGCAGGCATCTGCTCCTAAACAATTGTCAGGTAGAATCTTGGGCATTTTTGTGGTACCTAGTGTAATGTGTATGGGGTAAAGCTCTTTGTTCATTACTACTGATAACCATATAAAGCTCCTCAGACTAATGGATTACTGATAAAATTTTCTCGCATATGCAAGACTATCCACTCTTTTAATTTTTCTTGGCTCAAAATCTAAATACATTGGCATAAAGATAATGTAATGTGATGTCCAAGCTTGAGCAGCTACTTACATTATACATGACTGCCAGTGGCCATCGACTCTACCAAGGTCACAGCTATTAAGATGTATCACATGTAGGAACCAGCCACCACTAGTTCACCAATCTATCAGCTGAAAATATTCCTCCACCTGTGGATGTAGGTGATCACTGCGGATACTAACTTAAAGATGTAAATACTTCATCTCATTGCACTGATATGCAAATTTGAAAACAATTTTGATACAATTCCCAAGCTTCTCTAGGATGTTTTATAGCCAATGTTCAAGATACATATNAACTATACCTATATTTTATTATATTTTTAAACACTAACACAATACAGGCACATCGTGATTTTATGCTGCATTGATGCTGCATTTATAAATAACTTTTTCTATTTATTTTCTTGTTTCTTTATATATTTTTTTGGTTCTAACATGTACTGATGTGTCAAAATGGGGTTCATTAGGTATAACTTTCAAACTATAGGTATGTACAGATGTTGTGTAAATATACACACACCATGTATTTATTCATACTAATTATATATATATATATATATATATATATATATATATATATATATATATATATATATATATATATATATATAATTTTTAAGCCTAAATCTTATAATTGACATAGCACACATTTTACCTGAAATATATACAGTGGCACTTCGACTTACGATAATTTCGAGTTGCGATGTAATTTGAAAAAAAATGCGACTCGACTTAAGATAGTGTTGTCGACTAATGATATTGTTGGTACACGTTTGGGTCGACCGAGTGCGTGGTTCCCAGTCACGCGGGCCGACCTGCCTCAGTTACTAGAGCTGCCCGCTTAGTGACGATCACCCCTATAAGAAATTCCGTTTTTGTGGTGATTTTTTTGCTTTTTGAACATAAAACTGATTATATATCATGCCATGGGTCCCAAAAAAGTCAGTGGTAAGGTTCAACCTAAGAAAATAGTTGTGATTAGAGGATGTCCCTTCCTCATTAGGAAAATGTGTGACGTATGGGAAGAACTGCAAAGTTTTGTTGAAAAAAACTCGCCCAGATAAAGCTGTACCAGGCCATTGCATTGACCTTTAAATGACAATGTGATGTCTTACTACAGACGTGTTAAAATGTAGGGAAAAACAAGTGTCTTTAGACAGATTCTTAGTAAGACAAACAAGCAGTGAGCCACAAGCAGGTCCTAGTGGTATGCAAGCAAAACATGCCAGAGAGTGTATCCCAGAAAATTCATCACTGCCTGATGTTATAATGGAATGGGACTCCCCTTCCAAACAGTAACAACTCTCCTCCTTCCCCCTCATCACCATCTTCCATATGCCATCAAGAGTCCTCCATAAAGGTAAGATAAACATATGTACTGTATTGTAGTTAGAGAAAAAAATTGTATTCAGTATAAAATGTATTTGTAAGTTAATATTTTGGAGGGTGTGGAACGGATTAATTCAATTCTCTTTATTTCTTATGGGAAAAATCGCTTTGACTTACGATACGTCTCTGGGAATGGATTACCATCGTAAATTGAGACCCCACTGTAATGGTAATCATTTGTTACTGATAAAAGTTCAGTGGCTTCTAGTATGGCTGCCCTGCACCCAAATAGGGGATTGTTACTGGAAGCCTGAGGAAGCAATTGTGAACTCCATGTATGTGCAAGACTTTTAAATCTTAGGCAGTTCCCTACTACTTCATTTGATGTGATGCACAGCTGAAGGGCTAGAAATGGTAAATTAGTTTAAACCTCTTGTGCAAAGTTTCTATTTAGAGTAGAGTAAATCATGGAAGTTAGTGACTGATGCGATGATAGGAAGATGAGCAAGGAAACCAATGTTGCTTGAGGTGTGTACGAAGTGGTACTGGTGCCTATGATTATGTGCAAGGGGGAGAGCTGCTGGTGTGATATGAGCATCACAAAACACAGGTGTTGAAAGCAACATTCTGAGATCTTTGTGGTATTAGGATTGAGTAAGGAATGAAATGAAAATGTCATGAATTAAGTATCAGTAAATGGAGAGATTGAGGTGAAGTGCAGTACTTTTCAAAGCCGTTTTGTATTACAGTAGTGTACATTAAAATATCACTCGTGGTGGCTTAATCAAATTGAACGAATAGATAATGAGTGTACTTGAAGGTAGGAGATTGAGAAAAGTACAGCAGTAACAAAGGTGAACAGTATTTAACACGATATTTTTTTTTCCCAAGTAATTTTGTGACAATTTGTATTTAGCACCTTGCTGTGTAATTGTGTGTGTATATTGCTGGATTGTGACGGTGCAGGTTCTACATAATACTGCAATGTGTATTGGTATTGTGAAGGATGTTGCAAATGAATGGGTATTTCTTATTTTAAAACTGGGGAAGGGTGGGGAAACAGGGTAGTGATAAACTGTAGCAATTTGTTTTTATATATATATAATGGTTACATTTAAGATAAAAGTACTTGTTTTTTCCAGCACATCGTCCTAAACTGAAAGGACTTCAAGTAATGAAGTAGTCAATCATACAAATATGGCCACGATAGACCAATAGAAAGTAGGCTTTTATATTATTGAATTTGGACAAGCCAGAGAAGTTTTTGTATATGTTGCTATTGAAACTTCCTTGGTGTAATACAGTACACATGTGCTACACTAGACCTGGGAATATTTGAGTTTGGTGTTTAGCTTTAGCTTCTCCAGACTATACATGACTAGTACCAAATTCTATTTGTCTATCACGCTATTTGTACAGTTGTCTACATAGTTACAAAAAGTATTTTATTAGGATGGATTTTTTTTTTCACATCAGACAGGTAAGCTCAATTATTTCTGCAAGCTAAATGCTGGCAGTGCTAAAGTCTCAATTTTATTCAAATTTTAGAAAATTTACTTAACACTTTGCCGCCTCCTGGACTAGCGTTATAGTCCAATCTTTTACGTCCCTGGATATTTGCCGACGCACCCTCTAGTCCAACGATAAAATATTTGTATAAATTCCATTTTCTATCCGATTTTGTTGGGGATAGTTTAGAAATGTTCGCCATGAAATTTACGTTTTTTCTGATAACCGAAGAGCTTATTAAAGAAAACGGCATGGCAGTGATTCATCTTGGTATAAAGATTGTATGGCGCCGATATGCCGCCGCGGGTAACACTTCAGCCACTTCCAACCGTCTTGTGGGTTGGTTGCGACATTGATTCTATATTTATAGGCATATGTCCGTATAGAGAATTTTATTGCGGTTCCAATGCTACCATAATCAACGATGTAGGATAAATGTGGCCTTCGCAATCATTAAGAGAGTGGAAACATTTTGTTGCTGTTTGGCGCTCTCGGCAAGTGATGTCAATATTTTTATTTTGTGTTGATATTCCTTATGCTTTGGCAGCATTTTATATGTATGTTCTTATAGACAATTCTATTGCAAACACAGTGATACCAAATTTAAATGCGTAGGCCTACAAATAGTGTCAGGACAGTAAAAAAGAGTATACACTTTTAGGTCTTACTGCTTAAGCGCGCGAGACGCCCAAAGCACATAGGGTAAGTTTTTTACGCTTCGCCGAAAGCGCTAAAGTGTTAATTTCAGAGCTTGCTGAATTCCCAAAAAAAATTTATGACCAAAATATAGCATGCTTCTTAACTTCAATCTTTTTGTGGTGTAGCTTTTTAAAATAATAATACAATATTTAAAGCAACGTATTATATTAAAATCTTCATTCCCACCCCATCATTGGTGCCTCTTCTTCCTTCTTAGATTGCGGAGAGACTTTTGGAACGGGAAATTTTGAGCCGTGATGACCTGATCGAACTACTTGGCCCTCGACCATTCAAAGAAAAATCAACTTACGAAGAATTTGTGGAAGGCACTGGCAGTTTTGAGGAAGATACCACTTTGCCTGAAGGGCTTAAGGAATGGAACAGAAGTAAAGAGGATATAGAGAGAGAGAAGAAAAGTAGTTAATTAAAGGACTGCTTTAAGAAATACTTTAATGTTAAAGGTGAAGCAACCATAAAGAACTTAATAGGTTTGCTATAGTGTGTTGGAGTTGTGGTTGAACAACTGACTTGGGTTTAGCACAGGGTCTGTGTAATCTCATCTTGCTTTTGAATTGTACCGGTACAATGGGGGTGGGGCTCTTGTGTATGATTCAAGTTGGTTAAAAATTTAAAAGTTTTTAAGTTGTATAAATTCTTTAAATAAGATACTGGTAATTTTTCAAATGTTGAGGGATTGCTATATGTCATATGCAGTATAACAATTGTAGTGGAATGAAAGATATGTCAATACTTGTTATAATATCCTTGCAAGTGATATACTTTTGAAAGCTAGGAATGTACCACCTAATAATGTACTTGCAAGGGAAGTTCAAAAGTAGAAATTTTGATATTTATTCAAGACATTCAGAACTTGAAAGTTCTTCAGATAATGGATTGGTACGAGCGTAGCTTGACTTAATGCTCCAAATGTCTGCTTCATCACAAATTATATACTGTCATTACTGAAGATCACAAATGTATAAATTTTAAAGCCTTAAGCTAAGAGCTTTTATATTTTCTATTGCAACAGGTTTGTAAATATGTACTAAATGTCATTTCTTTTCCTTTACAGTACTCATCAAAAGTATGCAGCATAGTGCACAAGTTGCCATGTACTTACGGCAGCTACATGGCTCTGCAACAACCCAGCGGCCCCAGGCTGTCGTGATCAGTGGTCCGATGCATCTTGCTCTTTGTGGCATATTTTTGCACATAGTGGTCCTTGTGGTATTATGTTGTTATGGCACCTACTAAGGAACTAAGCAAAGAAACTATTGCTTTAAAGGAGGCAGGCCACCAAACTAAGGAAAGAAACGAGTTGGTGGGTATTGTGAAATCGAGAATGAAGTACAGTGTGCATTTGAGAGGCAAATAGGAGTGAGATACCACACCACACAAACCTTGGGTTGGTCATCCCAGGACAACTTCAAGGTCTCTGAATGCCCTAAAACATTCATTGAAGATTGAGGGTTTTAGAATGTTCAGACCTTGAAATTTTCACGAGGCCAGACCAACTGGCTTGGTTCAAGACCTTAAGACCAAGTTTTTGTAATGGTCTCTCTTACAACTCTATTTACCTCTGAAATACATACATGCTTCCTCATTGTTGACTTTGACACACACTAATTAAATTATTTCCTTAGTTTGATGGCCTGCCTCCTTTAAAGCAATGGTTTCTTTGCTTAGTTCCTTAGTAGGTGCCATAATAACATAATACCACAAGGACCACTATGTGCAAAAATATGCCACAGTCAAAGAGCAAGATGCATCGGACTACTGATTACCAACTGGCACCTGGCCTGCTGGATGTTGTTGTTGTCGTGTGGTTATAAACAAGTATGTAGCAGCTATATGATGTCACAGCAGCCCAGGTGCTCCTAGGCTGATCAGCCGTCTACCACTTCTTGCTCGTTGACTGTGGCTGGTTTTCACACTTAATGGTAATCCTTGTGGTATTACGTTCTTATTATGGCACCTACCAAGGAACTAAGCAAAGAAACGATTGCTTTAAAGGAGGGAGGCCATCAAACTAAGGAAATAATTTAATTAGTGTGTGTCAAAGTCAACAATGAGGAAGTATGTGTGCATTTCAGAGAGGCAAATAGTTGCGAGAGACCATCACAAACTTATTCTTCGGGTCTTGAACCAAGCCAGTTGGTCTGGCCTCGTGAAGATTTCAAGGTTTGAACATTTTAAAACTCTTAATCTTCAATGAATGTTTTAGAGCATTCAGAGACCTTGAAGTCGTCTTGGGATGACCAACCCAAGGTTTGTGAGGTGTGGTGTCTCGCCTCTATTTGCCTCTGAAATGCTCACAGTACTTCATTGTCGACTTCACGATACCCACCAACTCATTTATTTCCTTAGTTTGGTGGCCTGCCTCCTTTAAAGCAATAGTTTCTTTGCTTAGTTCCTTCGTAGGTACCACATCATAATACCACACGGACCACTAAGTGCAAAAACATGCCACAGTCAAAGAGCAAGATGCAGCTGATCACAGTGACAGCCTAGGGCCTACTGGGCTTAAGCCCTAGTGTCATGTAGCTGCCACGTCGTTCTATATATATAAAAAAAAAATCTTAATGGCATAAGTATGCAGTGCCTCATGCAGTGCACATTTTGTAGAGTACTGTAAGTCCAATGTGATTGAATGTACAGAGGCGTCTTTATATTATTAAAATAGATAACTTCATTTATTATTTAATTTCTTTCCCAATCAATGAACAGTATCTTACATCATTTTTGCTGGTGCCAGATGCTCTGTTTAGGAGTAGATCCCCTTGTCATGCTTCTGAAGTAAGTGTTAGAAAGTTGGTCATGGTTCTTCAAGGTACAGGAAGGGGCCTGGTGGATAGCGCGCAGGACTCGTAATTCTGTGGCGCGGGTTCGATTCCCGCACGAGGCAGAAACAAATGGGCAAAGTTTCTTTCACCCTGAATGCCCCTGTTACCTAGCAGTAAATAGGTACCTGGGTGTTAGTCAGCTGTCACAGGCTGCTTCCTGGGGGTGGAGGCCTGGTCGAGGACCGGGCCGCGGGGACACCAAAAAGCCCCGAAATCATCTCAAGATAACCTAACCTCAAGATAAGATACAGTAGCATATCCCTTTACCACGCGTGGTGACCCTGGTCATTTTTGTACCGATTGCTCTTCTCTCAGGCCCAATGCATACACTGTGGAGAGGGCCCCCCCCCCCCTTGCATTTGAAGTTTCAACAGGCCATTTTCATCTTGAAGCCTAGTGATCGTATACCTTTCCCAGAGGCTCGGCGCCGTCTTTACTCTAACATTGCTTATGCTCACGTATTGCATCACACTTCCCTTCCTTCATTCTGCAATCATTTCCAAACTATGAACCCCCCCTCCACCACCTCCACCAATCTATGGTCTCGAGTGTTTCTACTCATGATTCTCCATCCATCGATTCCAGCTGTGGCTGGAATCGAATATCTCTGTGGCTCATTTGAGCACTCAATTTCCACATGTGTACCCTAGTGCGTGTGCCCCTTGTGTTAAATAGCCTGTCTTTATCTACCCTATCAATTCCCTTGAGAATCTTGAATGTGGTGATCATGTCCCCCAACTCTTCTGTCTTCCAGCGATGTGAGGTTTAATTCCCATAGCCTCTCCTCGTAGCTCATACCAAAATGTGTGTACTCACCTATTTGTGCTTGCAGGATCGAGCATTGACTCTTGGATCCTGCCTTTCCAGCCATCGGTTGTTTACAACAATGACTCCTGTCCCTTTCCCTATCATACCTAATTTTAAAAGTATGAATAGAGTTTGCTTCCACAACCTGTTCCCCAAGTGCATTCCATTTTTCCACTACTCTCATGCTAAAAGAAAACTTCCTGACATCTCTGACTCGTCCGAGCTTCCAGTTTCCACCCATGTTTCCTCGTTCTGTTATTATTACGTGTGAACATTTCATCTATTTCCACTTTGTCAATTCCCCTGAGTATTTTATATGTCCCTATCATATCTCGTTTCTCCCTTCTTTTCTCTAGTGTCGTAAGGTTCAGTTCCTTCAGACGCTCTTCATATCCCATTCCTCGTAACTCTGGGACAAGCCTCGTCGCAAACCTCTGAACCTTTTTCAGTTTCCTTATGTGTTTCTTCAGGTGGGAGCTCCATGATATAGATATATAGATATATATATATGTAAATCACGAAAAATAAACACGTGATTAAAAATGTGATAGTGTCAGACCACAGAGGAAGAATTGAAACAGGAATTTCCTTAAGTACTTTCATATATTAATACATCTTCAGAAGGTCTCAATACTCCATTCTGAAGATGTATTAATATACGAAAGTATATTAATACATATTATATATGTATTAATCAGCATATTAATACATTAATATTATATATGTATTAATGATTAATATATTGATCAGCACTAGAACTGAGGGTTGTGATGCTGCCTGGTGGTGGGCTACCTAATCCCCCCCCCCCCAAATAAATGGGAGTGAATAAACTCTCGCGAGTTCCGAGAGAATTTGATCATTTGTTTGCATAGTTGGGGAAGGAGGAAGTTCTTTATGTGGGTTTTGTTTTGCTTTGGTCTCTTGAAACCAACAATGGTTTGTTTTGATTTGCTGACTTTCTGGTTGCTTTACCAGGTGAGGTGGCAAAAATAAATATCAACACTCCTTGTGCATCTGAGTGGGCCAGGTTTGGCACTGGTCCCTGGTAGGCCTATTTTAGGGTCTTGGTAATATACATCAAGTTCGTTCTCGACTCCCAATCAAAATTTTTCGGGCGAGACAAATGGTTGAGCATATTTCTGATAACCTAATGGCCCTGTTCACCTAGCAGTACTGTAAGTAAGTACCCAAGAGTTAGCTAGCTTGTTGTAAGGTTGCATCCTGTGGGGTCAGTTATTAGACCTTGGGGGAAGGGGGGAGGGAGGGGGGAACCTTGATATTAGTCTAATATGTATATATACACTGGCTGCCTGTCTGACACAATGAATTAATATTATTGTTATTATCATCATTATAACTGCAACCGTATCACGTAGTAGATGGTACCATATCAGTACAGTATACAGTACCTTCAGGGAGTCACAAGGGCTTCCCCCATAAAAACTTATTTAGCATTTGTCACAATATTGAAAATGTCTTAAAATACATTCAGGATGCCAATACAAACAAAGTAAGCAATTATCAAAACAAGGTACTATACTAAGCCTGCAATATTATTGGGCACCATCAATGGTGCAGAACAATCAGAAAATAAATAGTGACTACTATCGTTTGTCCAGACTACATATATGGGAAAGACTGGATAAACAGCCATTCTTACTGGGAAAGTTTAGACATAAACATTTACAAGTTTTTGTACCACAGCCAACATACATCATATTTCCACACACACTATGTACGGTTAGAGGAGGATTTCACATGCCAGTCCAGCACTTAAAGTAGTCAAAGAATTTAGTGACAACAGAAATTTCAGCTTAAAGTTTGTCTGTTTAGTTGATGAAGGGCTTCAGAATGTTCATTACCTAACAACACTAAAATTACTGTACATGAGCTTCGTGTCTCTTATATCAAAGACAGTGTTCACACCTAAAAATCTTTACACACACACACACACACACACACACACACACACACACACACACACACACACACACACACACACACACACACACACACAGAGCAGAATGGCCATTTGTACAAAGTTCAATCATTTGTATCTTATTTTTAATGGAAAGTGTAACTTGCTTCATTTTAGTACCCACACGTTGCTTGCTGCTGCTACCAGACATGATGTTGGCAAAAAATATCCAAGTTTATTTTAACAAAAAAAGGTAGAAAAGAAAATCTTTCAGTAATAGAGCAACACACTGTAGAATCATGTGAGGGAACAACACATGGCTGCAAGTGGGTTCTTGGCAAAGAGTGAGTATACAGCGTCAGTGGGCAGGTGGGCATTCAGGAGGGCAGCAGTGCGTGGGTGGACATCAGAGATAAGACTAACACAGACTGGTTTGTTGGCCTCCCTCAATCCCCATCCTCACACCTGGCCCTCCCAGCAACATCCTTTCCCTCATCCCCAACTGATCCTGGAGGCCTGGTCGACGACCGGGCCGCGGGGTCGCTAAGCCATGAAATCACCTCAAGGTAAGGACCCTCCCCACTCCATCCTGACACTGAACTGTCCTTCATACCTCCTTCCCCATCCCCACACCTGCAACTTCCTTCCTTCCATACCCAGGACCCTGCCAGAAATATCCTTCCCACCTATTCCCATCCCTCCAGCTGGATAGGATTAATACTGTATGGTATGAGTCTCATATCCCTACCAGCTGGTGGCCTGGGAGTCAAAGAGTGCCTGACATCAGACACACATTTTTTACTGTGACTAACTGTGAGTGCGTGACTGACTGGTACATATCGGTGACAGTGAAATCTGTGGAGGGGAAAACGTAACCGTTATCACAGAAAACAACAGAGGAACCTGCCCACTGCCGACACATGCATCATGATACGATACACAAGTGAAAATAAATGTATTTTAGCATGGAAATACGTGGTAATGCCTGTACATGCAATTTTTAATAATTATTTATTATAATATAGTATTAGGCAATATATTCCTTTATTTCATATTCATGATCATTTATTAACCTAACACACCACACAACAAGAAAATTACAGTACATAAGTTTGGCAAGGTCAGTGTTGATTGCCAGCTGCCGAGGCTTCACTAGTTGAAGGCACTCGGCTTTCTGGTAAACATAGGTCTCCCAATGCTGTTCTCCGTTATCAGGATATGGCGAAGTTTGACAGATA
>WNGS01165503.1:26425007-26429266 GCA_020271785.1 Procambarus virginalis | reverse complement strand
AATAATTATATGAATACTTTTAATGTTTATTATGCCTGGTTTTGTAGAGTGATACAAGAACTATAGAATTTTTACTCCTAGGAAGTTGCTTGTATTTCCAACACCCAAACTAAACCTGTGTGCTTCACAATTATTAACTTCTCAGCACTCCCATCTGTCTTTTGGCTCTCCCCAACAAATTTCTGTCCTGACCAATATCCATCCTCCTGCCAGCCATCTTCATTGGTGTCCATTCTCATTATCCCCTTCTGCCTGAGACTGTGGAGGCTGTCAACAGCACATTGCTACTGACACGCCTGTGTCTCACTCAGAAGTGTAAACCAGGTTCCTCAGCCTCTTTCTTTCCATGGAATAGACATGGTTTTATGGCAATTTTTATGAGCTCCCACTTCTGATCTCAAGAGTTTTCACCACTTTATGTATATCAACAGAAGCCGATGCTTGGCACTTGACCTAGTCACTTTTGCTGTTATTCATTTCTTTCTTCCCCCTCCGACATTTGCCAGAATCCTACCAATGTAATAGATGATGGGAAATGGCTCTGGATATTTCATGCATTGGCTCCCACACATTTAACTCATGGGCATTTAATAGTACACCATCCTACTCATTATTGTCCAAACGCAATTGTCCCACTTAGTCGGTGCACCTCCTTATAGTGATCTGATTTTCAGGGCGATCGTATGTTTTGCTTTCTAATGTCTTTCGATAAATTCTTTGTGAATCTGATACCTTTGATATTGCTCGCCTTGTTTCTCTTTGCTCTCCTTTTGGCATCTTGAGTGATATTTAGTAACTTAAATGTACAGCGACACTGATGGTGTTACATAATTTTGCCACTTCGTGCTTCCTTTTGATAATTACTGTATGAGGTCGGTTATCTGAAGCCCAATCAACCAGACCTTTGGGTTATCCAGCCAAAATAAAGTCCAGATATCGTCGATGGTTCAGCAGCTGAGGCACAGCGGGTGGTTCCTATTATTAATTTTATTTTTCCATGATTAGTTTCATGTTGTAATTTATTTATTATTTATTCTTTAATTTATAATTTTATTGTGTTTGTTGTTCTACGTCCCATCTATATTATTTGTTATTTCCTATTGCTTACTTACTTCCCAGCCGACCGATCCACAGCTGATAGTTCAGCTGGCGGTGTTCCGTGCGGAGCACGACACTGGGGGCCAAGTAAAGCTGCTGTGTTCCGGCTGATGTGTTCCCAGCCGATGATCCAGCAGCCGACGGCACAGCTGGCGTTTGCCACCAGCATGCCAGGGGCCAAGCCAGCTGCTTTTTTCCGGCCGCTGAGGTCCCAGCCGATATCCAGCATGCCGATGGCACACCTGGTGGTGTTTATTACCACCCCGGCTTATGTGTCCCAGCCGATGATCCAGCAGCTGACGGCACAGCTGGCTGTGTGCCAGCCGAGCATGCCCTGGGGGCCAAGCACAGCTGCTGTTGTTCCGGCTGATGAGGTCCCAGCCGATGATCCGGCATGCGGATGGCACACCTGGTGGTGTTTATTACCAGTCCCGGCTGATGTGGTCCCAGCTGATGATCCAGCAGCTGACGGCACAGCTGGCTGTGTGCCAGCTGAGCTTGCCCTGGGGGCCAAGCACAGCTGCTGCTGTTCCGGCTGATGAGGTCCCACCCGATGATCCGGCATGCGGATGGCACACCTGGTGGTGTTTATTACCAGTCCCGGCTGATGTGGTCCCAGCTGATGCTCCAGCAGTGACGGCACAGCTGGCGGTGTGCCAGCTGAGCATGCCCTGGGGGCCAAGCACAGCTGCTGTTGTCCCGGCTGATGAGGTCCCAGCCGATGATCCAGCATGCCAATGGCACACCTGGTGGTGTCCCAGCTGTGCACGACCCCGGGGGCCAAGCACAGCTGCTGTTGTTCCGGCTGATGTGGTACCAGCCGATGATCCAGCTACTGATGCCACAGCTGGTGGCGTTCCGAGCGGAGCATGTCCCAGGCGGCCAAGCACAGCTGCTGTTGTTCCGGCGGAGGTGGTCCCAGCCGATGATCCAGCAGCTGACGACACAGCTGGCGGTGTTCCAGCTGAGCATGCCCCTGGGGGCCAAGCCCGGCTGCTGTAGTTCCAGCTGATGTGGTCCCAGCTGATGGTCCAGCAGCCGCAGGCTCCGCTGGCAGTCTTCCAGAGGAGCGTGCCCTTGCCAGCTGCTGAGGTCCCAGCCGATGATCCAGCAGCTGATGGCACAGCTGAGGGTGTTTCACCTGAGCATGCCCTGGGGGGCCAGGACCAGTTCAGGATGTCCTGGCTGAAGATTTTCGCGCAGCTGCAAGGTCCAGTTGCCGAGGCTGCAGATGGCGTGTCCCAAACGAGGATCTTCACGAGGGAAGAAGGGAAGTAAGCATTTTCTAACCATTCTTGCTAATATTTTTGTTACAGTTCTCATTCGTCTTCGAGCATAAGTGGTTCTGCAGTTCCATGCCACTTACCCCCCTCTTGCCTTGGCCTGTTGGCGTCCCTTAGTACTTCCCGCTTACACTGGGGGCCAGGCACAGCTGCCGTTGTCCCTGCTGGTGGGGTACCACCCGATGTTTCAGTGGCTGCTGGCCCAGCTGGTGGTGTTCCAGCTGGGCATGCCCTGGGGGGCCAAGCACAGCTGCTGTTGTCCCGGCTGGTGTGGTCCCAGCCGATGTTCCAGTAGCTGATGGCACAGCTGGTGGTGTTACAGCTGAGCTTGCCCCTGGGGGCCATGTACAGCTGCTGTTGTCCCGGCTGATGCGGTACCAGCCGATGAGCCGGCAGCTGATGGCACAGCTGGGGGTGTTCCAGCTGGGCACGCCAGGGGGCCAAGCGCAGCTGCTGTTGTTCCAGCTGAGGTGGTCACAGCCGATGGCCCAGCTGGTGGTGCCCCAAGCTGCGCATGCCCATGGGGGCCAGGCACAGCTGCTGCTGTTCCGGCCGATAAGGTACCAGCCGAGGATCCAGCAGTCGATGGCCAAGCCGCTGGTGTTCCACCTGAGCAGGCCCCTGGGGGCCAAGCGCGGCTGCTGTTGTTACGGCTGAGGTGGTCCCAGCCAACGATCCAGCAGCTGATGGCCCAGCTGGTGGTGTCCCAAGCTGAGCACGCCCCTAACGCATTTTCTCTCCTTTTAATAATAAAGCAGTATACAGTACTTTGATGCGGTTCCACGCACCTGTGCCTTTGCTCTTCACGTTAACTCTGCACACCAGCCCTTGCCCACCCTTACTGCTTTATTACTTTCAGACCCACAACAGAACGAGGACGACGAAAACCTGTGATGATCGTGGAAGGCGCAGTGGAGCTATGAACGGCGGACCACGGCTCTCATGCCCACTGTGCGAGGTATACTAGGAGGCATCCGACTCCCTTCTAAGCAGACACCTCCACTCCACACCCGAGGGGCTCACCACAGCGACAACGACCGACTCAGGGTCGACCCTGGCAAGTCGGCCTCGGAGTGGACAGCGTCCACATTCCCACTCCCGCCCTGGGGCCAGCCATCCAGGACTGGTCTCTGCGAAGGTGGGCTACTACGACGAAGATAAACACGGAAACAACCAGTCATTCCCCACGGTGACAAGCGCTGCCTGCATGGAGTACAAACCCGGCAGTATGTACTCCTCCCAGTCCACAGTGGGGGGCCATTCCCGCCTCCCCGCTCCACGGCTCGTCAAGATGGTACTCCGCCGGCCCACCAAGCGAGCTGCGTCTCCTCGCAGCATCTGCCAAGTAGACCCGGAAAGGTACCTTTTTCAGTCTGGGTCAAGGAAGACCGACTGTTTTTTAATGGCCTCTCCGGGCATACGGGCACGCTTACGGCCACAGTAGTGAGGAGACCCACAATAGAATGAGGACGACGAAAACCTGTGATGATCGAGGAAGGCGCAGTGGGGCCACGAAAGGTGGACCACAGCTCTCATGCCCACCATGCGAGGTATACTGGGAGGTAACCGACTCGCTTCTAAGCAGACACCACTCCACACCCGAGGGGCTCACCACAGCGACAGCGACCAACACGGGGTCGACCCTGGGGAATCGGCCTCGGAGTGGATAGCGTTCACATTCCCGCACCCGCCCTGGGGCCAGCCGTCCAGGACTGGTCCCTGTGAGGGCGGGATACTACGACGAAGATATACACCGGATCGACAGTCATTCGCCAGGGTGGAAGCGCTCCCTGCTGGAGTCCAATTTCGGCAGTAGGCCGTCTACGCCTTTCCAGGGCATAGACGGCGGGCCACCCCGCCTTACTGCCCAGGGACCGT